>OZ026617.1:95439674-95799674 GCA_964020975.1 Hermodice carunculata
TATTTTACAAATTGTCAATTTGGAGTGGAACGGGTGCAGTTCCATGGACTGCACCCGTTCCTCTGTCCTCAACGGAAAACCTTCAGCACACATTTTTGCCATGCTCCTTATGATGTCTCCCTCACTGTTCAATAAATAATAACATTTTTCTTCTCCATTCATCAGTTTGACGTAGGTACAGGTTTTTTTTACTTTTACAGACTTCCATGTGTTGCTGCTAATAGTTCTCAAATGGGGGCATTCTAGTTTGAAATAAATTTCATCACCAAGAACTTTTGTTCTTTTGTCACTATTTTTTTACTCTTTTCACTGGCAGCTCAGTTTGCATGGTGATATACGACTGGTTTGATGTTCAGCTAAGGTTGCTATAATTTTTTTTTTTTAGCAACATTACCTCGGCATATATAAACAGCCGCACACGGTGACCCTAACCGCCGCTGACCAGAATCGCTTGATTCGAAACCAGTCTGGCGCTCTCTCCCAAGATTTTTGTCCGTTACTGGCCTTGCCTGGTCTTATTTATTTATTTACTTTTCACAAAATCGGCATTTCGCATCCTTCCTTGGGATCAATGTTTTTTTGTATCGTCCCAATTCAACCTCTAGTACATGTGCACTCACTCTTAGTTGCGTTAGTGCAACTCTGTAGTTCCTTCTGTGCTCAAGATATACGACATTTTTAAAAACAAAACATTGTTCGTATTTTCCTGTAAATACACACTTTACCTTCATCATTTAGATTTTGGTTGATTTGTGCTCCTGTAGATTAATATAGCTACTTTTCAACTTTACTTTCACACTATTTATTCCGTGACTGGTTTTGATAATACTTGAGTTTTTATGAAGGGGTCTCAAACCATTTTATTAACGACATCCAAGACATTCCACCCTTTCTCTCTCATTACATGGCCATTGTATAGTGGCATCCCCAGCTGATGAGCAGCACCCAGGAAATGAAAACATGGCCCGTTGTTCCTACCCATTTGTGATTACTTTTAACTCTTTCAGTGCCAATCACGTCTTTAGTCGATCTACTTAAGTCAGACAAGTTTGAATTATCATCAGGATCCCAGATTCTTATTCCTCATAAAAAGACCTTTCAATCAAGTATCAGTATGCCTATAGTTCCAGAGAGAATACCCCAGGTCAACAGCATTTCTGGGCACGCATTGGGCCCAATGGGTGCCGAGAAAAGCTGTTGACTCAGTCCAAAATTTGGCACTGAAAGGGTTAACGACACAAAGGAGCCCAACAAATCTGGAGATGACAATACAATGTCCACGACTGAGCCAAGCATGGGTTCCCACATAGAAGGAGTGACTTAGCCATGAAGCATGACTTTCCAGACAGTTTCAGTAAATGAGGCAAGTACTGTACATGCATGACTTCCAGCATTTATGTCCATGGCAAAGCGCAGGATCACAAAAAACACCCGTCAATATGACTTTGTTTGAGTCCTAACACAATGTCTGCCGTTTTATCAGGTACTGTAAATTGCTTTATACTTGTGTGTTTAAATTTTCTTTTCTTTTTTTTTTTTTCTTCGATATTTGACATTACGCTGTGGTTTCAATTTCCATATTTTGGATATAATTCCTATTCAAATGATGTTAAAATACTTTTCTTTTTTTAGTGTGAAAATATTATTTTACTATGTTTTTATTTCACGGTTTTGTGCCATCAGTGAAGTAAGTGCCGATAAGAATACAGCAGAATTATAGCAGTTTACAGTGTGACTTCGAACATTTGGAAGTATGACTTCATATGTCTTAATACAATGTCCACAGCTATCGCAGGCATGACTTTTAACAACTAAAAGTATAACATTATACATATACAGTAAAACCTGTCTGAGGGGGCACCTCCGCTAAGTGGGCACCTGTGTTTAGTGGGCACTGTTGCCTGGCCCGGTTCCCTATACTTCCCATGTTAATGGACCTGCGTTAAGTGGGCACTTTTGCCCAGTCCCAAGGGCGCCCACTTAGCACAGGTTTTACTGTAACATATATGTATATCTAACTTAGTCTGCATAGCTTTGCCAGGTGTGACTTTGACCTTAATATCCACCTTTACCTTTCTAGTGGTTGAGCATTGGTTAAATGTGGTGCCCTGTGGTTCCAGATACGCTAGCAGAGTTGCTTCAATAAACAGATACAATGTTCTGTGACTCAGCCCGGCATGGCGATTCCCAACAGTATCTGCCACTGAGCCAAGTCAGCATGTGGAAGCTGCACTGTCTGGGAGTCTGTCCCAGCGGCCAGTAATGTATTACCCACTTCCTTGTGGCATAATAAACTGGATGTGTGTTGGACTGTACTGACTGTAAGGAATAATGTACTTTGTGCGGTATATGACATGTGTCAGGTAACTAAAACCCAATGCAGTGGTCCTGAGAGTGTATGTAACAATCACAGGTAGGCAACATATTGTGGCTTGGTGACAGGAGGGTCTCCCAATGGGTTTAATCCTCGCCTGGTCAAAGGAAGACTGCCCCCACAGCTTTTGGTCTCGTCTACATTTTTCACGGACAATCTTTCTTTTTTGGTAAAATGAGAAATTTAACCCTGTCCCACTCAAATCACTCCAAAGTGCACGGGTTGTAAATTATTGTCCGTGTTAACAGTTTACTTTCAATTTCTCGTCACTAGAAAACATTCTTGCTGAGATTCGTATGTGAGACCATTTATGATGGCACACCCTAGGTCAATAGCTTTCCTTGGCACAGGTTGGGTACACTCTGCCCCACCTATGCCATGGAAAGCTATTATTACAGTCATACTCGAACCAGGAATGGGTTAAGTGAAGATGTTGCAGCAGACATTGTACATTTGGGTACTCGGTGTGGGCTAAGCAAGAAGGGGTTAAAGTATGTTAGGCTGTACTTTATTGAATTCTGCCATGAACTACTGTTAGGATGGGCAGCCTGCGACTGGCGCTGTGTGCCCTATTCGTCATGTGCAAGAAAATCCCCCCTCCCCCCCAAAAATTATCTGGTGCTAAATTATAAGCCAGTGAATAGGAAAATGTTTCAGAGGGGGTTAGGGTGGGGGTGGGGGTGGGGTAATTGTGGGTAGGGGAATATATGTTAGATGCTAGAAAATACTAGAGGTGAAGCCTGGTATGTGCTGTAGCTAGGTTTCAAAATTACTTGTGTTTTTTTTTTTTTTTTTTTCATGGGTGTGGCTTTTTTTTCCTTCCATGAGTACTTAATTTTTCTTTTTTTTTTTTTGAAGGGGGTGGGGGTGGGAGAGGTAACAGCTTTTGTAATCCTAGACATGCACACACGCAAGTAGCAGTTGTGTTGTCTTCTACCATTGACCTCACCCTCAGCTTTGAAAACTGCTCTAGTATGGTAAAGCCAGCTGTTCTAAGACGCCACAACTTCGGGGATCACTGATATCTTGGAGCTAATCGTATATATGGTTAGGATGTGTCACATGATTGTTCGTGACTATTGGCTTGCACTTAAGAGTAGTTTTGTAGCGTTATCCCATTATGGTCTTCAATGTGATGACACTATGGCAAACTAAGACATGCAGGTGTGCTAATGTGCTATGGGGAAAAAAAAAAGAGGAGTGAGTAGTTTAGCAGATCCCAGACAAGTTACATTAATTTGTGGTGGGGTCTGTCTTCACAAATTTTGATAAGACTTGACATAAGTTACATTTCTTGTGTGGAACTAACTACACTCAGGCTAATGTGCTGTGTAACATTAAATAATTTTCTAATTGATCATACCGGGATGTGATTTACCCTCAAATTTGGCAATTTCCACCCTACTTGTCATTTTGTGACCTTTCTATTTTGCACGAGAAGCCACAGTATGAATTGATTATCAGCCTGAATGTCATTATGTGTTTTGCATTTAATCTTTTTAGCTCTGCTGACCTAAGGTTGCTTACATGGTCACTCGTGTCTGTCCATCCATCTGTCCATGAGTCTGTAAACTTTTGCTTAAATGAACGTGATACAGTCCATAGTTTTCAAGTTAGCCAACATTTAACTATCAGGACATATCAGGTGTATGAAAATCTAGGTTGAGTTCAATGTTGGTGGTGCCACCGACGGTGCCATGTAACAAAAATGTCAAAATGTGAAAATCTTGTGACCGCTCTAGCATCCTTAATTTCTGCTAGATCTTTACTCAATATACAGTTGGATTGTGCAAGTCAAAGTCTTCGTTGTGTATGATACTAGTGGGGCCATCTGTAATTTGATGGAAATTATGAGTCAAAATGTGTGGAAAGATATAAAATTCCGTATCTCAAAAAAATAAGATATGACAAATTTATATATAAGAGTTAGATATGCCAAATAGTACAGGATATATAGGTGTCCAACACAAATAGTTTATATAATATCAGTGACCTTGACCTATTTTGGGTAGGTCAGCTGGCCGGCAAAGTTGAAAGACGTGATTTTGTATTGGCGGGGTGTAGCTTGGATGTCAATGGCAAAGAGAATAGGCCCTACAGAGCATGGTGACTCACTGTTTGGGTCACTGTCACCCAAAGTTTATGGAGTTTGGCGCTTGTCCAAGTTTAATGTATTTCTTCAATAACTGAAATTATAACCCAATTCGGACAAACGGATCATTTGACAAAAGCTGGAAGTGGGGCACACATTTTGAACAGTAACATTTTTTCAGTCAGAGTTGAAGGTGAAGGTCATATGGGCAATTGGAATTTAGGGGGTCAAACTGTGAAAATCTTGTGACTGCCCTACCTTTTGAAATTTTTATTGGATCATTTTGAAATGTAGTAGGATTGTGGAGGTTAATTGATATGCCATGTAGATTATGTGCAACAGCATTATATTGTGGCATATGGATAACCAGGACCTTGTGTTAATTGGTCACCAGGCTTGCAAAGTTGAGAGAAATGATTAAGCGATGGATGGGTATAGCTTGGACATCAGTGGGGCAGAGATTCTATCTCTCCAGCTTCACTTGTTCAGTGCCAATCACGTCTTTAAGTCGATGCACTTTGTCAAACTAGTCTGAACTATCATTAGGATCCTAGATTCTTATTCCTCGTAAAAAGACCTTTCATGCAAGGACCAGTATGCGTATAGTTCCAGAGAGAATACCCCAGGTCAACAGCTTTTCTGGGGGGTGCATTGGACACATTGGACCCAATGCGCACCGAGAAAAGCTGTTGACTCAGTCTAAAATTTGGCATTGAAAGGGTTAATATTTCACTTGAAGTTTACATTCCCAATCAAACCATAAACACATCACTACCCAAGCTGCTCTTGTTTTGTTCCTGGTCTTAATATCATTTTAATGAACTTTTCTATTGTTTGAGACCATACCTTAACTTCCACGAAGGTGGACCTCCTATACAAACTGATGACTTACTGTTTTGGAAGTACTGCTTTTGAAGACTACAAATGACGGCCTGAAATTTTGCAATGTTCCTTACACTTTTATCCAAAAATTTGAAGTTTACAAAGGCAAGAAGGGGATTTGAATCGCTGCAGTTTTTCCTGACCTGCATGCCTGTCGTGCAATCTCCTAGACACTAGTCTAACACGGCCGACAGGAAGAACTGATGTTTCTGCTTGTGTTCAACATGTTGAATGCATTACACATTGCTGGTGGATGGATTCAGTGGTGCTTGTAAACAGGACAATATTACGCATTGCCACATGCGAGTGAATTGGCAGTCAAAAATAGTTCTCTGTGGCACCTTTGTACATTTCCATCAAAATGTTTGTATGCACCATGCAAATACGATAATAAGTCAGATGGTAATTTGGATCAAACAATAGAAATGTTCATTAAGATAGGCAAGGAACTTGGTGCAGGTCCATAGGCATTTTGCTGAACCTGCTCGATGAATCAAAGGACAGGCTCGGCTGCGCCTGCATGTCCTTTGATTTATCTCGCAGGTCCAGCAAAACGCATATAGACCTGCACCGCATTCCTTACCTAACACGTAATACATTACAAGTCAGCAGAGCACTGAGCCCATGGGCTTCTTGCTTATGTTTCAAATTCCTGTGAAAGGTTGAAACTCCTGGCCTAAAGGTTCACCAGTTTTAACCCTCGCCCTCCCCCCCCCCCCCCCCCGTGCATACAATTTAACTATAAGATCCCTGACAATAGTGATCACATTATCAGTGCAGAAGATTCACTATTTTGCAGTTGATAAACATCCCACGTTTTACCATCAAATAGGCAGCCTTGTATTAAATTTATTCTCATGACATCCCTAGTTTTCTGTCAATATCTCCAATAAACTTGTGCTTTTGACTCAAGATCAAGATAGCAAGATGAGGTGGACTTGAATAGTAATAGGAAGAAGTGCACCGAGGCATGGCCATGCCGGTTGCTGAAATGTACATACAATTTTGTGGTTTCACAATCTGAGGGCATGACAATGAGAAAGGTGAATTTTATTACCTAATCATGTGACACCGATATTGAATAATGTGCTGCTGGTCTTATGTGTCAATTCAACCTGTGATCATACGTGCTCATTATCACCCAGAAGCTAAATTTCCGCAGCCATCAGATGAAAACAACTGCATGTCTCAGTTACAGCAATTTTGTTTCCCTTTGTTGAATTCACTCGAATTGATGATTTGTAGAACTTTTATATGGAACACTGCTATATACAAGAAGGTAACTTCTCTGGAGCAGTTTGGTTTGCTATTTTCTCAAATCTTAAACTTTAAAGCGCTGATTTAAGCCTGAGTCAACAGCTTTCCTCTATTGGCAATTTAAGGGTTAACTCTTAAAGTGCTAATCACGGCTATTGGGCTTTTCTCATTGCCGTTAAACATAAATGGTGAATGGATTCAGATTCCTCATGAAGATACCTTTCATTCAAATACCAGCAAGCGTACTTTAAAGCAAAAAGTTGTCTTCCTCAGCAACTTTCCTGGGGACACTTTGTGCGCATTGCACACAAAGTGTCCCAAGGAGAATTGTTAATCCTACTTGCGACGGGGTGTCATTTTCAATGGGCCTCCCAAGCATAGTCCAGCATTTTGATACTGCAACTATTTTTAGCTCAACTGACGTGTCAGCTGGGCTTATGATATGGTCAGTCATCCATTGTCTGTCTGTCATGATCACCCATTCACATTTACCTTTTCAGCATCTTCTCCCAAACTGTCTGCTAGATCTTCTTCATATTTTGTGGGGATCTACCATGGGTGGATGTCTGCCAAATTTTTTTTCAAATGGTCACACTCTGCTGATTTTTAAAATTTTTTCTGTATTGGTTTGTTAATTTTTTTTTTTGGGGGGGGGGCAAAATCTTTGAAAAAAAATATTCTTCAAAGTAGCATGGCCAATTGCTTCAAAATTACATAAGAACACTTTTTTTGGCGCTGCTTTTTTTGTGCTTTATTTCACAGATTTTATGTGTATTAAATCTATTTTTCACTTTTCCAAAATCACCATTATTCAGATTGTGCTAAAACTTTGGAAATGTATCTTGTTGAAGAGTCAAATAAAGTTGTTAACTAGATGTTGATACTGCGGAGCCCTCATTTTCAAAGAAATTTTCAATTCAGGAAATTGTTATATGAGGCAAGCATTCCTATTGATAACAATGTTAGTCAATGGGGATTGCAATGGTAATTCCTATTTTTCACTTCTCACTTCGACCTTGACCTTTTTTCAAGGTCACAAGGGCCAAAAACATATCCATTTTAATGCAGAGTTGTGATAGTCCTACACAAAGATGACTTAATATTATTTTAGAAATCACGAGACCACTTCAGTTTGTAAATGTAAGGTCAGCTAAGCACAGGAATGTCACAGTCCTATTATTTTAACTGGATGTGCTGGTATATATTGTAAAATCAGTGGCTCAAAACAGTTGTTATTGTCCCATGTTGTTCCTTGGTGTTGTTTCTTGTAACATTTTATCAAGCTCTACTTTAGTATTTTAATGCTTAAAAGTCATGTTACAGGACTGGCTGAATGGTCAGCTTTCTTTGAAAATATTTTGAGAAAGGATGATGTTTTACAAGATGGATAAAGCTCACAGCCTTTGAAATTCTGAGTAGCTGTAGCTGGATTTGACCAGGAAAGAGTCAGTGCTGAAATGTTACCAGTTAGAAGATCAAAGGGATCACTAATATTATCATGATTATAAAATACTTGTAATCAGAGGCAAACCATTATTCTGGTGAAATAAAAAAAAAATCATTGCTGTCTGTTGCAACAAAAAAAGGGGGGGGGGGAGGGGGCATGTATGTTATGTCAGAAATATACAGGTGGCTTTGGATGTCTCTGTCGCCAAAATCATAAATATTCTTTCTCTCAATCTCCAAAAATCAATAATCAAATGCAAGGTTGATTCACATTTTGATCAAAAGTTGACCAGTTTTGGAAATTGCCAAGTCTTGTTCTTTTACTAAAGCCTGTGAAATACTCTGTGGCAAATCATTCCCCTTCTGTGACTGGTGACTGTTTGGCTAATAGACAGATTTACAAGTGATGAAAAGAGCTTTGCTGACAAGTTTTATAAGCAACAGACTCACCATCGACCCGTCAAGGAGACTGATGTTGGCTCATTAATTTATGTTATTCTCAGCATGAGCTTGAAGCTGATGCGATCAATGCACAGAGAAAACTAGGGCAGAATGTGCAGAGCTTCACCATATATCTGAAAAGTTTTTGCTGTTTACATAAGCCGTCACTTGATGAAAAGATAGTGCAGATTAATTTAGGATTGATTTATTTATAAGATGGCAGAAAATGATGATTGATTTATAATAGGGGAGAAAATGATGATTTATCAGTTAACATGTGGCAGGCGCATTCCTTTCCTTCAAAACATATCAAAATATATAAGGCTGGCTTATCATCAATTATTGCATGCTTGTGTTAATGCTCCTTCATTGCCACCAGAGGGGGCCATGACCGGCTATCACAGAGTGGGTACCAGTTTGACCTTTGACAACTTTTGTCCTGGCATCAGTCAACCACTTTCTGCCCAATCCAGAACAAAGATGGTTGGACACCTGCAACCTACTATCTTAATATAACCATCTGTTTCACAGTTTATATTGAAATATTTTACATTGAAGAGAAACTTAAAATAACGAGGCATGCAATATTTGAATTCAACGTGCACTCTTGAGGGTTATGAGCAAAATGATTAATGTACTTGCATAACAACAAATTCCTTTGAAGCTGTTTAAGCAAATTGTCAAATTTATGCAAATAGACACCATCAAATGCTGCAATCTGGTGTCTTAAATTGAATTATTCTAAAAGAGGATTAGATATCTTATTTATGATGGGATCAATGATCACAATCTGATTCAACCAAAAGTCCTGGAATTGAGAAATGGCCTATCATCAAATATGTCTGACAGAGAACTTGTAGTTCCCTGAACTAAAACTTGGATATAATGTTTTGTAATGTTCCTCCAGTATCTTCATAGAAAGCAAAGTTGACATAATCAACAGTCAAGACATCCTCTGTCTTTCAAAAAAAAAAAAAGGATAAACTAGAAAAAAAAGATTTTCTTCACTTTGCCATTCTTCAACATAATGTAAATCTGTTACCCTAATTTGCATAAGTTAAAATGCTACAATTTTGGTTCTTGGTTCATTGGATGTGGCCATGTCACAAACTTATAAATGGAAGTTTGAATGAGACCACTATCTATAATAGTTTTGAAGCTATTCAAGATTTTAATTTTGTGTATTTACCTAATTTGTCTGAATTAAAAGCTTACAACTTTGGTTCATGGTCCATTGGATGCAGTTATGTTACAAAACTCAAATTGAAGTTGAAATGACACATCCATGTATAATAGTTTGGAAGTTATTCAAAATTTAAATTATGTGTATTCACCTTATTTGCATAAATTAAAATTTTACAATTTTGTTCCATGGTTTATTGGATGTGGCTGGGTCACAAACCCATAAATTCAAGTTGGAATGGCACCTCTATCTATAATAGTTTTGAAGTTATTCAAGATTTAAATTTTGCATACTCACCTCATTTGCATAAATTGAAATGCTGAAACTCTGGTTCATGGTTTTTTTGGATGCGGCTTTGCCACAAACTTAAACTCAAATGGGAATAGCATCTCTATCTGTAATAGTTTTGGAAATATTCAACTTTTAAAGTTTTCAGTGCCCCTAATTAGCATAATTTGAAATTCTATAACTTTCATTTACTGTCCATTATATGGGCAGGTGTGACAAATATGTGCATGCAGAATGAAATTTTGTGTCTACATGTATCTGCAATAGTTTGGAAGATATGGAGCTTTTAAAATTTAATTGTCCCTAATTTGCATGATTTAAACATCATGACTATTCTGAACACTATGCACAATTTCTCTGGTAGGTCAGTTACCATGGCAGGTTTGGTAATTTTTTGGGATAATAGTGTCTGAGAAAAACCAGTTTTACCTCTGGTATTAAGTATTTGAAACAGCATTTAAACTGCTGTGAGAACATTAAATGAATTACATTTGCTAAAGCATTAGGTTGATTCAAATAAAATCTCATGAACATTAATGACATGACCTTTTTGAAGTCAATCAAGGGCCATTCGCTTGAAGTCAATCAAAGGGTCATTCAAAATGGCAGCCAGAGTCAATAATGAACATCAGGATGGCCATGAAGAAAAGACAGAAGTTTCACAGGCTAGAAATAATGGCAGTCAAGATTCGTGGGTTGTAAATTGGACAGATGATCAAGTCTTTGCTTTCCTGGAAATTTGGGCAGATGAAGCTATTCAAGGCCAACCAGAGGGAGCCAGACAAAATATCAAAGATATATGAGCGGATTCCGAGGATGATGGCTGACAAAGGCTACAACTGGAGTGAGATTTGCCTGCATTTATAACATGTACAATGTTTATACCGCTGACACCAGTCCCTAAGACCACTACCTAAAGCCAAAACCATATGTTTGGTGAAACGCATTGGTGATAGAAGTTTCAAGTATTGCAGTGAGAACATAACGTGTACAGTGAAATGTTTTTAAAATTTAAAAAAGCTTTAAGGCATAGCGAATTAAAATCGTTGTTTGCGTATTTAAGTAAAACTTGGCCCATGAGAACCCAACTATGGACTTCACTGGCCAAGACTGTCTGCAATAGCCTGCCAGCTGCATTCTGCCGCACTTCTATTATAGAAACATTGGCACACAGATGTTGACTCATTCCACCCTGATAGAAAACCAAGTCAACAGCTTTCCTTGGTGTGCTCTGGGTGCAATGCACCCAGAGTGCGCCAAGGAAAGCTGTTGACCATGGGCATATAATTTGGAATGATCTTCCATGCAAGTTTCATCCAAAATTTTGAAAAAAAATCTCTAAATTGATAAAATACAAACAGCAGATGACATTTAGATATTAGCGGGGAAAAGCGTCATTAGGGTGGAATGAGTTAATGGCCATCCCTGGACTGGCCTATGTGCTAATGTCTGGCAGCCAACACACAGGCAAGTGTGCCCACAGGCAAGTGTGCCCCTCAGTAAGCTATTATGTAAGCTAGCGCTGGTCCTAGATACAGATATTTTTATTTTTTATTTTTTTTAAATTATTTTTTTTAAAGCAAAAACATTCAATTAAGTAGAAGGAATACAGACTTTTAATTTTCATCACACTTAACTTGCTGATGGAAGCTTAGTTCCAAGAACTGTGTGTTGAAAACGACAGAGAAAACCACTTTTCTGGATCAAGTAACACACTGCCTGAACATGGTTTGCAAAGTTAGGCAGTTACGGACCTTACACTGAGTTGACAACTTGTTACACGAATGCAGTAGTCCCCCTCTTGGTCAGGCCTGTGTGAAGACAGACCCCCCCCCCCCCAGATAGGCCACTTGTCTGTGCAACAGTGATGGCATCTTCATTATATTTACCCCTCTCATCATCAAGATAGGCCAGCCTTCTTATAAGGTCTTTGTGCATTTGGGGTGGCCTTACGAGAGGGGTACCACTTTATGTCGATATAATATGGAGAAGACAGCGTACTCTTGTAAGGTTCAAGCCTCAAGCAATGCAGGAAGTGATGCAAGAGAACAAAAAAAAAAAAAAAAAAAAAAAGAGAAAGCCACCCAGGTTTTTTGCCCATCCTTAAAAAGTCTGCCAAACATATAATGTTGGGTAAAAGCCTAATTGCACAGTTGTGCCGTGGCTGTGACTGGCAGCCACAGCCTACAGGTGCCACACGTCGTCACGTGCTTTTGATAGACTAATGTATTCTGCTGCTGTCACTTTGAGGTAAACCTGAGAAGCTACATCTGTAATGGGCTCGTATTGGTGGCATCATGGTGGTAGGGGCAGCGTGTTGTTCATCATTTTCATGCTTCGGCTGGGGACAGCGTTGAACTCCGCCTGTCAGACTGAACGACTCGGAGGTTATGCAATCACCCCGTCTGTCTGTCTTTCTGTCCAGTCCATCCATCTGCCTATCATCTTTTTTCAGTTCAGTGTTGGGGATGCCACCTGTAGTATTATGTATTGTATATAAGTCCAGAATTAAGGAGAAGTCAACCCTTTGTAAATTACAAGTCTTACCAAGTGGATTAAAATCAAGATCAAGTTCAATATTGGGGATGCCACCTTTCAGTATTATGTAATATATTGGTCAGAAATTAAAAATCTTGAGAATAGGTTTAGAGTCCTTATTATTTTCATCAATCTTCGTGAAATTTGCTAAGGGTTGTGGGGGAAGTCAAAATGTCACATGGTTATCATTCCTCTGATGCCTCCTGTTGTTTTAGGGGAAATTATGGCAAATTAATGTTGAACATGTACAAGTATTTCATTTGAAGAAGTATTGTCAACTCTGTCAGTGCCAATCACGACTAAAGTCAATCTTCGTAAGTGAGAATAGTTCGAATTATCACAAAGAGTCCAGATTTGTGTTGCTCGTAAAAAGACCTTTCATTCAAGTACCAGTATGCGTATAGTCCCAGGGAGAATATCCCAGGTGAACAGCTTTTCTCAGCATGTATTGGGTGCAGTGCGCCCAATGCGCGCCGACAAAAGCTCTTGACTTGGTCCAAAATTTGGCACTGAAAGAGTTAAATCTGGCCAAATTTATAGGAAATACGTACCATGTTCAAAACTGAAATCTTGTGAAATACGAATGACTGAGCTGCAGTTTAAGGTCATTAGAATTTTGGGTAGGCCTGAGCGAGATTTATTCCATCTACTGGCTTCAGCAGTAAGACAAGAGACTGCAGTTTTGGGGGGCTACTTGTAAATTCTGTGACCAAGCCTGGTCTAAACATGTGTATATATATTAAAGTGTTAGGTTATCATAGGCTGTATCAAGTTCCAGGTAAAAAGACAGCACCAGTTGCACGGAGTCGTTCAATTTCAGACACACAGATAAATCCGTCTTGTTGTGTGCTGTATCCATAGTTTAGTTGACAGTCAATGAAGAAATCAGTTGGTCAGCTATTTCCAAGGGTGTTTCAGTGCAGACATGTACGGGAACCAGTCCTGGATCCACTTTGGGTTCAGTGTCATGACAGGTAGTCCCGATCCACCTCGGTGTTTACCGGTGTTGGTTAATGATAACCATGTGGCTAGCACACTGCACATGTTGCACGCATCTGTACTTTCAAATCCCAGCATTGTGCATTAGCTGACCGGTCTTGGTTGTCTCTCACCAGATGGCGACACCAGCCAGAAAGTTCCACTGTACTTTTGTGAGATTGCCCCGTCTTGCCATCCGGTTTTATTGATGGAAGGTTTTATTGAATGGAATTGACAATTCTAGTGGTGCCCCTATATAACCAGTCAGCCATCACAAATTTTGATTCATAAAATAAAAGTGTTGACCTAAATCCAGCCAAAATGAAACTGTAAACCTGTATTTTTCTGTATAAACAACCAGTTCTTTGATCTTAATTCCTAATTAAAATCGATTTTGATTTAATTGTGACAGATGGCCACAAATGTCAAAATAACTTCTCAGTCAATCAACTAAATTGGACCACATGTATTGGTAAACATTGATGTGTAAAGGTGTTTCATGTCAGTGTTTGTTTTGTTGTTAACAGACCTTCAATACCGGGTTCTCTGCCACAAAGTGACCGCTTCATCTTAGCTGCTTGTGACTGCAAAGCGAACACTGATGAATAAGATTTGGCACAAGTTTAGCCACACAATTATATGTCCAATCACACTTTGCAAACATTTGGGTATAAAGCTGTGCTGGTCAGTAGTTGTTTCAAGATATATGTGAACATGTCACAAGTTTTGTATCAAAGGACTGTTTTTTGTATGACTTCATTTGTTTTACAGCTGAATATGCTCAAAATCAGTGGACCTTGCCTTTGTTGTAAAGTATATACTGGTATGTGTATACCTCATAGGGTAGACAAGAGAAAATGAGTAAGGACTCTGAACAACAATCACATAGCAACAGACAAATAAAGAACTTTAATGAAAAGTAACATTTTTCTGAGAAAGTACAAAAAAGTGTCATAATTTTATGCCATGTATCTGTGTATAAAGTTAAATCATGGGATGAAAATATCATTTTCTGAGAAAAAAAATGTAATACAGGAAATGCAAGGAAGTGTCATAATTTCATGACATGAATATTGGTAGGTCATGAAAAGATAGCCTCAGTTAAAAAGCAGCATTTTGTCATTGTTCTGTGATAGTGTTACTTGTTCAGTGATACTAAAGGACAAATGAGGGATCTGGGTGAAGGTGGACATTGACAATCAGGAGACCAGGATGTAAGACATGCATTAAAGGTCTGACAATGGCATCAAGAAACGTAACTTCTGACTTGTTCCCTTCCAACTTCAGCCATCAGGGTTTATAAGTGTGGACAGTGTTCAACACCAGTAATAAATTGACGACAGGTATGAATACACCATTGCGGCCAATCAGGTGCAGGTTACCGCACTAAATAGTTCTTGGTTGTCGTGTGCCGACACCTTTGGGGGCCATTTACCTGTAATTAACCCACTGTTTCAGCTAGACTATTACATGAGCTTATCAGCCTGTTTGTGTTGTATGGTTTGACAGATATTTTTTCCATGATGAGTTTTATTAACAGAGGGCAAATCACATATTCATATGCAGTGACGTAATGCTGGCAAGCCGTGCTCAGAGCACGTTTCCTGTCTATGAAAGGTAAACACTGGCATAACTTTTGATTCTATCTATAGACTCGCCTTTTTTATTTTGAATGTTTTCAATGAAAGGTGTCTGCACAACACCAACTGCATACTTTATTTTAAAAAGTGACGCAACAAAAGTTATACGCCTTTATGCTGATATGAGAAGATACAGTAAATATAATGGTGGTTTCATCCCGATAGATACATAATTGGAGTATTTGAGTGTAAATCAAACGTCACTGGTCTAAGTAGCTTCACATACATTTCCTCAAGTATATTTCTTTCTAAATTGTGCTTCACTCGATGCAATTTGCAGAACTGATCAAAAGTATTCTGCATAGTGGTGACTTTGAGGTCCTGGTGGTGATGGCTTCCTCGTGCAAGTTGTCAGACAGCTGAGCATACAGGATGGTCAGTCGTCCATCCAGCCAAAATTTACATTTTCAACTTCTTGTCCAAAACCGTCAGCCAGATCCTCTTCAAACTTGGTAGCAATGTACCTGCAGCGAGTCTCTTAACATATTTTTTCAAGTGGTCATTCTTCAGTAATTTGGGGAGGGGGGGGGTATGAATTTTTTTGTTCATTTTGGGGGCAAAATCTTCAAAAATCTTCTCCAAAAGCACTTGGCCAATTGCTTCATATAGGGGCACCCCTGGGGACCACTAGACCCCAATTCAAAAGGTGATATGGCAATTTTTTTTTTAGCTCTGCTGACCAAAGGTTGCAGAGCTTATGCCACTGTTCATGTCTGTTTGTCTGTCCGTCCATAAACTTTTGCTCGCTAGCGCGATGCCATCCACAGTTTTCAAGTTAGCCTAATATAGCTTTCAGAACTTACAGAGTGTATGAAAATCAAGGCCCCTTTCTATATTGGTGGCGCCTCCCTGCAATATTATGTAAGACAGGGTCAGAATAGGAAAATCTTGTGAACACTCTAGCATCTTTAATTTTGGTGGATCTTCACCGAATATGATGGGATTATGGGGAGGTCAAAGTCTAAATTGCTAATGATACTAATAACACCACCTATAATTTGATGGAAATTATGAGCCAAAATATGTTTTTTTAAGATATAATATTCTATATTTGGAAAAGTATTTGGATTAGACTTACCAAATTTTTAGCATATATAAACCATGTTCAATGCGAAAACGTTATATAATTTTATATTTTTTAATTTTTTAAAATTTATAGGATATATAGACAATGTCCAAAGCTAGAATTTGATGTAGTATCAGTGACCTTGATCTATTTTTGTGAGGTCACCATACCTTGTAAAGTTGAAAGAGGTGATTTTGTAATGGCAGGGTATAGCTTGGAGTTGGACATCAATGGCAATGTCAGCATGGCACCAGGCCTTTGGGCGTCTTGTATTACTGAATCTGGGTGACTTTGATCTTCTTTCCCAAGGTCACTGAGGACAGAAAGTTTAGACTCACTAATTGTTTTCTTGGCACATCCAACAATATCCATTACAGGAATTGCACAAATAAACTATGGTTACGAAGTGCCATTTGGTGGACATTTTATACACTAAATTTACATAGGCTTTATAATTATGTTCAGAAGCCACCTGAGGACTCGCAACTTTGAAATGAAGATGTGCAATATTGCCACGGTGCCAGCAGAGCATTAGGCCCATGGGCCTCTTGTTTCTATTTTCGTATGAATTTTTGTGAGTTAAAGCTATTTTCAGCTACTTCTCCAAAATCGTTACTCAGAATATTCTGAGACTTGATGGAAATGTAGTTTGTGGAAGGATTAAAGTAAGCTGTACACTAGGTGGTCATGCTGCGGATCCCTTATTTTTAACAAATTTTTCAGTATCGGTACTTGTCAGTTAATGCACGCATTCTTATCGATTACAATGTAAGTCAATGGGAAATTGCAGTGCTAATGTACCTTTTCGACTTCGCCAAACCCATCTTCCAGATTCACTTCAAATTTTGGTTGGGATGTTGTCACAGTGTCCTTTTTGCTGAGAAACCACAGGATGATGAACTTGCAGAGAAATGTTGTTTAATTGATGGCTTTGCCCAAACAATATGTGCAGAAATGATTATACAGCAAGGTTGTCTGCCACCAGGACTTCCGCAGCTGAAAATGTTTCTAAGCAAGCAATGCCATATGCTAGCCTGCATGGCTAACCATACATGACAAGAGTCTTCCTTGTCCTCACACGTACATTACTGTCTGACTCTTCCTTCCATCTCTCTTTTCCCTTCTTCTCTGTACTGAGTTTTCTTCCAGTATTTATACATTGTAGTAGAACATGGTTTAATGTCCTCATAAACTTTAGCAGTTGACTTATTATTTTCATTCCTGAATATGAAAACTGTTGCTTACTGCGTCTCTCATTTATTGCCCACTTTGAGATCGGCAACAGAAGGCTTAACCAGTAGTAGTGTCAGGTATTACTGAGATTGTTCACACATATTAAAAAGTTTGCTGGCATTTGATTACAGTTGCCTGTTTGTCTCAACTTAAGATGATTAATCAGTGGAAATATAGAAAATTTAAGTCAAAATAAAAAAAAAGAAATATGTCAAAATAACTGCATTAATGTCACTCTGTGACAATGTACCTTGGGTGGGTCTCTACCAATTTTATCGTACCTCCTTCAATGCCAACTGGGATTAAACTCAAACTATTTAAAACAAGCTACTCCGAATTATAACCCTTGTAAAAAGACCTTTCGTTCAAGTTCCCGCATGCCTGAAGTTAAATAGAGTATATATGTCCAGGTCCACAGCTTTCCTTGGTGCGCTTTGAGTGCATGGTGCCCAAAGTGTGCTGAGGAAAGCTGTTGACTCAGTCAAAAATGTGGCACTGGAAGAGTTATGCGGTCACGCTCGTCTGTCCGTCCATCAAGAGTTCACATTTTCGACTTCTCCAAAAGTGCCAAACAGATTCACTTCAAACTTTGAGTGGGTCTCTACCAAGTTTGTTCAAACTGTCATATTCAATTTTTACAGGTGGTGGTGGTGGGTGATGATGATGATGATGATGATGATGATGATGATGATGATGATGATGATGATGATGATGATGATGATGATGATGATGATGATGATGATGATGATGATGATGATGATGATGATGATGATGATGATGATGATGATTTAAAACAACACTCATAACGGATAAGATACACAAAATTTTGGGGAAATACTGCTACTTTGTAACAGGCACATCAAACTTAATTTTGTTTGCATGCCAAAAACAATTAAAAAAAATTGAGGGAGTACAATTTGATGACTGGCAAGGCATTATCAAGCAAAAAAAAAAATCAGGGTAGTGTTAATGAAAGAGCATAGTGCACTTAGCCCAGCTTTTTTGGGACAGGAAAACAGCACAAGTGGAGTTTTGAACTTTAAGTTCAAAATACTTTTTGGTGAACACCAACCCAGGTTTGTGTGGGCAAATAAATGGTAAAATGATAGAAAGCAATAAAACATTTTAATCAAATACAAATTGTGTTGATTTATCCCAGACAATTATCAAGTAGAAGCTTGGGAAGGCTTCTTGTGTCAATTGTTCATCAGAAATGTGAGTACATGCGCCTGTATAATTTGACACTTGAAATATGCAGACGAGACAGCTCTATAATCCAGTGCCAAACAAGTTTGTTCTCGCGATGGAATAGAGACTGATTGTTTGAGAAAAGTGCGACTGGGGCAGGAAGGGGGAAAGACAAGGGACACAGACAGTGGCTGACTCACACATTCCATAACACTCCCACCTTTTTGTCTGTGCTTGAGGGGTGTGTCTGTGGCTCTGGACTGTATGCTGTGTGTCAAAGGTTCAAGTTGCTGTCTCACCCCCCCAATTTACCTGTTCAACGCAAAAAAAAAAGCTTCCATTTGAAGGTCACATAATATATGAGCGCTATCTCTGTATTTCATTTTGAACATGATACCTGGCTATTGGAGGCCATTATACATGTTCATGTATTGGACCTGGGTGGTATGCTATATGCATATGTTACATTGTATTTGTTATTTATATGCTCCATTTTTTTTGGGGGGGGGGGCTCAGCTGATTTGTCAGCTAAGCTGATAGAAAGGGTGGTCATCCATGAGTTGTCCTTCATTCCATCCATTGTTTTATACGACTAAAAAACAGGGATGAGAATTGGTCGCCATTTGGCATCTATCAGCCAATATTGCTTTTCTTCAACAAAGTGAAATGTTCTTAGTTTGGTCTAACTGCTGCGAAACTGTTAAAGTCTTTGGGGTAGGGAATATTAGGTTTCCAGTTTGCTCTTGGGGTAGCCAAAACACACTCTTACCATTCTAATCCCTGAAGAAAACACCATCTTATATCCCAAAGTGATGGTAACTTAAGCAAATCCAGCTTTTGGCTTATAGCTCAAGAACTATCCAAATGAGGATTATGAAACTAGGCATGATGATTGTCGTCTTTTTATAAGAGCAAAGTTTGGATTATATACTAGGTTTCCTTGACTTCATTTTTGAGGCCACAGGATTACAGGGGTACTTTTGTGAATTTTGTTTGTTTATAAATGAATTCCAGTTTGATTGCAGTTATAAAGGTCAGTCATTCTGTGTGTTGACAGGCCTGTGCCTTGAAACATGTTTTATGGCAACATGTGGCACTGTAGACTCATCGTTGCAATGTATGACATTGTTTTATTAACCCCAGTGCTGCTGAATTGTTTTTTTTTTTAACCTGCATTTTGGACCGTATAAACACGGGCCCCACAGCACTAGGGTTAATAATATTGGCTATAATCATGTTTTTTATTAAAAAATAAAAAACAAGAAAACAAGCAGAGCCAAAAATACATGGAAAATTAATTAAAGAATGAGGAAAACATTCTGCCATCCTGTAGCAAGAAGCCGTGGCATGGGGAAGATGAAATTGTACTACAGTGAACGTGGAGGGGCTGGGTCTGTCGTGCTTGCTGTTACTGCTGTTTGTAAGCAAATTCAGTTTCTGTGCATGAAATAGGGAGGAACGAAAATGACTGCAAAAATACGAGAGCTAAGGCTTTGGTATTGTACACCGATGATGGTGTTCTGGTAGGACCGGGTTGAGTGTGCGCATGGTTCCCCTTGACCTAATTTTCAAGGTCACTGGATCACTTTTATTGATCACTTGATACCTTGAGACATATTGAAGTCAAATCATGTACTTTGATACTGCACATCAGGATTGTCCAACAGCTTGAGTGAGACTGTATATGAGTGACCTTGACATTATCCCTATGGTCACAGTAAATCCTCGTGTCCTGATGACAACTCAAAATCTCTTTGAACTCTGACCTTGACAATGCACAAGATGCTGGTGCTCAATAAGGGCAGGGTTGGGGAATCACATGGGGGTGGTCTTGACCTAAATCTAAGGTCATGGGGCAACTGAGTGGAGTTTTGTTTTTTAGGAAGATCCTATTTGAAGAATTATTTGAGCGAGAACTTGGATATTGTCCGTGATGATGGTCTTGCATATAGACCATAATCAGTGACCATGACTTATTCCCAAGGTCTCAGGACAATTCTCGCACATTTGAATGAGCTGTGTATGTTCCCCTAACGTACAAAGGGAGATGCATATGTCTCAGGTGACCTTTGATAATAACAATATTTCAGCTACAAATAGTCAAAGTCAACATCCTTTCCCCACACATACCAATTCAAGACTAAATGTATATTGGCAATAATCAATCTGTACTCGCAAGGTCAGCTGACCACAGGACTGTCACAATCCTCTGATTTCTCATTCATTTTTTTTTTTTTTTAATTTATTTATTTATTAGTTTCCTTTTAACTCAAATTTAATGGGATGGGTGATATGAGTGTATCACAGTCAATGTAAATCGCAATATCAGAAGACTTCCGTTACTGGCCTTTATTATTCTGATCAAGTCCCAGCATGTGGCTGTGCATGGCATCAGCGTGAGAACCTGCAGTACATGTGCTGTAGCTGGGGGTGGGGATGGGGGGTGGAGGGGGGATTTAACATTGAAATAAATCAACTCAAGTATGTAAATATTCATGTAAGCTCACTGATAAAAAAGGGAGCAAATGGTATAACTTTTAATTGTGTATGAAAAAAAAGGTGTTCAGTGAACCTCCCTGTACCGAACGCCCTTGGGACCAGACAGTAGTGTTTGGTATGGAGAGGAGTTCAGTATATGGAGGTGTTATGTAAAGGAGGTTTCACTGTACATGTACATGTAAATTAATGGGTTTTGATATACACAGAGCTACATATTTTCACATACCCTGTCATTAATTTTTAGTTGCCCTATGAGGCAATAACTTGGCTTGCCTGTATACAAAGCTTAAAAGACTAAGAACTAATCTTCTCAATGCCCATGATGATATCTGTTGCCATGCTCCAGTAAGCTCCCTGTATTTCATTCAGGTCCGGGGTGAGGTTGCAAATATGGGGGATGACGAAACATGACTGCAAGACCTCAAAGTGAGCAATACACTTTCGTGAGAAAATTTAAGCATTAAATTCCAGCCCCATTCTGCAAATTCCTGGGTTGTCACCTGGGATGCCAGAGCACCCACCCGGCTCCATTCTACCCATGCCAGACAGTACCCCGGCCAAGAGTGTCCTCATCCCATACTTGTGCTTGATGGCTGTGTGTCAAGTCAACATTATATCACCTGTTGTTACTGCCGCATGTGGGCTCTGAACTTACTTTGACCTTGTTTGGGAGGGGGGGGGGGGAAGACATTAGGGTTTTAGCCAAGAATGAGAGGGTGGCAGTGGCAGGAACTCGAATGCCAGAGGTTAATCATAATTTCAAAGTCAGTCAAATTATTTTTGCTTCAAAATGGAACAGAGGTGGCATGCATTTTACATGGGTTCATCTTATGGGGTTATGCAGATAGATTCTGTCACAGATTTGATCAAATAGAAAGGAAACAATTTTTTTTTTTTTTTTTTTACTAATGGTGGAAGCACAAAACCACTACAGCAACCTTGCCAGCTCTTCCGCCCTTACTCTATCTTTCTATAGTGTGGGAAAACATCATGTAGATCTTTGTAGCATGGGGGGAGGGGGGTAGGAGGGGAGTAATTCTCATGTCCCACCAAACCAAGATGGTACATATCGGAAATGTATTTTCCTGCATTCGTTTCTACATGTATGCAGATTTGCTTTGACCTTACCGCCAGAGATGTGCAATACAAAATAATAGAGAGAGGGAGGGAAGGAGAGAGAGATGGAGATATTTCATGTGACAAAAGTAGGTCACTAGGTCAATGATCTGGGTCATGCTGGCTTCAAAGGGAAGGTGACCTACTTCCAACAGTTGGTGATTATATTTGGTTTTGTATATGGTGCAAACAATTTGTTTTCCAATTTTTTTCTTACACTGTTACAAAGCACACTGATTACAATATCATTTGATACCAGGACATTTGAGTAGTCTGTTGAATTTAATACATGTAGACAAATGCATTTCTAGCAGCTTGAAATAGCAATCTGGCAGTCTTAAAAAGCTAGATGGCCTCATACAAGAGGTAAACCAGGTCGTACCAAGTGTCATCAAAATACTAGTATACAAGATAGTGGGACAATGACCGACATGCTGTTTCAAATAACACAAAAAAAGACATTGAAATAATACACAGGAAGGCAAAGCCGGCAGGATAATTAGGGAAGCTAGGTAGTTGTGAGCATACAAAGGTCAAAATTCCGATGACTGAAAAGAAAGCAGGTTAGTTCTGCTTGTTTTGTACTGTCGACTCTTGACTGACCAGAGTAAATGCTTTCTGATGGTGGATGTGGGTAGAGGCCAGTCCCCACATTAAATAACCTTTGTCTGCCCCAGGCCTTGGGGCTGGCCCCGTGACAAATCTGGGGTAAGGTGCATGGAGTTGTACCCTCCACAGTCACCCCCCTGAGGGTGATGCGGGGGAATTCTAAAGTGGCTCATTAGCTTAATATTGGACAGGGAAATTGCAGTTGCTTTGTGAGAGGTGGGATAATGAGGACTAACCTCTCATGCAACTGTTGGAAATTTTGTATTTTGCCATATGTCTTAGTTTCCTGGCCATTGCTATCTGGTAATACTCAAGGAATGAAGGTCGCTTTTGTGTGTGTTATGGCATAATGACGTGGGTGATTGAAGCTGGCATCATGGGCGTGGCACAAGGCAAAGCACCTCACCTGATGCCAGCTTCAATCGCCCGTGTCATTATGCCGTAACACACACAAAAGCGACCCTCATTGCTAACATTTACATTTCCCACTTAGTTTTTCTGCTAGATTACACAAACTTTAGAAATTTAGCACAGAGAATTAAGAGAAACGAGCAGAAACTGATTTGTCCAGCATGTTCAAGTGTTGAGATCCGGAAACCCAGGTGGGCGTGGCTTATTGGAATGTGGGCGGGACACATGTGTTATGGTCTGATAACACACCAGGCTCATGTATTATGGTCTGGTAGCACATCAGGCTCTCCCGTATGCCTGTAATGCTAAAGTTAGATTGAATGTAAATATAATAAAATGAAAAAAAAAAAAAAGTTTCTTCTGTTATCATGTTTAAAAGCTGGGGAGTGAATGAAAAAAAGAAAATAAAACCAAAAAAGACCCCCCCCCCCAAAAAAAACATAACCGGCATTCATACGCACTCATATATATCAAATATAGAAAATAAGCGTGTACACATGCATGTGATCAAGTTCCATCCATAAACTTTTGCTTGTGAAAGTGATTTAGTCCACAGTTTTAATTAGCCATATATAATTTTCAGGGCTTATCAAGTGCTTGAAAGTCGAGGTCAAGTTGGATATTGGTGTTACAAAATATATGAGCCAAGATGTAAAAATTTTGAGAATTTTGCTATAATTTTCCAAAGAGTTTTTAAGGAATCATTATGAAAATGTGGTGGGAATATCAATCAGGCTAAAAGGAGAAAATGTGTTGAAATTTGGTGGTGCCACCTGTTGTATTAGGAAAGATATGAACCAAAATGTGTTGAATGTATTTATCAATATGTTGAGACAGGTAAGGCTCATGATACCAAATACATGTATACCACAGATGTGTATCATATGTAGAAGCTTTATATTGCATAATATGGATGACCTTGACCTACTTTCTGAAGGTCATGGAGGAAATGCATTTTAGGAAATGAGATTTTTTTTTTTTTTTTTATGTTCATTACATTTGAACTTGTGCTCATTTACAAATATACCAGAACAGGAATATGATACAGACAAAAGTCTATGATGTGTAGTCATGGTGGTGCCACTGGTGGCAGTAAGTGGAACTAACATCATAAGTATTAAAATGTTTTAAATTCATTATTTCAATGATAGATTGAGATGAAACTTATAAATTTACACCAAATATACATTAGGCCAATGATTAAATTTTGTAAAATTTTGGGTGGGCTTGACCTATTTTTCAAGATCATTAAGGGTGTAGTAGAGGACACTTAATTTGACGTGTTGAGGAATTAGAAGGCTAACACAACCAAATGTAGCACATACATATATATACATATATATAATAGTAAAACCAGCCAAGTGGAGGAGACGAGTCAGCAGACTGGCCTTGTTCCCGTGGGGGATCACACACGAGGAGTGATCCGCTGCGGGAATGAGGCCAGTCTGCTGACGAGTCTCCTCCACGCGGCTGGTTTTACATTTATCCAGTAATTATAGCTGTAATTTTATTTTCATCATTAAATACAAAAAAAGACAGTTAAAAACAGTTTCAACATTTATTTCATCAAACAAGGCTTTGCGTAGTTTTGCGTATGAATAACTGTAACGCAGGATCTAGTAATTGGGTCATTTGAAAACAACATGCTTGACGTGCGCCAACTGCAAGAATTTAGAAGGAAAGTGGTTCTCAGTGACCTTTGCACTGTGGTGATATGGGCAGGGTTATCACCCAGTCTGCATCTTCCACCTTTTCTGGATGATACAGCTATAATTACTGGATAAATATATACATATCATATATAGAAGTTTGATATGCATATCAGGAAATGATTTATTGTGATGCCTGTGACTCAGTAAATTGAGCTGGAACTGCAAAAGTTTCATCAAATATGCATTAGGCCAATGGTCATATATTGCAATATGTTGTATGACCTTGACATATTTTTCAAGGTCATTAAGCACCTAAGAAAAAGACACTGAATTCAATATGTTGGTAAGGCCAAAGAAAATAAATAGTGTGTTTGAGGTTACATGCCAAAAATAAATAGGGTAGGTAGGTAGGCTTTTTTTTTTTTTTAATTTTTGCTCTGAAAACAGAAGAAAAGTGACTTAAAATGTATAAATTGTGCATTTCATGAAGAAAATCTGCCTAGATTTTTTTTTTTTTGTTGAAAATCAGTAAAAAGTTTTAGGGTAGGGGGGTTTGGGCAAGGGTCGGTAGGGAAACCCCAAACACAGACTTTTTTTTTTGGCCTAAAGAGTAAGGGGAAGGATAACAAATGTACCACAAATTTGCTATCATGTGGAGGTTTGATGTTGCATCATATGAATGACTGTGACTAATTTCTTGGGGTCATGGAGGGATTGCATTTCAGGCAAGGAATTTTTGGTGATGGTCATCAGATTATATGT
Organism: Hermodice carunculata; assembly: GCA_964020975.1. Classification (NCBI taxonomy): domain Eukaryota; kingdom Metazoa; phylum Annelida; class Polychaeta; order Eunicida; family Amphinomidae; genus Hermodice; species Hermodice carunculata. Next base: position 95,465,330 of record OZ026617.1, read on the forward strand.
CATCAGAGCATTAGGCAGTAGGCTTATGGACCTCTTGTTTTTCTTTCTAAAAAAAAAAAATTGATATAAGATAAGATTTTTCTTCGGAAGCATTTATGTGTACCTCTTGGACTCTTAGACACCACGCCCTCAGCATGACACCTTTAATGCCTGGTGGTCTTTCCAAGACCTGCATTTATTAACTGTGAGGTCATGATATCCAACAAAAGACATGGAATGTAAATCATCTCTTCATTGTAACACCTACACAAATTACCTGCTCAGGCTGTTCCCAGGAAAATGCTTAACTATTTGCAAAATGACTGCATTGGGGTATTGCGGCACCCTCTCGTCATTTGGCCCTGGCTGGTTTCAAATACCCTTGACCCCGGATTTCAAAGTGACTTCCTATTTCCAGATTGTGTGTGTGTGGTAAGAAAGTGGCCCTTGATTCATGGTGAACTTTTTTTTTTTTTTTTCAATGTGTTAACTGCATGCACAAATCAAAGCAGTCAAGTTACTTTGTCAATAGTGAATTGTCACACGTCAAGTAAAGTGTTGCACATTGATAATGCTTTCTTCAGGGCCATGGAGCTATACAGTAGGAGCTCCCAATTAAGATAACCAGAGGGACTGGAAATATGTGGTCTTAATAGGGGAGTGGTCTTCATGGAGGATATTGTTTAATTGATAAACAAAAACAGGCCTGTAAATTAGTGGTCTTAATATAGAACTGGTCTCTTTATGGAGGTGGTCTTAATTGGAAATTCTGCTGTAGTAGCTCCATGGCAGGACAGAATAAGCTGCATTGTAAAGTCAATGTTTGCTGAGCAGATGGACCAGACGACAAGTGGCACAATTGTGTGTGGTAGATTGGAGGCCTGCCCTTGTGGTTTTGTCATGGGCAGATGCTTCGAGTATGTGGAAACATTGGGTCATGTCTGTGGTGTGGTGGGAACACTATAATTTCAGCAGCATTTCAAATGCAATTTCAGGGTGAAAATCAGCCTAAAAGTAATGGGTTAAGGAATTCATCTGTCCACCTGCTTCCGCCAGTCCCATGGTATGCCAGGTACGCGGCAGGGGACATGTCCAGAAAAGACTTGTAGTGGCGATGCCCTCTCCAGTGATGACATGTATGAGAAGGTTAACCAGGATTTTGTCTCTGGAATGCTGAGCTGATCTCCATGGGTTACTCAAGTGCTTGCTGTCAATGAGTTTTAAGGGTCATATGTGTATGTTAGAACAACCTGGTGAACAACTGGAACACCAGCTTTGAGGCTTTTACAATGGAAAAGAGCATTATAGAGATCATGAATAACTTGCTTTTTAAGTGGTGTTGACCTCTGTTGAATGATCTCAGGACTTCATAACACAAAATAGTTGGACTTCAGAAATCTGTATACAAGTAATAATGTAGGGTGGGGCTTTTGTAGTGGTAACATTGCTGTAATAATGTAGCTGTGAAGCTTTTGTAGTGGCAGCATTTCTTTAGTATTGTAGCTGTGAAGATTTTGCAGTGGCAACATTTTTAGTACTGTAGCTGTGAAGCTTTTGTTATGGCAACATTGCTGTAATACTGTAGCTGTGAAGCTTTTGTGGTGGTAACATTTTGTTGATGTGAAACTTGTACATGTAGTGGCAACATTTCTTTAATACTGGAGCTGTGAAGCTTTTATAGTGGGAACATTTCTTTAGTACTGTAGCTATGAAACTTTTCTAGTGGGAACATTTCTTTAGTATTATAGCTGTGAAACTTTTGTAGTGGCAACGTTTCTTTAGTACTGTAGCTGTGAAGCTTTTGTAGTGGGAACATTTCTTTAGTACTGGAGCTGTGAAACTTTTGTAGTGGCAACATTTCTTTAATACTATAGCTGTGAAACTTTTGTTGTGGCAACATTTCTTTAATACTGTAGCTGTGGTACTTTTGTAGTGGGAACATTTCTTTAGTACTGTAGCTGTGAAACTTTTATAGTGGCAACATTTGTTTAGTACTGGAGCTGTGAAGTTTTTGTAGTGGCAACATTTTTAGTACTGTAGCTATGAAGCTTTTCTTTAGATGGAACTACAAAATTTATACCAAATGTGCATTAGGCCAGTGGGCAAATTTGTAAAATTTTGGGTGACCATCACTTATTATTTCCTGCACAAAAACGTTTAAAAAACTCCTGATTAAAAAAAAAGTATTTGATGCATATCAAAACTTAAATGCCCAACTGATTAAACACTGGCTGAAAAACTGCACACAGAATGATGTAGCCATAACAGCGTTCGAAATAGAGCTAATCTCTTTGTCTGTACTAAGTAGAATGTGCTGCGGACAAATGGTTTGTTGACCAAGGTTATCCGAGTGACAAGTGAAAAAAAAAAAAAAACTAACTGTTCTTCTGCGTTTTCTTTCTTTCTTTTTCCTCACTTAAGGTCATGCAGTTTATTTGTCAATTAAAATGCTGGAAAAATATGCTCCGGTGTCATAAGCAATGCCAAATTATTTCTGTCCGAGTTCCTTGAGATCGATATTATTATCATGATGTCTGCCGTGACTTCTTCCGGAGTTTAGTGACGCTGACTCCGGGAGATGGCGCTGTTTGTAGAACATCCTGGCACTTGACTATGCTTATTATGGTATGGCGATATGCGCTAGCAGACAGCATGGACTGGCTCACAAAAAGTAATATTGTCCCTAATATTGTGAATTTATGGCACTGAAGAAAATTAAGAAAAGGGGCCTCAGATGCTCTCAGATTGCATCAAATGACGTCTAAATTTCAAAATTTCCCGGGGGGGGGGGGGGGGGGCATGCCTGCATGCCCCCGGACCCCCCTAGCAGGGCTTTGCGCCTTCGGTGCTCACCATGACAAGTCCCATGAGCTGCGGACAAGTTGTTCCTGAAGTGAACTTATCCTTTGGACAAGTGCCAAAAAATTCTTATTTCTAACACTGCATAAAAATGGCACACAAAATTAACATTGTAAAACTGACATACAAATAAATAGTCAAAAAGTGGCCTACAAAGTAACTGGCCAAAAGCTGGCATACAAGATAAGTGGCCAAAAGTTGGCATTCAAATTTAATGGTAAAAAACTTGCATGAAATTGCTTTATGAATCGTCAATTCACAGATACTGTGCAGATTTCTAAAAATGTATATATATGCCAACATAGTTCCAGAAGAGTGTGTGTTAATTGTCACAGCTATATACATGAAACTTGTTCATGACCAAGACCCATGATATGGCTGTGAACAGATAAACAAATTCCAAAATCCTGACAGTGTTTCCTTTAATAGTTTGAAACATTCGCCACTGCGTGACATGATGAAAAGCCATGAAGGATCACATGACTGTGGGTATTTCCTGATTGGTCTAAAGTATAAACATGACCATGGCTGTGGCATTTCCTGATTGGCTTGAACTGTGCACATGGCGATGTCAGACAGTCAAGACCTTGTGTTTTACAAGTGCAAATATCATCAACTTAATGTCAGTTTTCTTGTTTTTTTTAAAATGTGGATTCAAGTTCCCAAGTCTAAATTTTGCCAACTTAAAACCATTTCTTTTCTGTGTACTCAGCTTATCTGTATTAAAATTCTGCCATCTGGACTAACACCAGTTTATTACTTCAGATTCCAAAGAACCAGTTGGTTACCTGATAGTAATAGCAATGGCCTGTCCATACTAGTGTCCTGCCAGTTTTATGTCAGCAAGTGACCATAAGCTGGCAGGACTGCCAGATTTTTTATCAGACAGGGGAAAATATTAGCCAGCTTCTTACCATTTTTTTTTCTTTTTTAAACCTGAATAAAACATTGTTGCCAGTTGCTTACCAAGTTTTAGCCAGATTACCATTTTTTTTTTTTTTTTTAAATTTTTTGTTTTGTTTTGTTTTGGCTTTTTCTTTTTTCTTTTTCTTTCTTTTTTTTTTTGTTTGTTTTTTGTTTTTTGTTTTGGGTTTTTTGTTTGAGGCATGGACCTTCTTGGTGAGGTAATAGCAGGGAGTTTTGGAATCATCAATTAATTTGAATTTCATGATAAACATTATAGTTCCTTATATTTGTGACTACAATTTTATAACGTCAGTTTATTTAGCCACAATAGTACCAAACCTCTTGCGCTTGATGCCTTGAGCAGTTTTTGCTTCCAGTTTGCTTGAAGCACCAGTTGATAAGATAAACTTCCAAACGGTCGTAGATATCGGTGTACTGTACTTAGAACACAGCCGTATGGTGATAGCATAAAGATCTGCAGGAACAAAGAGAGCGGCAGGATAACGTTGCGTAGATGTATCTCAGTATTCCTGCTTTGCATCTGACAGCCCAGAGATGGTCAGTTTGATTTCATGGATCTGTACCAGGTTGGCACCTCAGATTGTTTGTGGCATGTATGTAGACATTGTGTGTGTGTACCTGCAAATTTGTACATTTCAATGAACAGGAAAAAAACTTTTTGGGGGGCAGAATGACTCAGTGCCTGTCTGTCCCAGTAACCCAGCCTTGACATGCAGTTCTTGGATGTCATCTTACGAAAACATTTGCCATTGTGTTTATGGCGAACAGGTGAGTGCTGGGTCAGAAAACAAAACCAAGTGATGCAAGGCGTGCAAGTCAGGGGCACCAGCCTCTTTAAGAAGAGGGAGAATTATTGAAAGAGAGGCCGGTCTCTTGCAACCCAAGTGGCTCGGAGGTTACAGGTGTCACGAGACACCAAGGTGGTGCAGTGGTCCTTGTCTTAAAAGACCATTCCGATGAGAGACCACCTGTCTTAACAGACCATATTTCTCAGTTACATGTACTTAGTACTTTTCTTATCATATCTGTTGCCTATGATAGACCACCTGTTTTGAAGGACTGCAGTTTTATTGTCCCAGGGGTGGTCTTTTGTGACAGGTTCTACCATACACGTAGTGTGTCCAGGCAGGTCTGTGTTCTCCTGTTTTTATTTATCAGGTCTCTATTGCCAAAATTATTGGTCGAGGAGACAATAGTTGTGTTGGTCGTTGAAGCAACCAGCTGCCATTGTCAGTCACAGAGTTCTGTGTGTCTCCAGCAGGCTAATGTGAGCCCAAAATACTTTAATTACCATCTCTGTGTGCCTCTGGAACGGCCCTTTACTGGAACACCAGTGTGCTGGTACCTATTTAGGCAGAATGCTTTCATCAATACACTTGTCCAAAAGCCTGTTTGATATGATTCGGAAAAAGGTGGACTTTTGAACTGATAGGCACGTCAGCGAATACTGTAAGGTAGAGTAAGCGATGGAAGGTATGGCATTGCAATTTGCTACGCAGACTGGGTGTCATTTGCTGCACACTTTTTTAGTTGAAATACCATGGAATTTCACATACGATATTGCAAATATTGTTTAAAAAAAACAAAAACAAAAAAACTCCTGTACAGTAGTCAAGGTTTGTCTGCTGCACTGAAGTACAAACCAGTTTTGAACCTTTCGTTGATTATGCATTGCTGGCATTTCCCGATGGTCCCAGATGTGCAGTTTTATATGAAAGGAAACCGATGACATCTTCCAGGAGTTTTCTGGTACAAGTTTGCGGCTGCATCTACCATCAGTCTTTGGTACTTGGTGGTGTCCAAATGGAAGCCATGAAGCACATTGGTTGTCGAAAAGGTAAATGTTTAAGAAGTCAAACCAGTTAATCAACATTGGTCATGTGGTAATGAACCCTTTCCCCTTAAACCAGCAAAATGGTTGGTGGTCAAGTGTGGTCGGCTTCAATATTTTGTTTCATTTCAACAGCAATGAAAAACAGTTGAAGTAAAACACAATCAGTTATTGCTGGAACCATGCTCCGTTCACCCATCTCATTGATAACCTTGGTAACCACTGGTCCCATTGTGGAATGAGGGTAGTCATGAACAGTGAAAAAAACTGCAAGGGTGATCATGCAACGCATTGTATTGTCACATGCAGTGGTGTATAATACATATATAGATGAAGCATTACCCACATGATTAAGTTAGGCAATTTTGAGGTCCTGTATATACAAGTTTGTAGCATTAAAATACTTCTTCACAATGACCTTCCTATCAAGGTTTGGATTGTATCTGTATTTTCTTTTCCGAAACAAAGAAGGAAATGTCAGCATTTCTAAATTTATGTGATTAAAAAAAAAAAAGATTAAATTAACTCTTTAAGTGCCAAATTTTGGACTGGGTCAACAGCTTTTCTCTGGAACTGTAGGCATGCTAGTACTTGAATGAAAGGCCTTTTTATGAGGAATACGAATCTGGGATCCTAATGATAATTCAGACTAGTTTGACTTTAGTAGATCGACTTTATACAAGATTGGCACTAAAAGAGTTAACAGGACATTGGCCTCCTCCATCCGTTTCAGTATCTGTATACAGTGGTACCTGCTGTATGCAACCACTGCCGTGAACAGCCACATTGGTGTTTGTGGCCACTGGGCTTGGGCATAGGAGTCCGTTTCTTTGTAAATTTACCTGCAACTGCTGTATGTGGCCAATTTTTTTTGGGCTCAAGCAGTAGCCACAGGTACCACTGTATATCATTTTTAGCTCTGCTGACCTAAAGTCGCAGAGCTTATGCGACCTCTCATGTCTGTCCGTCCATCAATCCATAAACTTTTGCTCATTAGCGCGATACTATCCACAGTTTTCAAGTGAACCTGGTATAACTTTCAGGACTTATAGGGTGCATGAAATATTAGGTCAAGTTTGACATTGGTGGCTCCACCTAGAATATTGTTTAGGCGGGGCCACCAATATTATGGGTTGAAATGTGAAAATCTTGTGGACGCTGTAGTATCTTTAATTTTTAGTGGGTCTTCATGAAATGCAGTGGGATTTGGGGGCATGCCACAATCTCGATCAAGGTTGATACTAGTAGCACCACCTATAGTGGTTGTACAGAAGTATTAGTCAAAATGTGTTCAAACTTGTATAAATTCATTATTTCAGCAAAGAATGCAGCTAGTTGCACCAAATGTAAATGATATATGTGTCATGGCTAAAACTAGAATGTTAAACGTTGTGGATGACCTTAATCAACTTGTTCAAGGTCACCAGGATTATAAAGTGGATAGAGGTGAGTATACTAGTATTGGGCCTTATACATTTAATTGGGCTTATCATATGAGTAAAACATTGCATGTTATTACAGAGATAAATCCCTATGGTGGGTGACGTACTGGTGGCACCACCTATTGTATTTTATGGAGAATTTGCCAAATAGATGGAAAACACAATTAATTCATTTCTTTTACAATGCCTTTTTTTCATTACAAAATTTACAGGAAAGATACCTTGGGTCAAGACTCATAATTTATTTCAATATGAATGACCTTGACCTATTTTTAAGGTCACTGGGCAACACATGTATGTGAAAATGAGTTATAAATGCAACAACTCCTGGAATTTTTAGTGTAGACACATGTAACTTTCAGAACTAAGAGCAGATAAATAACTAAGTCATGTCTGATATAGGTGGCGCCGCCTACAGCAGTATGTGATATAGGGGTCAAAGTGTGAAAGTCTTCTGAATGTTCTAACATCTTTAATTTTTTATGGATGTGGATGAAATCTGGTTACATGGTGGGGGAGGTAAAAATCTCGATCAAGGTTGATACTGGTGGTGCCATCTATAGTTGTACAGAAATTATGAGTCAAAATAATTTAAGCTTATGTGAAATTATTTCAGCAAAGGATGGAGCTAGTCATACCATATTTATAGGATATATGTTCCATAACCAAAAGTAGAATATTACGTAATATGGGTGACCTTGAGTCAGCAGAGCACCAGGCCCATGGGCTTCTTGTTGATGTTGAACACTGGGTCAGCTGACCTTTGGAATGGATTCAAGGTCAGCCATATACAGTCATAAAGGACTATAATCTTGTGCAATATGAAAAGCCTAGGTCAAAAAAATGCTGAAGTTACTGTGCAATAATATTGTGGACAAACGGATGGACGGAACAAGTGATTGTTATAATATTGCTTGCTCCTCCTTCGGAGGGGGGGATAATGAGAATTGTAGATGAGACCTATCAAGATAACATAAGTCCAGGCCAACAGACTTACAAAGATAACATTACCTAGGTCAACAGACCAAGATAACATTACCTAGGTCAACAGACCAAGATAACATTACCTAGGTCAACAGACCAAGATAACATTACCTAGGTCAACAGACCAAGATAACATTACCTAGGTCAACAGACCAAGATAACATAACCTAGGTAAACAGACCAAGATAACATTACCTAGGTCAACAGACCAAGATAACATTACCCAGGTCAACAGACCAAGATAACATTACCTAGGTCAACAGATCAAGATAACATTACCTAGGTCAACAGACCAAGATAACATCGCATATGCCAAGGAATGCTGTTCATTCAGTCTTAATTCAAGTGAGAAAGGGTGAATATAATAACTGCCGCCATCATCAGATCATCAGGTTCATAACTGACTACCTGTGTCAGCACAGTAAAGGCACTGGCCCTGCCGCCTGTGTGGAAACAAAAGAGGATATTTATGAGTATTGTACTTGACTGTTGATGGGCAAAGACCGTCACACGGTGATGAAACTTTGGTCAGCCCTTTTTCTTGTGGTCAAAACTCCTTCCAAAATATTTCCACACTGGGAACTTGAAAAGAAAGGCAAATAAACAATGTCAAGATGGTGTGTTTTATTTTATCGTCATTGTTGTCCAGTGAAAGTTCAAAGTGATCCATCATTCTTGGAACAGACCATATTACCACCTCAAAATTGGGGTACATATCGTGTGGTATGAGTGCAGGCTTACCACCCCACTGTGCTTTCAGGATCAGCTGAGCTCAGGACTGTCATGCTCATCTTGTTTAAGTAGATGTCTGGGCAGTATATATATATATATATATATATTGTTTTGATTCAACACATTTAGCTAACCAAATTAAGTTAAATACTGAGCCATGTTACCCGAACAGGTGAGGCCTACAGATCTGACACAAAATCTAAGTAAAGCGTAAACTGACCCCAAGGCAACCTGATGCCGTCAGTATCCTAGTGACAAACTAACTGTACCTGACAGGTATCAGACTTATCCACACTACAAGCCCACAGCTGCTTGAAGTGCTACAAAGTCACAAATGAATGGGAAAGAAATGTTGTTGTTTCTGTGTGTTGAGAATTATGATATGGCATTTTTTTTTCTTTTTTGCACAGAAGTTGAAAAACGCTTAAGGGGACTTGTCATTACAATGAAGCCTAGGTTTGTGTTGAAGTGTTGGGTGTGATATTAGCATATTCTTTGGTCTGTCTTTTTCAAATTTGATGGGGATTCTTATTTAGTAACTCTTTCATAGTTGCACAATAAATCATGCTGCAGTATTGTTTTCTGTGTATTTTTTTTTTTTTTTTTTATTTTGGGGGGAAAATCTTAAGAAGTTTTCATCTCTCTAAGTTCCTGGACCAATTGCTTTGAAATGACAGAGACACATCTTTGTGTATTTACATGTACCTTTAAATTTCCTGCGTCACTGAAGATTGCATATTGGAACATGGAACAGTCAAGAATGTCACCTAGTCTCAGTTTTAAACTCCTGTAGCATGAGGGTCACATGGTCTCAGTTAAGCTTCTATAGCATGAGAGTCACCTGGTCTGAGTTAAGCCCTTGTAGCATGAGGGCTACCTAGTCTCAGTTAAGACCCTGTAGCATGAGGGTCAGCCAGTCTTGGGTAAGCCCCAGTAACATGTGGGTCACCCAGTTTCATTTAAAGCCTGTATGATGAGGGCCACCTAGTCTCAGTTAAGCCCTGTATAGCACGAGGATCACAGTCTTGGTTAAGCCTCTGAAGCATGAGTCACCTGGTCTCAGTTAGTCCTTGTAGCATGAAGGCCACCTAGTCTCAGTTAAGGCCCTGCAGCATGAGGATCAGCCAGACTTGAATAAGCCCCAGTAACATGAGGGTCATCTAGTCTCATTTAAGCCCCTGTATATTGAGGGTCGCCCAGTTACAGCAGAATTCTGTCTACTCATGGTTGTTGATTTCTTGGTATGATGCAAACCCATGTTTTCCTGAGCACATTGTAGAAACTTGTAAAATAAATATATTAACGTGCCCAGTTGTTGGAATCGGCAATAATTTTGCCATTTGCAGATGAGATGTCATAAAAAGTTGTGAAATTAATATGCAGTGAGCGAGTGATAATGTAGGATCGCATACAATTTGACAATTTTTGCAATTTGCATTATTTTCAGACAAAAAGCCTGCTTTTAGATAAAAAAACTATATTTTTTTTTTGTAGGGAAGTGTTCTCTAAGACTCATTCAGCGAGTTTCGTGAAAGTAAAATTATGAAGTTAACGGAGTATTAAATGCTGAGGTTCACACTCCCAAAGGCTGAAGTGCGGTTTGCAACTACAAAGTGAAAAGAGATACCTTCAAGCCAAGTACCTTTACATTTCCAGCACTTGAGCACACCGCACTTTGTGCTCATGACAGGATTTCTCGCTCACCTGTTGTCAAACATGTATGTGTTCATGACCAGAAGAATGTAATTTGATGAGGAGCATACATCAACAAACCGCAGAGTCTGGTCTTTTCAGTGGCACTGCCAAACAACATTGGTAAAATGAGGATTAAATTTATTGCATGTCATGAATGCAACCTAGCGGTTAACCTCCCAACAATTGGGCCCCGTAGTATATGTGCGTCACCATTGAAAATGAACACATAATGTATCACGATTGAAAATGAACTTGTGTCCAATTGTAAGAAAGATATCTCTATCAGATGAATTAGATGTATATGTCGATTTCTAAGAGGCGTACATGTGTTTGTAATTATACAGATGTGTGTGTAACAAAGATGCAGATGTCCTTATTCCAGCAGAGACATGCATATGTAATACATATATGTGTACAGTGAAATCAATGCTATTTCAGATCACCCTCATTGCCAGCAATAACTGGTCTTGTACAGCAGGTAATTTGAACAAAGATATACATGTACGTATATGACCAAGGGTCTTCAAAGGGTGATGTTAACAAAAACACACAGCCTCCCATGGGAGATGGTCTTTATCGCAGGTACAAGTGTATTGAAATCGACCTATACATGTATGTGTATTAACGTAGAGACGTGGCTTTAATAGAGATACCTGCATCTCTGTTTCTGAATTTTGGCAGCTTTGGGTTCATTGTTGGCGCGATGAAAGATAGACAAATTATGGGTCTGTACAGTTTATGAAATGTCGTCCACAATTTCTGTGTCTGTTCCTGTGTCACACGTAATACCCAAACTTCTGCAAGAGATCTTGTGGAGGAATGAAGTCGCAAGTATCTGCTGTTGACAGAATGTGTACACGTAAATCACAAAAGTTCATCCTGCAGAGTGCTTCACAGATGGGAAAGTGCGAGCCATTAGATTTTTTTTGCAGACCTGTGCCTGACCATAACTTTGAGAGAGTCCCCGCTTAGACTACATGTACAGATAATGTGTACCAAAAAAAAAAAAAAAAAATCCCAAAAAAGCGAATCCTGATGCCCCAGACCTCACAAACATGCTGACAATGGTAGATGGCATTAGACTGATTGTCCACAACAGAGAATCAATCAATACTTGGTGGCAACTTGATGCAAGTTTGGAATGCAGTGCCCAGACAGCCTGGGCACCCTGGATGCTGACAAGGTTGAGGGTTTGAGGAGTTGGACAAGCCTTTGATTTGTCTGCAGATAGACTGTTATCACGTGGCAGTCTGTCCCGGCTACTTGCTGAAGCAGAGGGTACAGCATGGAGGTGTGTGAAATCAGTGATGCAACTGATCAGCCAGGTACACTATAGGCAGAGAGGAGTGTAGTTCCCCAGAGGTACTCGTCCATAAATGTGGACATTGACACTCCTGTGGAGAGTCTATCTGCCAGTGACATGATGGGGGTTGGGTGGGGATGCGTCTGCAGACTGTGGTTTAGGATGAAATGTGTGGATATTTCATAAATGTGGAGTAGTTTAGAGGATTTCACTTTGTCCTGAATTGGTCATATTTCCTCTCTCTCTCTCTCTCTCTCTCTCTCTCTCTCTCTCTCTCTCTCTCTCTCTCTCTCTCTCTCTCTCTCTCTCCTCTCTCTCTCTCTCTCTCTCTCTCTCTCTCTCTCTCTCTCTCTCTCTCTCTCTCTCTCTCTCTCTCTCTCTCTCTCTCTCTCTCTCTCTCTCTCTCTCTCTCTCTCTCTCTCTCTCTCTCTCTCTCTCTCTCTCACATTCTAAAACAAAATATTCCTCCACCAAATCTACGGCATTTGACATTGTATTTTAGATTCTTCTCAATTTGGAAAAATAAGTCTTTACACTGCATATTTTGCTTAGGAAGCTAAAAGTACTATCAGGGCTGCCTGTCTTTTCAACAAAAACCTTTTTTTTAATTGAAAATAAGGCAAAAAATTGATATTATATATGGAGTCCACAAAGAGAAAAGTTGGGTACTACAATTGCAATGAATGCAGTATATGTTTAGATATATTATAATTAGGTAAAGCCTTGTCTGTGATTGGTGGAACAGCCTCCATCAAGCATGTACTATTTTGCAATAGAACATGATCAGTATTACATGATGGCAAGTTCGTATATAATTCACAAGGGGGTGCTGCATGTCAGCACATGCCTAGAGCCAAACTGGCTGTCCTCGGCGTAACAAGCGAGGAGACATTTTTTTTTCTTCACTAGCAAGGATGGCTGCATATCGGAATGCCGATAGGGACGTAGGATGAAATCTGTGCCATCACAGGGCATACCGCTGTATCAGAACAGTCTGCATGATATGTACGGACATCTGAACTACTTGTTGGCATTTCATCACGTTATTTAAATTCCAGTCTGTTAAGTTTTAATTCTGTGCTTTGATGTCATATATCAGGGGTAGAAATTAACTTCCCCCCCCCCCCCCCCCCCAAGTTACCCCTGGGCAACAACAGCACTTTTAAATGTTGCCCAATCCCCCGGAAAGTTGCGCAGTTTCCCGCCACATGAGAATTTTTGTTATCTTATTAAGATCCGCTGATATTTCAAACGTTGCAAATATAAATGAAAAAGAGCTATATTTGCCACTGCTATGATAACGGCGTTTCCACACAAAGAAGAGTCTAGGAACTGTACTAAATGTTGGCCATATTACCGGAAATGACAGACCCTCTGGAGGGTGTAAAGTTGCTCCATGGGAAACCAGCGAAGGAAATAAAGTCCGACACGAATGAAAGTTGCCCGGGGCACCTAGACACCTTGCTAATTTCGAACCCTGTATATTGAGGATATACCTGATAGGGTGTTTGTGTCTATGTTATTAAATAAATATAGCATGTGGTGCCATGTGCTATTGCAGATCAGCGGTCTCCGGGGAGCCACAGTACACGACACCACAAGTGACATGCTATACTTATCTAATAGACATAGATATTACATACATGTACACCTGGAGTCCTTGCAGAACCATGATAACAGAATATAAAATATTGCATGCAGCTACTTTTGCTCATGTCGTTAGACTTCAAGACTGACAGGAAAAGATTTTTTCCCCTCTCCTGTCCTCTCAGCCTGACTCATGCTCGTATAATTTGTACTTTTCAGCTCACTTTCTGTCAAAACAATTTAAAATGTATCATAAAGTTCAGTGTTGAAGAGTAAGACTTGCCAGTACTGCATGTCATAGGCCCGGCACTTGTATGTACTTGTTGATCTTCTTTGAATATTTTTGCATAGCGTCGTGGGTAGGAAAAAATGGTTGCATTTTTTGAGCAAGAGTAATGCCAGTCAGAAGCAAGGGACCATATTTTTTTTTTTTTAATTGGAAGGATGGTGGGTGGGGGGTGGGGGGTATGTGTTGTGTCATAGTATCACCACTGTGCCCACAATCACATTCAACATACCTGAATGGCATGCACTTTGAGAACCTGTCCCTGCTTACACTTTATTAAAAAAAAAAGCAGATTGCATATTTTGCCCCCTGAGTCTTGTGACATGATTTTGTCGAAATGAAAAGGAATTTTTTGTTGCGTTTGTTTTTGTTTGGTCTTTTATGAGATAGAGTGATGAAAAAGCCCGGTGAAAAAGTCCACTGTGTATGATAATTTCTTTACCAGTTATATAGTGGTGCCTCTCATAAGACCACTTCCCGTGAAAGATAACATCAACTTTTTTTTAAAAAAACACTTGACCATATTTGTTTGTAAAAATTGTCTGAATTTCAGGACCACTTTTGGCAGGATATTGTCTTTAAATTCCAAGTTATACTGTTACACATTTGAGTTGGGGATAATGTAAATTCTTGAAGTACACAGCTAGACGATTATTCCACTCTGAAATCAGATTTTTCTTTTTTAACAAAATACTTGTCAGTCTTCGCTGGTTATAGTTGACTAGAAATGTGTGTATAGAAAGCTAGCTGGTGGTAGGTAAAGCCAATGAGGCGGTGGTTCTGGCTAGGCAGACAGGCCACCTGCAGTGGAGAGGGTTTACCTACCAATTCACAGAGCACATGTCTGCCGAGCAGAGCACGAAGCTTGCTTAGACATTAGGCCACCCATAGCATCCCTCCGAGACACCTTAAAGCGAATACCAAGTGCCCGACTTGCACTTTCAAGCACCTGATGCGGCTGGATGAGCCAATCGGACTGGAGACTGGGTTTACTATTCACCAGAATCAACAAATGAAGCCATCCTGGAGTACGGGTGAGACATCACCCAGTAGCATGCTTGTGCACAGCGACAGGTTTTTGTTGACGTGAGAAGCAAAATAGTTCAGCTATATTGGAAAAGTCTTTGAGACGGTTTTGTCAGTAGTAGCGTGGAGATAACCAAAGATGGAAAATTGTTCAAATTGTACTGCTGACATGATATGAACTGATTTGTGGTGGAAAAGATTCAGATCCAACTTTCTGGTGACATGGCCACTTTGTATGCCTCAAACATCAAAGAATATAGTCCACTGGCCTAGTTACTGCTGACATCAAGCTGACCTCTCAGCAGTTCATTTTTTGAAGATTAAGAAAAAAAAAAAAGAAGATAAAAATGAAATTACCCCCCCCCCCCCCGTTCCCGTTTTAGCAGCTTCTCAATTTATACATACAGCAAATAGTGGACAGGAACTTAATAGTAGTCTAAAACTGAAATTTGCAACGGCAAACAAAAAAAAGGAAAAAAAGTGTGAGTATTATTACATTACTGCTTTCAACACAGAATGACGATGATAAAACAAGTACATGTGGAACACAAGCTGATCTGGGCATCTTTTTGATAAGGTTATTGAGTTGAGTACCTCATTAGATTCCAGGGTTGATTAAAGAGGACTTCTTGCTGTTTGCTACCAGGGCAGCTGTACGTAAGGGCCACCTCACTGTAGGCAGCCAACTCTCAACCAGAGACTTAGTACAAGGTCTGCTGTCATACAGTGAGCCTGTAATGCGATACGTGCATCAAAGTTGACATGTTAGGCATGATTCCTTTTTTTTCCCCGAGAATTTGACACTGAGGTGCCAATAGGTTGCATTTCTTATCTAAAGCAACCGGTACACTTGGGGTGTTTTTTTGTTTTTTTTCTTAAACATATAATCTGGGAACAACTCTTGCCTTGGAAAAGATACATAACATGAAACTTAAAAAAAAAAAAAAAAAAAAAAAAAAAAGGCACTTCCTGGTTGCCATAACACCTGACAGTGAAATCTGCCATTTGTGACCATCATACCCGAGCCCATCAAAAGGTGACCATTATAAACTGGTTGGGGCGTTATGAAGGATGCCATTGATACATAAAGACAGGAATTATATAAACAGTTACAAAAAAACCTAGATTATTTTAACAGACAATGTAAGGTGAAAGGAGATTGCAGTGTACACACATACATTGTACACATTCATTTGTGGCTAGATGATGGTGGTACCTGCTGTATATGACCACTGCCAGGAGAGACCATCTGCACTTTGTGGCCACATTTACCTGCAGTGAAAGACTAGCTGTTGTATGTGACCACTTTTTCGCGGCAGAGGAGGTGGTCACATACAGCAGGTTCAACTGTATTAGAATTTTAACGCAGACTTTATGATGTTAACCGCGGACAGATGACACCTGCGGTATTGATGAGGTCTCCGCAGGGCTGCTGGCAGAAAACATTGCGGGGATGGATGACATGACATTCATTTTACCGTAGCATGGTGTCATAGGCTGCAGGGTAATGAACTTTCCTGGTAGATTTACAACCAGTGAAGGAATGCGGACATTACAGCTTTATTACACGGTGAGCTCGAGCTTATGGTTACTGGTAGGGGGCGCCATCATGGTTGCGGTGCATGGAAGCCATTGTAGGAATGCAGTAAACGGCATCTATAAAACAGTCCCTCATAGATAAAGTTGGACAGGAAGAAATGTGTTTATGTCGGCATTGTGATTGACCATCGAGAGGACTGGATAAGAGGCAGACATGGTGTCTCCTGCCAGCAAAGCCAGCAAGACACCTTGGTCTTTGGTGCCCATTACATGCCACTTAACTGTGTGCCAAATTATGGCCTCTGTCTCACATATGCTGTTGGGACAGATTTGTTCCTCATTGGCTGCCAATGAAAATTGGCTGCTGCTAGCACAGTGGTAGTCAGAGTGGTTTAGTCCTAGCAGTAATTGATTGCCCGCAAATCCCATTCAGACTCGTAAAAATCTGTTACCTGCATTTAGAGTGTTCAACACAGGAGCCAGTGTAATAGGAGAGAGTTGGCACACCGGGCCACTTGGTGGTCAGGCAGGCGTGCCGTGGATGTTTACTGCTGGCGTGCTCAGAGACAATGGCCCGCAGCTGAGCTGTTCAATTTGTGGACGTTGTCACCATGTCTGCGGCTTGCCGTAAGAGTTAGGGCAGACTGCCACTAATAGAGTAACTAAACACGTGTATGATTACACGGTGACGTGGCTCGGGACTCAGGGGTATGGGCAGCTCCTGGTTGTCTTGCTGCCCTAATGAAAACGTCCCAATCAATTGACGGGCCCCCTCAATGTAGTGTTCATAAACAAGACTCTGTACCTTTTCTTACTTAGAGCCAACACACCCAAGTGCTTTGGCTTGTCTGTGCATGCGGTGTGAGCTTACAGATGTAAACCAACTAACCCCGGGGAAAAAAAAAATCCTAATAGTCCGATGTTCACCTAGTGCCAATGCTTTTATGTATTATGGATCGGTGTTCGCCACTTTGTGCTGGTTTTTACAGGCCTTGGGTGTAACAGTCTGTCTAGACTTCTTCATTCTTGTCTCCTGTTTCATGATTGTGTACGGCAACCAGGCAGCCACAAAATAGTCCGGCAGACCGCAAGTTGTTGGCAGGCATGCTTGGAACCTGTGGCTTTCTCCTCAATATCACTGGTACCTACCGTTCCCACTTGTACAGTAAAAAAAAAAAAAAAATGAAATATACTGAAGCGAAAGGAATGATGATTGCTACGTCTTGCCAGCATGTGTGTGATAACAAGTACAGGTAGAGGGAACACAATTACCACTCTTTTATTGGCTTGCGTGTCAGGTGTATGCAGCTTGTGGAACTATACAATCTCTACTTGTCCCTGCCAGTGCCCCCCCCCTCCCCCCCGCACACAACAGGAAACCCACCTTCCCCATGTTACATTAAGGCAAGCATTCCTGGTTTGTAAATCATCACCTGTTGTTCCAGGTTGTTGGCAGTGAACCGCGGTGAAGAAGGAGTCGGTAATGAAATAAAATCTCTATTATTTGAGCGAGAGTTCGTAGTGGGTGCTGTACTACAGCCGAATCCAGGGAAACAACTTGTGTGTAGAAGTTTCAGCCACACAAGGCAATCAGAAATGCCACAACAAAACTTTGGTGGCTGTGATGCTCATTCTTGAGCGGGATGAGGTTAAACATGGCATCTCGCATGTTCCCTCCTTGTGCTGACATGAAATTTTAAAGACGCTTGGATGCGTAGCCTTTTCTCCCACTTTGCGCATGAACATATCCAGAACCCAGACAGTGTTTGTCATGTTGAAGTGGCAATTTCTCGCTTTTATTAACAAGTCTGAATTCAGAACTCGTTCATTGTTGTGCCTCTCTCTCTCTTGCATGTAGCATTGTGTGTTTGGGCTGTCTGTGCGTCCTTCTTGTCGGCATTTGGCATCACGATGTCTGAAACATGCGGGGACAGATTGTGCTCAAATCTAGTATATAAGTGTCTCATAGGGCCAGGATGAACTTATCATATTGGGGTCTCTGTGGATTATTTATCTGTACATCTCCGTGACCTGTTTACTCATGATTATGTGTCATATTCTTGGGAGTGTTTGTTCCAAGTGAGCTTGACCCTTAAAAGTGTCCTTGCCTCACCACAGTGAGCCTGCATTGGAATTGGGACACCTGACGTTTTATTGGTGTCCATAACATACTTTTGTCAATTCATGACCTACCCATATTAAAACTTCATTTTTCTTATAACTTGAAAAGTTTTTGTCCTATTTTAATGAAATTGGGTTGTAGATGTTTAGCTAGCTTGTGGATAGGGTTTATGTGTGTGTATCTTAATTATGCACTCTTTGTGCCTAAATATTGGAGATCAGGGTCATAAATTTTTTTTTGGTAATGACCTATTTATCCGAAAATGTGCGTTTTCTCCTGATTAAGAAATATCTGTCCGATTTTAACAAAACTTTGTTCACTGTATAGCTTGTGAGTATGTCCATTTTTTTGCTTCCCTCGTGTATGGGAGCAACACATTTTCATGTTACTCACCAATCTGTCCATCTTTTATATCAGAAATGGCAGTAATTGGCATCAAGTGCCGTGCACTACAGTATATGTGTCACATTAGCCATGGAGATCAAAGTCCTTCCCTCAGACCCATTTCTTTTGTCCCAAAATCATGGTAAAAATTGACTGTGGTCATGTAATATTGATGGGACAAAGGTACAGAGCTCATGGTACAAACAGATGGTTGGCTTGGAAGGAAGGCCTCGCAGGTATGGTTCCGGTTGTTAAAAGTTACTGATAACTGCATGGTGGCGCTGCAGTGATTGGAAAACCCGAAAGTAGGATAATTCTATGGTACACTGCCAATAAAGTTCATTGCCTATAGGACCAAAGTCATCAAAAGTCAGTTTCAATGAAAATTAACTACAGTTTGTATATGTGCTATAAATTGGCCTTTCTTTTTTTTTTTAGCCTTTCATGATAACCCCCCCCCTCGCCCCCTCCATGATGAGTAGGAGGCGTACAGCAATCACTGTGTCCCGCTACAGTATTTTTGCCCTATAACCTCAGGACCTTTTGAGCTAGGGCTTTCATATTGCACAGGATTGTAGTCCTGAATAAGGACATGGTCAAATTCAAAGTTGGGTGATCTTGACCCAGCTCCCAAGGTCACAGAGCCACATTAGTGAATTTGGTTTCCACGTGATTACTTTAGTTTTGAGCTAGGGCTTTCATATTGCACAGGATTATAGTCCCCTACAAGGGCCAACTGAAGTTCACAGATTTCATATTGCACAGGTTCCGTCTGTCTGTCCATCCATCATTCTGTACTACAGTGGTACCTGCAATTTAAGACCACCTGTAATGCCAGACAAAAGTGGTCACATATGACAGGTGGTCTTTTATCGCAGGTAAATTAACAAAGAAATAAAAGGCCAATGTCTTGAAAGAGAGGTCTTAAAAACTAATGTGGTCTCTCACGAGAGGTGGTCTTTAGGGCAGGTACCACTGTACCATCCTTCTGCCAATGAGATGAGGGGGTTATGTTTTCAGCAATTTCTGATTGGGTTTTAATTTTGATATATTATGCAAAATGCTTTGTGATTGGAGGAGATGCCCACACAAGTATAATCAACAGAGGCACAGGCCACGATGGCATTGTATATAAGGCCATCATGATGCTGGAGACAAGATTTGATACCTGGGATAACAAGTGCATGCCAGTACTGGCTCCTCACATGTGCCACTGGCTCCTCAAATATGCCACTGGCTCCTCACATGTGGCACCGGCTCTTTGCATGTGATACTGGCTCCTCAAATATGCCACTAGCTCCTCACATGTGGCACTAGCACATCACATGTACCACTGGCTCCTTACATGTGCCACTTACTCTTCACATGTGCCACTGGCTCCTCAAATATGCCACTGGCTCTTCACATTCTGGAGAACCCATGTATTAGTCATCTTGATGTACTATAGGGCTATCCAGACTAAATGAATACGTTTAAATTAAACATGTGCCACTGACTCCTCACATGTGCCACTGGCTCCTCATGTGCCCGTGGCTCCTTACATGTGCCACTTACTCTTCACATGTGCCACTGGCTCTTCACATGTGCCACTGACTCCTCACATGTGCCACTGACTCCTCACATGTGCCACTGGCTCCTCACATGTGCCACTGACTCCTCACATGTGCCACTGACTCCTCACATGTGCCACTGGCTCCTCACATGTGCCCCTCGCTCCTTAAATGTGCCACTTACTCTTCACATGTGCCACTGGCTCATCAAATATGCTACTGGCTCTTCACATGTGCCACTTACTCTTCATATGTGCCACTAGCTCCTCACATGTGCCACTATCTCCTTACATGTGCCACTGGCTCCTCAAATATGCAACTGGCTCTTCACATGTGCCACTGGCTCCCTGCATATGCCAGTCACTGCTTGCACATGCTACGTGCAAAGTGTGTGTGGTAACAAGCAAGTCACCAATGTGCAAGAAGGCCATGCAAAAAAGTACATGCTAGAGTTTTTTATCATCCTAGTGGCAAGCTTAATCTGGCCACAGTCTTTGGCCATGCATCAATTTTCAGGCCAGCATGGGTGTCTCTGTGGCAAAGTGGTACTGCAAGTCTGCTACCCTAAGGGGTCCCTGTATTGTTAGCCTGGAGAACTGCCCAGTGGTTGTAAAGCAGGTCACTTTATGAGAGCTGATTTGCAGGCAGGATTGTGGGATATCCACGATGTGGTAGCGTTTTAGCTTGAACTTGGCCATTAACTCCTGGTCGGAGTTACTTATCACAGCATTCTTTCCTGTGCTGGCGTGGAGGCCTCCTTTTCAAAAGTTAGTAAAATTATGGGGTATTTTGGGGGTAAAGGTTAAAAATTGACAATTTTGATAACACCTCCCTAGTTGGGTTACATACACTATGTGCATGGAGAATGTGCTACCCCCTCCCCCCCCCTTTTTTTGGGGGGGGGGCAAAATGTAGAATTTTGACCCCAGGCATGTATATAATAAACAGACATGTAGGATGTGGGGCTCAGGCTTCCCAGGGAGCCTGCCAACCCTTTTAGCATCTAATTAATATCACCACCTCCCACCCCCATGCATGCCAGGGAACTGAACCTGCAAGTTTAAATGGTTATCAGCTCCAAATGTGTGTTTGTGTGTGTGTGTGTGGGAAGGGGGTGGGTGGTTGACCCCCAACCAACACTGATGGTCAATATTTGGGTTGGCCATTATCGGTGCCTTAGTCTTAGGATCCCTGTGCCTATGACATCAGGCTGTACACTGATAGGGTAGGTCAACATCGTTTTCTTGGTTTCTGGCCCTGTGCGTATTCAGGACACTGCACTTATTCTGACTTGGGAAGATGGCTGCTGTGTTAAGACTGGCCAGTGAGTCGTCTTTGACACAGACTTTTTCTGTCTGAGAGGAAAGCCCATTTTTTTCCCCAGTGATCCTATACCTAAAAGGCTTCATCTCAGCATGAAAGGACCACATAATCCATTCTACTTTTGAAAAATAACTCTATTTGTACACTTGAATAAATAGTGAAATTCATCACCCAATTCCCTCAGAGCATATTTTGAACAACACAAAAGCTGCAATTTCAACTCGACCTGCATCTGTAGATAATTTCATGTATTGATATTCGACATTTGACAAGAGCCATTTTTTTGTTTGTTTCGAACGAGATGCGCTCCTGGAGTATCTGCTTTCGCTTTGCTATTTTGAAGATTTTCATACAGTTTGCTAATATGCCTTGCAACACCCAGTTTGTGAAGTACTGTTCATACAATCAATGCAGATTATTTCACTTCCAGTACGCTTTAAACCGTGCAATTGCTATCAACCCGTACAGGTTTCCAGTAATCTTCGAAATATTGAGTGCCACACATTGTACAATTCAACCTGCATTAATAATGCATTATTTACCAACCATTATCTAATCCCGTCACTGATGCTAGTCCAACATTTCAAAATACATTAGATTACCTTAACCTTTCCCCCATAACCCTTTGCTGTTCAAATCACCCAAAAGTGTCTGGATTGTAAATTGTTGTGTGCGTGAACATTTTTACTTAAATTTCTTGCAACTAGAAATATTTTTGGTGAGATTTTACATGTACAACCATTCGTGACAGCATGCCTTAGGTTAATAGATTTTCCTGGTGTGGGTTGGGCATGTTATGCCCATCCCACACCAAGGAAAGGTGCTCACTCATTTGTATTCTGAATGGAATTGGTGAAACAGGCCAAAATCTGGCCAGTCATCAAATGTCTGCTTCAATGTCTTTTGATTAATTTCCACAGCAATGAAAAAAATTTGAATGTGAAATGTACATAAGACCTATCAAGATAACTTGGTTATGTGTCAATGGGTTTCCTTGACGATGACACCCAACACATGCCAAGGAACTAAGTTCTTTACTCTGGGTTCAATCATCGAATGAGAAAAGGTTAATTATTAGGGAATATCAACGCAGTTGGGCTACTGAGGCTAATGTTTACTTGCTCTCCTTGGAACTTTCATTGTTTGCCACCAGAAAAAAAAAAATAGTGTGTGTTTAAAAAATAGTGTGTGTTTTCTCAAACATCTTGCTATCACTTCGTAATCTCTCCTGAGGCGATTTTTTTTCCCCCGAAGATGTGTTAAGCCACTCAAACGTCATCATCAGACAGTATCGCTGGTTTTGTTGAGATGGGAAAGAAGGAACTTTGTACATTTGCAGAGACAGACTAACGTCAGCAGTGTTTCTGGTCGAAACAAAGTCACTCTTGGCGAAGGAAGCTGTGAGCTGCTACTGGCGAGTGGCCAACTTCAACGAGGCTGATTGAGTCGCGACCGTAAAAACACCTGCAAATGACACTTTGTGTTTGCCACATGATTTTATTGACAAAGCATATTCTATTAGGGTAGAAGAAGCACAAAGGAAACATTCTAAAGTGCCAAAAGGGGCCTTTAATATTGCAAACATTGCGTTCCACCAGAGTGCATATGAACGTTTAATAAAAAACAAGATGAGCAGTCAGTGGATGTGACGGTGGGCATCACCAGTGCCGACAGTAATGATTCTATTGAGATGATTTCTTGCTTATGCGAAACTGTGCCTGTAAATCATCCTTGTATTTTGTCGGAGAGCCTGAATTATGGCATGAATAAAAAGAAAATCTGTGCCGTAGTTGGCAAGGGAATTGATTATTACGTGTGCAGGCAAATGTACTATTGCCCGTTTGTTTACACTCGCAACTGACAGTAATCATGACTTCTCACCAGTTACAATGATGCTGCTGCTGGGAACTACCGCAGCCATGAAGCTTGAAAGCTAGTAGTGTTAGAATTTAATCCATATTGCCTATTCACTTCACAATAATTGATTATTGTCATATTGATGAGATTTGGTCCGAAAGATGTTGCGTGTGTGCTAGTATCTGTAACTAGCATCAGTACATTTTTTGTTTACAATTGAAAAATACATCAAAGACAACACACCTGCTGTTAATTGCAAAACACACCCAACCTGTGCCAAGGAAAGCTGGTGATCTGGGTTGTACCGTCTTGATAGGTCGTATCTTTAATTCTCAGCAAAAATGTTCTCTAATTACGTGAAATTAAAATGAAAATATTAAAGCAGATGACATTTGGTATTTGCTTGCTTTAACTGGGAAAGATTTAAGCAGTAAAGCTTTCCAGTGTTTAATAGTACACAGCTAAATACTTACCATACGATAGTTGAGTGCAAAACAGACAAACATGTGTCTGCTCATTGTAGCCATTTTATATTTGCATGTAAAAATAGTAACTCTTTTGCTGGGAGGAAAGCATACGAACCTTATGGTTCTAACATTATCAGAAAATACCCGTTTGCATTGTTACTTTTACTGCAAGCCAAACTGCATGTGCAGGCCTCTGACTTCTCTGGTCCAATAAAACTTAATTTGCAGAAGCATGGGCAAATGAGGGGAGAGTTTCTTATGCATGTCTCCTTTCATGCTAAGGCTATTGTGTGCCAGGCATTGTTCATACTGCGAGTCACATTCATTTGTTTATTTGCTGCCACTTCTTCTTTGGGCTGGTAGTTGGAGAGGTGACGCACACCCTGTTCAACCCAGAATGAAATACCATATTCATCTTAATAAGCACATACCCCCTAATAAGCACCCCCCATTTTTTTTTTTCAAAGAAGGGACCCCTCAAAGTACTCCATAATTTTCAAACGAGTGGTAGAATTTATTATTACACTTAGACTATACATTTTTTTTCAGCTTTTGTGGATGATTTTTTATAGCGCATTGTGCGCTTAGTAAGATGCATATGGTATGGAGACCAGAGGCACTCAATTCAATGCAAACCATTGGCTGATGGGTGTACCTTTGCATATGCATGGATGCTTTGACATAGTAATGAGGTCAAGGTCACGAAAGTGTAATCAAATAAAGAATGGTGTCTAAGTAAAAATGAGGTAAATTTGAATGTGAAGTGGCAGGTAAGTCTTGAGATATCGTGTTGACAAACAAATGGTGGACAGACGGAAGGAACCTATACCGCCACAAAGGCAATAAACCTACACAGTGTTACAAAGGCAATGAATTTAAAGTGCCAAAAAGTCACCTGACTCAATGATGGACTTCAGTTACACTGGCAATGGACCCACAGAATGCCACAAAGGCAGTGAACCTATGCTACAAGGGCAAAAAACCTACACAATGCCAGAAAAGCAATAATAATACACAATACCACAAAGGCAATAAACCTACACTATGCCACAAAGGCAATAAACCTACACTGTGCCACAAAGGCAATAAACCTACACTGTGCCACAAAGGCAATAAACCTACACTGTGCCATGAAGGCAATAAACCTACACTGTGCCACGAAGGCAATACACCTACACAGTGCCACAAAGGCAATACACCTACACAGTGCCACAAAGGCAATAAATCTACACTGTGCCACGAAAGCAATACACCTACACAGTGCCACAAAAGCAATAAACCTACAGTATGCCACAAAGGCAATAAACCTACACTGTGCCATGAAGGCAATACACCTACACTGTGCCACGAAGGCAATAAACCTACACAATAACAGAAAGTAAGTAAACCTATACAATGCCACAAAGGCTGTGAACCTGCACTATGCCACAAAGGCAAAATATCTACACAATACCAGAAAGGCAACAAACCTCTACAATGCCACAAAGGCAGTGAACCTACAGAGTGCTACAAATTCAATAAACCTACACAGTGCCACAAAAGCAATAAACCTACACAGTGCCACAAAGGCAATGGACCTACACAATGCAACAAAGGGAATAAACCTACACTGTGCCACAAAGGCAGTGAACCTACACAGTGCCACAAAGGCAATAAACCTACATGATGCCACAAAGGCAGTGAACCTACACAATGTGTCAAAGGCAGTAAACCTAGACAATGGACCAAAGGCAATGCACCAACATGATACCACCAAAGTAGTTAACCTCAACAGTGCTTCACAGGCAAAGAATAATTCTCCAAGGCAAGGCGCAAGTGCAGTCTTGCCTTGGTCCCTAAGTTGTCATTTATGGGGTGTCATGTGATTGATGCCAATTTCAGTTAGGATACAGGTGCATCCAGAATGTACTCAAGGCAACATGGCAGAAGGCAAAATCAACACGTTATTTATGGAGTTAAAGCTGTGGCAATGGCATCCTTTCTGAAAGCCTCAACTGACCACACAGACCTGGTCCACCAGTCGATGAGAACACCGGCATCAAGTCGTCCATAAACAATATGAGCAAAAGTTCACCTTGGGCTGTGTTCATGGTGAGAGCGTTTAGGAAGCAGCTACAGGCTTCATGGCTGTCGATGAGAGTGATCTCAAATCATGACATTCCAAGGTACTGAATAAGAGGTATTCATATGAACTGGCATTCTGTGCTGCCACCTTTGGTTGCTACAAGGAACTGGACATGAAGGAGGGCGGATTCATGTGTCAAGCATGGCCAAATGAGCTCCCATGATAAAATTAACAAATTGAGAAATCAGAAAGCTTAAGAAAAGTTATTACAGTGTAACATAGGGCCTGTATTTTTCCCTTTCAAAAAATCAGAAATTCCATTTCACCAGCCAGAAACTTCCAAATGCCGTTTCAGTAGTTCACTTTGTATGTAAAACGCATTAAGGCAAAGCAGCAAATTCAGTTTCAGAGGTGACAAAAATTCATTATTCTGTTCCGTTTCAGTTAAAAACAGAAAAATACAGGCCCTAGTAATAAAAGTTTTAACACATGCAAGGTACTAAACATATTTAAAAAAATGCATTTGTAGAAAAAGTGTTATTTCTGGATGTTATGACAATGTAACTGGTACAAGTGCCCAGGTTATCATGGCTGAGGCACAGGTCTGCACCTGAGAGGACAAGAGCAGGCCCGCAGTTAATGTGGTTAAATATGAATACCTCCTATTGAAGCAACGTGTGCAATATTTATGGAGAGGGTTAGTGAAGAAACACCTGTCTGGCTGTATTCACAAACAATTTTGATCTGATACCAAATATAGGATCGGGATTAAAATCAACTTGTTTGATCCAGAATGGTTTAATCGCAGGCCTTGTGGCATGCTAACTGCCATTGCGTGAACCGTTCTGTGCTTTTATGGTTGTTGTGCAAAATGTGTGCTTGAACCATTTCAGGATTTACTGTTTGATCTTAATTTGATGCAGTTTTTGATCCAGCTTTGATGTACATGTACTGGGTGAAACTACAATTATTTTTGTAAAATGAGAATGTTAATCCCAAAGTTCATATCACAGCCAAGAACACAGATTGGTTTAAATCCTGGAAGTTTTGATAAAAACTTAGGCCAAAGTTTAAGTAGTTCAGGGCAAAAAGGGCGTCGATTTTTTTATTTTAGGATCAAAATTCAGGATCAAATAAAATTCTTTGTGAATACTGCCACTGATATCCTTTATCAAATCATTCAATACAGGTAATCTTTGTTTCCGGAAAAAAAAGGTCGTTATGAAATCAGAAGATCTGAAGTTGTGTGGGTCAATTTAGGGTAGGAGCAGTAGACAAAAGAAATGGTATGCGTGTCACATTTGATAAACTGCCCCCATCTTGTTTACCTTTGGAAGCCTCGTAATGTTCAGTTTTGTTCAATGCACATCACATTCAATCAGATCTGGGGCCATTTATGGCGAAACCCGGACAATTGCTTCTGTTCTTCCCATGTAATGTCCGTCTTACCATGCCCTCCATAAAAATGATATGTAGCTGAGTAGGGGTCGTGGGTAGGTCAGTTAGTGGTCACTGCAGGACAGATTGTTTGGGGCTGGCATTATGGGTTTCCACAAGATTACACAGTATTGTGTTTCGCTCCAGGCAGGGTCAGTGGACTGCTGCAGTCTGCCAGTGAAGACAGTGGACATTCGCCCTTTGTTCAAGTCTGGACAGCGCAGTGAGCGACGGACTGAAATCGTATTAAAATGTCAATGAACTGAAGTACTTACAATTTTGGCAAGTCATACAAATCAGGTTATCTTTTTACCCTTAATTCTGTTTTATGCCTCAGCTGAATTACATGGGTTTGCTTGTACAAACATGTACATGTGAACATGGGATGTCCACTTAAAAACTAGCTTTTTTAAAGTTGTTTACGACAGCACTGTAGACGTATTAACCTTTTCCTCTCGAATTACGACTGAATCAAAATCTTTCCTTGCAACAGTGCCTAACCTGCCCACAAAGAAAGCTGTTGACTTGGGGGCAAGCTATTGAGTTATGGGTCATCTAAAATTTTGGTTCAAATGTTTTCTTTCATTAACCCTGAATTAATAAAAAAAAAAAAAAAACACTGTAGCAGCTACTTTACCATCCGCCAGTTTGAGGGGGAAAGGGTTTAACAGATTTTACGGTTCACCAAAGTGTCAATTTACAATAAATGCATGCAGTGTATGCATCCGATCTCCATTTCTGGTACATACAAATAATTCTGAGGCAAAAGGCCTGACCTTCATATGAATAAAGACAATCCTCTTACCGTAAGATGCCCAGGTTTGAAAACTAGATATATATACATGTATGATGTATGCCAAGTGGGTGGTATATTCAGTTGCAAGATAAGATTGTTTAGGGCACAGGAGAAAATCCCTGTTTCATTTACTTGTCATCCACTGAGTGTCATCATTAATATGAAAAAAACTGTTGAGTCTGTATTAGATTAGAAAATAAGTGCTTCAATAATTATTTTGATTAATAATTTCATGTGAGATGGAAATGAGAAAAATATCCGGGAAATGCCTAATGTGGTTAGACTAACAAAATGTATGGCCTTTTTTGTTTCTGATACACACTATATCAACACGTACATACAGACCCTAATCTTGTCAAGTCATTTGTGTGAATGCAGTAAAAGTTTTATGAGGGTCACGGGTAAAGACGACAGAGAGTGCACTTTAAGTATGTTTGTATGTCAGCGCCATTTACTAATAGAAATATTTCGGCAGAGCTCTAATGACCTGACCTTGACATAAGCCACTGTCCCACATGTGTACAGGTGAGAATCAACCTACAAACAGCTTAGGAACAAGGGCTTAAAGGCTGGCTAGACAGCCAGAGGGGCAGTCCATGCTCCCGTGAATGGAGACTGTATCAACACTTTACTTGGTACTGTGTGTGCCAGACTTTTGCCCTTGTGAATGCTGTTGTTCAGAGCTGTGCCTATGATCCTGATGGACACCAGTTACATTTGCCTTGTTATGTATTGTAAATTTCTTTTTTTTTTTGTTTTTGTTTTTTTTTTGCGTGTCTAAGTTTTCATGGTTTATGTATTTTTGATGTTTCACTGACAGTCGTTTCAGTTTCACTATTTTGGACATAATACCTGTTCAAACAGTGTTAAAATATTATTTCGCTGTTTTTTTTTAAATTTTCGCTGTTATGGGTCATCAGTGGAATAAGCAAAAACAAGAAAACAGTGAAGTTAAAGCAATTTACAGCATAAGTTGTAACATGTTTTTATCCGTAAGGAAAGTGTCCGAAAAGATTATAATCAGATGATATTTGATATGCCCTCCCTTCATGTTTGGCTGGCACACACAAGAAAAGGAAAAAGTCGCATAACTTCAGAGTACTCAAAAGTCAAAGAAAAAAACAATACAAAACAAAAACAAAAACAAAAAAAAACCAAAAAAAAATAAAACAAACAAACCCCTGTCGGACCAGGTAACATACCACCCAAAATATGCTCAAGCCCAAAACAGTCTTTTGAAACACGATATGGTACTTATGCACCATGCTTTTCCAGAACAAAGCTTATTCTCCTTATGAAGTATCAGAGTTGTGAATTAAATTTATTTAAATTTTCTATTTGTATGTTTGTGACTCGATCCTATTTTTGTCAATACGTGGCTCGCTGTGCTCTTGGCATAAGAGAATGTTTAAACGAGCAGGTGGAAGTTGTGATGTGTCAGGACTAATGAGCCGTCGATGATGGTGCAACATTGTTTTATTATTTATGAACATCATATGGTCCCTGATGATAGGATTACAAGTAGCCACAAAAAAAAATGGCGTAATTGGCACTGTTCTATCTTCAAATAAGATTTTCAAACACACAGGAAGAAAAGAAGACAAAAAAAAAAATCCACTGTTGAAGTGCTTTGTTAGAAGTTTTTTCGGATGTAACTGTCTGAGTTTTCAGGCCGTGTATTAACTGTGCATTGCCCTGACGTGCAGGGAGAGTGATGACTGAGGGCAATAACGAAGGCATACTCTGTCAGTCACAGGAGGCCACAAATACAAGAAACAATACCCTGGCCATGACTGAATATAACATGCAGTTATAAACATTGCCAGTTTCAAGAATACACACTTTGGAGTGCAGGTATATATATATATATAACTTTATTTCCCGAGGGTGACTCGGTTAGTGAATCCTCACTAATCTCCCCCAAGGCCCTCAAATATACAGCAAGACATTTCAATACAATGTACATGTATATACAATTCCAAATAATAAATAACACTGTGTAGTTTCTGCAATAGACAATGCTATACAGATATGATCTATGATCTTAACCCTTTCCCCCCTCAAACCGACCAAAACCGGCTGGTGGTCAAATGTCTTCTGCTTCAGTGTTTTTAACTGATTTCAACAGCAATGAAAAACAATTTGACTGAGAATTGAAGATGAGACCTGTCAAGACAACATGACCCAGGTCAACAGCTTTCCTCGGCATGGGTTGGGCACTTGGTGCCCAACCCATGCTGAGGAAAACTGTTGACTCAGGCTTAATATGAGGGGGAAAGGGTTAATCTTTGTCTAAGACATATACTGGATTTCAGATCATCTGGGTGACATTAAATATGTGGCACATCTCTTTGTGAAAATAAGAAATACTTGGGGATTCTCTTCCCTCAACTGGTAAGGAGTTCCATAAAACTGCTGCAGAATAACTTATTGCTTTTTTCTTAAATTCAGTCCTTGGTTTAATTACATACAAGTTATTTGAGACAGTAGACCTCAAATAAAGAGAATGTGTATCTTTAACATACATAAACATTTTTTTCAGGTGCCAATTGGTTCAGAGATTTTTACTCTAACAGCAACTTCCTGTATTCAATCCTCTTCTGTATTGATAACCAGTTTAACTTTTCAAGTGCTTGTCGGTAGCTTAAACACTGACCTTTAATATTTAAGACTAATAATGCTGCACTTTTATGTAATCTCTGAATTTTTGCAAATAATTGTGACTTACAATTCCCCCATAATGTGCAACAGTAATCAAACAGTGGTAGTACACACAACAAACCTTGCAGCACACCCAGTATGTATGTACAGGTTTCTTCATGTCAGCGTTAATTTTCGTTGATTGGCTCTTTCAATGCCAACGGCGACTTAAGTCGAACCATGTATGTCAAACTGGTCTTAATTATGATAAGGATGCTAGATTTATATTCCTTGTGAAAAGACCTTTCATTCAAGTACCAGCCTATAGTTCCAGAGAATGTAATTGTCAGGGTCAACAGCAAAGCACGTCAAGGAAGGCTGTTGACTCAGTACAAAACTTGGCACTGAAGAAGTTAATTGAGCCGTATATAAAATACCAATTAAAATATTAACAGCGTCTGCTCGAACATGGTATTTTTCCAGCTGATCAAGAGCTTTGTGCTTTGTAGGCCACTGACAGGCAACATGTTTCCTCAGTAGGATTTGTCGGAGGTTCTCACTGACCTACGTTCACCAGTTTTTGAACCTAAGAACATAGACTCACATGGGTTAGATTGTCTGTTTTATAAGACATTATTTTTGGTCATATTGGCCTCTGAGGCCAGGACGTGTGAGATTCGCGCACTTGACTACTCTAGGTTAGGCTGGTCAAATGAAACTCACTGCAGTATTTTTAAAACCTAACCCTTTTTTCATGAGTAAATTATATCCTCCTGATCTCTAAATTACTGCCTTTGTGGTTTTTTTTATCCAGGCCTTGTCTAATAATTTGGATCAGTAGGATCCCAGCAGATCATTTTGTCCAGCTAAACTGTTCAAGTTGTATTAAAAAACAACAGATCCCATCAAGAAAGTTAGATGTCGATTATTTGTAACTTTAAAGAAAAAAAAACTTCAACTAAACCGGATTCTCCAGGAATCTGCACCAACACTTTCGCCAGCTGAGTTACCAAGGCAATCAAATTGCAAAAGACAAAATTGAGGAACTCCGGCAGTTGCACCAGATCAGAGCTCTGGATGTCAGGGTCATAGGCCCCTCCCTGGATACCCTTAAGCAGGTCGTGTTTCATTATGTAAAATGGGTGTGTCCATGGAGGCCACACTGTACTTTCTCCAGCATTTACTGGAGGAATCTGCCCTGTATCAAGACACAGCGTCTTGCTCGTAAAAGCAGACCTACACCCTCCATGTGGATGGCAGGATTTATTTTAGAATCCTGTGGCAACATTTTTTTCCTCTGGGACTGTTCTTTTTTCATAACAGTACAATTAACTGCATCCCATTTAGGGGAGCTGCTCTTTTGAATGAAGTGTTTTGAGTTGGGATTTCTGTCCTGGAGTCCAAATGATCTCCCTCCTCCACTTGGTTGGTACATGTACATCTGCCAAATGTAGTGGATAGGTGATGTATTATTTACACAAATTTTGAGAAATTTATTTTAATTTCCATACCAGAGATCAAATAATAGGTCCTTAGGTCAACTGCAAGAGGGTGCCATGTGCCCTCCAATCCAGAGGAGTATGCAGGGTTTTCCCCAAAGCCCTATAGCCCTAAAATTCTAGGGCTTTACATCTAAATTTAGGGCTTTGAAATCACTATCCCCATTATATCGAATAGGAGTGTAGCGCTTAAATTTTTCTATTGTTGCTATTTTTAGCAATCCCACTACTCTTTAAGAAAATCCTAGGGAAAACCCTGAATATGTGTGGAGAAGTTTTTTCTGGTGGGGTAAAATTTTTGGAGTCTTATAGGGTCTCAGAGAGAGATCATACCATGTGACTAACAAATATGGAAATTGTTTTCGTACAACATGCCCTAACACATAAAACATGGACTCTTTCCAGAGTTTTGTCACAAAGATTGGCTCTAAGCTACAAGAAATCATTTCCCAAACAAAGAACGTCATTTGTTGAATTGAATGCTTCAGTTGTAGACTACAATATATTAGACAAGCCTCGCAGAGGAAAAGAAAGGAAAACGAGAAAAAAAAAGTAGCAGAAAAAGAGACAGAAATGAAAGCAAGACAAGCAGAAGCAGTCGAGCCGTCTGATATACTTGACATCGATCTTTATCTCTCAGACACAGACAGGGATAGCTATGAAGAACTGGAAGCTTATGATGAGGAAAGAAAGAAATTATTTCTGTAATCAATTTTTCTGTGTCTTTGGTTTGGTTTAAACATATTTTATTGAAAAAACAATTGGTCGACAGGCTCAGCAGCCTATATTAGGACCTCCTGTATTAATAATACAGGAATATGTTTACTATGCTTGGTTTCTTCCAAAACTGCAGGTTGGATTTTCTTCAAACTTGGTGGGAGGTGGAAATGTGCATTAACACCACTTCCACTAGATTTGTTCCATAGATGGTGTTCCTGGCATTTCCTGATTTTCAATGAATTTTCAAAATTGTGAATCATCGGTAAAGGTATGTTATACATGTTAGCATTGCCACTATAGGGAAAGCAGGAGATTTGATATTTTGGCTTTTTGTGTTAGCCATGGTTACTATTAAATATTAACAGGAAACTACCTACAGGTTTCTTTTGGCATTCTTTATTTTGACCATGAGTGACCTTGACGTGTCCAATAGACAGGTGAGCTCATGTCTTGGTAAATAGTGGATCATGTCACTTTTTGTTGGAGAAATGAAGACTCCAAAACTGTGTATAAAGACTTGATTTTTGCAAACAGTGATGATGACCATAAAGAAACAAGACCTTACTATTATTCAAAACATCACAGGACCACTTCAGTCTTTGCATCTGAAATCAGCTGAGCAGAGGACTGTCACAGTCCTCTTGTTTAAAAACTAATTATTTCATTTGTTTCCCATATCTGTGTGTGTAAATTTTCAAAATTTCTCTCTCTCTCTCTCTCTGTATCTCTCTCACTCTCTGTGTCTCTGTCTCCTCTGTCTGTCCATCTGTCTGTCTGTCTGTCTGTCTGTCTGTCTGTCTGTCTCTCACTCTCTGTGTTCATTTTTTGTTGTTGCGCTTCTGTGCAACATTTTATTGATATGTTATAAGGGCCAAATAATGACATCCTGTACTGCAATATTGATCTTGTGTTATACAAAGCACCTTGCATACCTTAAAAATATCAAATGGTCATGAATAGGATCAAAATACATTATTTAAAGCAGAATTATTTTCAAAGTGAAAAAAAAAGAAAGAAAAAGAAGAAAATGAAAAAAAAAAAAGGACCCGATCTGTAGGCCTATCCTGTGCTAAGGTGTTCATACTGTTTGAGGTCAGGATTGGCAATAGTTTGGGTTGACTGTAAATGTAGGGCAGACAGCCTGTCAAAACAAAACTGCAAAAGTCACTGAACACATGTAAATATATGTGTGAGTTGTGTCATGCCAAGAACTGACCGTAAGGGGAGGAAAAAAAAGGTGATTTGTTATTTATGGTGGAGAGAATTTTAGTGCTGGCAGGAGGTCAGTGGGAGCAGACAGGCAGACACAAATATTCCTCGCTGTGTCTACCTGGTGTCAACAGACCACTCTTTGCTGTCGCATAATCATGTCTAATGTGCCGATAATAGTCCCTTAAAAGTTAATCTGCAGTTAATTTGTAGCCCAGGGCTGACAGAAATGTATGCGGAGAGGACAGTTCAATCGGGCAACCAGGTACGTGTTTGTAGGCTAACACAGTCTGTGAACAGTAAGCCAGTGACCTTCAAGGTTGTTTTGAAAAAGAGCAGAGTAAACATTCAGGTTATGATATTTTGTGAAATGACAATTCATTATTATTATTATTATTATTATTATTATTATTATTATTATTATTATTATCATTATCATTATTATTATTATTATTATTATTATTATTATTATTATTATTATTATTATTATTATTATTATTATTACTGAGTGTGAAAAAAGTGCTGTAAAATGGATACATTTTTTATAAAATGTGATGAAGAGATATTCTACAAAAGTAGCTCATGTAACCATTTGATTTTGTTTAAAAAATATACCGAGTAAACTGTTGTTTCCTGGTGCTAACATTTTTCGGGGTGTTATGATGTAAAATGAATTATTTCATTTAACTTGATGAAGATATAGTGTAGTCATAAAAAATCACATAGGAAGCACTTGTTACAAAAATTGAAAATAAGTTGATAAATAAATTATTTTCAAGTACACGTATTGGGTTTTTGGGATGTCTGGGCATGCATGACCTTAAAGTACCTGAAATATTTAAGTCTGAAATGTTTATGGTTTTGTTTGCTTGTCTGCACAACAACAAAAAAAAAAAAAAGAAAAAACAGCTTGTTCCACTGATACACATTATGTGACCTTAATACCGTAATTTTGGGTAGCTTAAGTATACCAGACCAAAAACAAAAACAAGCAAAACAAAAAAAAGAAAAAAAAAAACAAACAAACAAAAAACAAAAACAAAAAACAAAAACAAAAAAAACAGAAAAAAAAAACAAAGCAAAGAAAAAAAAAGATGCAGGAAGAGATTTAAAAAGCTGAAGAGTTATGAGGGTTCTGGAGACAAGAATGACTCTGGTGAGGGTAGGAGGTGGGGATGAGGAGGGGATTCTTTACAGAGACTCCAGCCTGCAGAACCCAGCAAACGGCAGATAATTATGAAAACAGCTGCTCTCAGCCGGAGCCCCATTCACTTACTATGGGGAGCACTGTCAATCAGGCAGGAGGTTGTAAAATTTGATTGATTTTCTTGAGAAGAATGCGGGAGATCTCGCCCAAGTCGGTAGGGTTTGAGTCTCTGTCTTAATGGTGTGAGGCATTTGTCCAGTACAGGGTCTGGTGGCAGCACGGCCATGCTGTACCTGACAGAGAGCGGGGTCATACATCCAGATCAAGGATATCAGACTACTGTACAGGGTTGACCCAGTTATGGCATCACTTGGATGTGGCAGACAAGTTGACTTACTTCCTGGCTGAGGGCCGGCTGTGCCCTCGGCACAGATTTATGAAGTCATTTTTAAGAGACAGCACCAATGCAGAAGCTGGTCACCTGTGTGGCGCACCTTCCTCCTGCAGGCTTCGGTCCTCTGTGATAGACTTGCCGTTCCAAGTTTTCCATCCAGTTTGTCATACCTCAGTGCACAACCTTCAATATGTTTAAATGATATACTTTCCTTGTGGTAAAGCTATATTCGTTCATTACACCCCTGACTTGCTCTCTTTTCATTCCTCCTTTGCTTAATTTTTTCCCCCTTTTTTCTTTCGCATTGGTCAAGCCAATCCATGTTTTCTGTCCTAAGCGTGATATACATCCTCCTTATTTCAAACGTGGCATTAGCTCAGCTGACTTGTCAGTCAGCTATGCTTCTCTTGTGGCAGGTTCAACTATCTTCGGGTTTGTCGTCAATCCACATTTCACATTTGCCACAATTTTGATTCGCAAACCACTAGCCAGATCTTCTTCAAACTTAGCATGTGTGTGTGACTGTTTTGAGTCTTTACAAAGTTTGATAGATCATGCCAACCAGTAGTTGCCAACACAAATAATTTTGGACTTAGATATAACTGCAATCAAGGGTAGTATGAAATGTTTCACCCCATTGGTGCATGCAAAGTCAGCTGAGCACAGGACTGTCACAGTCCTCATGTTTGATGTGTGACATGCTGTGTTAGTTTTAGCTGATTTAGGTTATGGCAGATGTCCAGGATATGGCGTTGGAATGTATGCAGTTAATTCATATTCATTAAAGTTGTCTTGTCACCTTGGAGATAAGATCAAAGTCATTTCTATGTAATGGTAATCGAGTCGTAAGTGGAGGGTCATAAACTACAGTATCAGTAAATCTCATTCAAGTAGCCTGTGACCTTAGAATTTAGGTCAAGGTCACCAACATCCAGTGTCAACCTGACCTTTATCATGTACTGTAAAGTCATGGGTCGCACGATTCTTGAGTTGTCATATGAACAGTAAAATTGGTTTAAGTGGCCCTCTGACCTTTGAGAATAAGGTCAACGTCAGTTATGTGCAGTCTCAGCCTGGTCCTGATAGAAGACCATCATCAAGTACCGTATTAAAATCCTAGCTTAAACAGTTCTGAAATAACCCAAGTCGACATCTCAGCACAGTTAGCCAGAGGCAGACTTAGGTCATTAAACACAGAGAGTGCTTGTTTTTCATTTAACCTGTCAGGTTGTACAGAAAACCCAACAGAGCGCACAGGTCGAGATGCAGAGAAAATGAGCCGTGGAGCAGAGCACGTGAATCTGAAGCAGAGCACATGAGCCCAGAAGCAAGGCACACGAGCCTGGAAGCAGAGCACATGAGCTTGAATCTGAGCATCTGAGTCTGGAAGCAAAGCACACATTTGCAACCCTGTTGCTATATCTCTTTTACTGCTGCATTTTAAGCACATTTTTCAACTACTTTGACTAATTTGATACCACATTTTTGTATCTAAAAACTTCTTATGGCATTTATTTCAACCTGTCAGCACTACCAATATACATCATTTTTTTTTTTTTGCAAGGTAAGTTTCAAGGTCACAAGATCTGTTTCAAGGTCAAAGGCCATGACATTTGCCAGCTATCTTGGAATTAAAGACCTAAAAGACACAAAGCAAGAGATGTATCTGATGCTGCCATTTATTCTATCTTAAAATTGACCCATTCTTATACCTGTGAATCAATCATACATATTTATATTACATACAATAAATAAAGATAAACAATATTATGTAAACAGTGTGCTTTGCTTGGGTCACATAGGACTTTATGCCAACCTTGTCAGTTTTTACAGGCAAGCTACAGGTTGTGAACCCTTTCCTCTTGTACAAACCAACAATTCTTATTTAAAAATGTTTAAAAAGAAATTCATTTCAAATCTTATAAAAACTAGTTACATACATCATGCACTTTTTAGTAAGATCAGTTTCAGGGTTAGAAGTCAGAAGGTCATTTCAAAGGTTAAATGTCAGGTACTGTGGCAGCCATCTTGGAATTGGACTACCGTCCCTTCCTGCGGTGAAAGAGTTAAACTTGACAAAACCAGCTGGCAAACACCGAAGCAGACGACATTTGACAACCAGCCAGTTTTGGCTGTTCCAAGGGGGAAAAGGGTTAAAATTGAGCCTTTGTGCTCTCCATCTCCATCGCCAGCACAATCATATCCACTGACAGTGGGTCACATATCGTGTGTACCTGTAGTGCATTCAGCCCTGGATAGTCATCAGATTTTCTGCTTCACATAGATGCATCTGATCGTCAAGACGGGTGTCCCTTGATAGCCTAAGAAGTGAAATAGAAAATCTTGGCAGGGCAATAAAAAGAGACAAGTTGTTGACATATGTTGCGTAGTTTAAATCGAATGCTTGATGTTGGTTGTTCAAATTTGTGAAAAGTTAAAGGCCCATGGGGCACTCTAAGAACGTTCATATTTTGTCGCTTGATATGTCCATGGTTTAAAAAATGTACAAGTGGCCCACTAAATTACTCCATGTGTGTGTGTGTGTGTTTTGTCCCCCACCACCAAAGGTGGCATAGGGGGACATAGAATTAGTAGGGATAGGGGCAGGTTCTGTCCATCCATCCGGCAGCATATCTCTAGAACCCTAAGAGATAGAAGGATGAAATTTACAGAGATGCATTATACAGTAGTCCCTCCTTTGAAAGACCACTCCTTTGGGAGATCACCTCCTTTGAGAGACCACAGTTGTCAGGTCTTTCTGTAGTACTTTTCATGTTATTCATACCTCCTTGGAGGGACCATCTGCTTTATGTGACCGCCTTTTGGGTGGCAATAGGCACTAGGGGTGGTCTCTCAAAGGAGGGACTTCTATACCACGGCCATGTGCACTGTGTATTGTTTTTGGCCTAAGAACATATCGATTTTCGTGTGTCTGGCAGCATATCTCTAGAGCCCTTAGAGATAGAATAATGAATTTTATACCAGAGATGAACCATACCAAAGGCATATGCCCCATGTTTTGCTTTTGACCTTGACATATTTTCAAGGTCACAGGGCCCAAGAACATATCAGTTTTTGTGCATCCAGACATGCTGTATACATTGTATACCTTTCTTCTGTATATTGTGGGGGGGGGGGGACATAGATCCTTTGGATCACTGTGCACTTGTTTTTTTGTTTTTCATTTCTTTACAAAGCGAAATTATATGATCAAAAACCGCACATTTCACTTCAGAGTTCACCTCGATGTTAACATTATTACAACAGTCTGTGAAATTTTGCCATTTTGTCTTTCAAGGTTGTCTTGCCCAATGTTTTTTTTTACCATTATGTTTTTTTTATTTCAGGTTTGACCTGGACTTAGGCAAAGCATCTTTTATGCTCTTGTGTTTTTTTTTCTTTTCTTTTGATAAAAATAAAAATAATTGCAGTCACAGGTAGCATAAATCATTACAGTTGTGAAATTTGTGTCAGGAAATTTATTCCACGTCATGTACTGATGCCGTTAGTCTAACTGAAAAACACTAATGGTAATGAGTTCAACGAACTCTTCAGCATCCTGGGAATGTTACCTTATGCCCGTCAAATGATTTTTCTGAGATCCAGGGTGCCTCTCAAATGGATGCACAAACAGAGGCTAATTATGGAGATGATTGGATGCTCATTAATTGTTCTGTCTGATTACTGGGTCAACACATTCACTCTATGTAAAGGTAAGAACGCAGTGTGAACCTCCTTGTGATATTTAGGAGCAAAGTGACTTGAAGGCACTAAATGTCACTAGGTATTTCTTAATGTATTCATACCTACTTAGAATGCAAAAAATTGACCAATGAGATAAATTGCTCCAGTGTGCTGGTTTTGTTAATCAAACCACATGACCAAATTATCATGTAGTGTAATTTTACCTGACGGACACATGCTTGCTGCTCGATTCGTATTGCAGGGTTACGCATACTATAACATAAAGGTGGATACAAGTTAAAACGGTCTTGTTTCTGGAACTGGTACATGTACCTGATTGTCTTGAAGACTTACTTAATTTGTCTGCACCACAGCTATTTTGTTAGTGACAGGCCAGCAACACAAAATGAAGAAAAACATGAGTGGTTTTAAGAAGTCATCACACCTGAAATTCTGACCGAGAGCATGAAAAGAACTAGGCCCCAGGCAAACAGAAAAATTAAATAACAGGTGGACTGTGCAGTGTGTCATCAATGGGCCACATGGGGGAGATGCGAAATGGGAGATGCAAAGAGATGATTTATATCAAATATTTCCAAATTTGCACAATATGGATATTGAGCAAAAAAAAAAACATTGGATGTGTTTTTTTGTCTGACAGATGAAGAGCAAAGACAGCAAACGCCACCCATTGAACATGTTTATGCAAATATGTCTTGGCCTGCAACAATATTTACAAGACAATAATGTAAATGTAAACATGTTTTTAAGGCAATGATTCAAGTTTTGTTCATTTTTGCCAAGCAATCAATGGTTAAAAATGAAAGCTTCAAGTGCCAGAAGAACATTTTGTGTGGACGACTTCTGCATTATCCTTTTTAAGTGCCTCTGGCACTTAGGAAATTTAATTTAAATAAGCTGTAATTTTTTACATAATTTTGGAATATTTATGATATAATATATCTTTTTGTGTGTGTCTGGACTGACAATTTTGATGCGATATCTTGAGAAGTTTTCTGCTTAGGGCTTTCATATTGCACGTGCTTTAGTCCTGAATTAGGTCTTGGACGAGTTCGAAGATGGGTGACCTTGACCTAATTGCCAAGGTCACAGAACCGTTTTAGTGAATTTGGTTTTCATGAGATAACTTGAAAAGTTTTGTGCATAGGGGTTTCATATTGTACATGCTTATAGTCCTGCATAATGTCTCGGACGAGTTCGAAGATGGGTGACTTTGACCAAATTCCCAAGGGCACAGAGCCATCTTAGTGAATTTGGTTTTCACAGGATAAGTTGAACAGTTTTTAACATAGACCTTTCATATTGCACAAGGTTTTAATTCTACATAGTGTCTGAGACAAGTTCAAAGATGGATCACTTTGACCCAAATCCCAAGGTCACAGAGTCGGGGGGGGGGGGGGACATAGATCTAACAATCTCTTATTGCATTTTAATTTAACTAAATCAACTTGTAAATTGTCATAAAATTTGTAACTTTACAATACACTGTATTT
This sequence comes from Hermodice carunculata, assembly GCA_964020975.1. Classification (NCBI taxonomy): domain Eukaryota; kingdom Metazoa; phylum Annelida; class Polychaeta; order Eunicida; family Amphinomidae; genus Hermodice; species Hermodice carunculata. The sequence continues at coordinate 95,506,328 of OZ026617.1, forward strand.
CAGAACTATTGTGCCAGCAAAATGGGAGGGGGGGGGGGATTATGAGGGCAGAGATGCTTATAAGGCATTCCCTGTCAGAGACAAATATTGCAGGCAAAAAAAAAAGAAGAAGAAAAATCAGCAATCATGGTGGTTGTGCAAGTTGAGGTGTGCCAGTCAGTTCTACCACACTGGGCCTGATATTTATATTATGGTAGTGACCAGCCGAACTTCCCCCCTCCCCCCCCCCATAGGGCAACTGTGGGAAGCTACAAATGTATTGAACAGCCCACACAGGGGGTAGTTAGCAGCACCGTGGCGCCCCCATCTACTGCAGGCAGAAGCAGGTAGACACACCCTAGCATTGGAACTTCAGCCAACAGGAAGACGGCCTGGTGCACAGGCAGCAGCTAGGAAAATGATGACAACACTTCAATTTTACAATTGCCTGTAGCACTGCTTCACATCATTGTGGTGAAAAACAACAGCATAAGGAACAGTCTGTCGTTACCAGACTAATTAAACTTAAGAGCCAGTGGCGTGGATCAATTGCATGCTGCAGAAGATTGTATATTTAATCCCTATGACCAAAAAAAAAAAAAGACAAAAAAGGATTTCCACAGGATGTTTTATATATATATTTTTTTTATGCAAGTAAAGGAAAATGTTTATTTTTTCCACACAATGTACTTCTGTGTTTTGCCTCCTCAGTATTCCATTGCTGTATGCAATGGAATATACCCAAAATGTGATTCCGGTACATGGAATGGTCCAGTGAATATGGTGTTTTTCTGTGTCCTCTTAGCTTAGTGAGCTCACGTTTCGTGACTGAATTGCATCATTTCATCATCAGGTGGGTTTTTTTTCTTCATCGATGAATGGAGACAAACAAGCCCCGTGATGATTTCAAACTAATCAGGTCGCAAGGAAAACGGCCCATTAATGATGCGGGTCAGTTGTTCCATTCCGAGTGTTTGAGAACTGATCTCTTTAACCTTCAAATTTTGGAGATGTTTGTGGCAGGCAGGTTACAAAATGCAGTCAGGTGCACTCCTAGCAGGAGATGTAAAAAGAAAGTTTTATTGCCTATAGGTCCTGCCTTTCCAACCAAATACGAGCAACATTGAAACGGATGTGCACAATAAGTGCATTGCAAGGTTTCTTTGATCCCTACCTTTTGAGCATTTGATTTACACTGTATACACTTTGGCTGATTTATTGAAGAGCAAGAGAGTTTGACGATAAATATGACCTGTAGGCAACGGGTAAAGATGTCGTGCAATATCCCGCAAAATCAGTGCATTCCCGGCATTGAGTTGTCAGGCCCCAAATTTACCTGTGAAGATGTCACCTGTGTGTGTGCACTTTTTTTTTTTTTTTTTCAGCTGCAAACTGGTAGCAGGCAGGGAGGCAGTGTAAACTGGGATATTTGTTGATGGTCTTACTGTTCTGTACGATTATAGCACCTGTTATTTAAAAGGTAGACCACCAGGAATCCGAGCTGCCCTCCGTCTGAGGCCCAATAGACCATGGGTTATTTTCAAGGGGGGAGAACCACTTGAATGCATAAACAGGGACAGATATACGTTGCCGGCAGACAGGTGATGTCAACAGTATGTGGTGCACCTCATTGACACCACACAAATGTCAGCCAACACTAAGTATAAAGACATACAAAAGAGCATCGATAAACTATGCACAATAAAATGCCACCTCGAAACTGCAGCCAGTGCCCGGTTCTGAAGAAAATGACCTAATCCTTGTCACCTGTGCCTTATTGCTGCCTCTGCACCCATTAGCATCCTGCCACCCCCAGGGTCTGTATGGACTGCCCTCGGGGCAAAGCTAACACTGCTGGGGATGTGTGGCCTGAGCTCTGTGAATGTCATCCTGGATAGATGGAGGGGGGGTAAGGGGTTTTCCCCGTACTGGTGCATTGGGCATTTGTATTTGCCATACTTACATACTGGTAGCACTTTTTAATTTCTGTATTTCATGCCAACCATTATTTGTGCATTTTCCTATTTACCGTACCTTGTAATGGGGCAAAATTACTACTTTGTATCAGGCTACTAGCCCCCCCCATATCATTAGCATATTGCCAGTGTGGCAGGACAAGTATCATAATTATTATCCTTTTCAAGCACCCAGGATGCTTAGGAAATTGTAATTGAAATAAACTCCAGTAGGAGTCCTAAATTTGGAACATTTTAGCCATACCAACTGAAGGGCCAATGATTTTCCGTTTCAGAAAAAGAGGAATTCCGTTTCATCAGCAAAAATGTTTCAAATTCCGTTTCACTGCTATATATTTATATATAATTTATATAAGAAAACACATCAAATTCCATTTCAAGGGTGAAAAAAATGCACAATTCCGCTTCGGTTTAAACAAAAAAACGGAAAATCATTGGCCCTACTGCTGGTAAGTTCATCATAAAACATGTATAATTTCCTAGTATTTCAGAACATCTGTGCCAGAAAAATGGGGGGGGAGGGGGGAGAGAGAGAGAGAGAGAGAGAGAGAGAGAGAGAGAGAGAGAGAGAGAGAGAGAGAGGAGAGAGAGAGAGAGAGAGAGAGAGAGAGAGAGAGAGAGAGAGAGAGAGAGAGAGAGAGAGAGAGAGAGAGAGAGAGAGAGAGAGAGAGAGAGAGAGAGAGAGAGAGATGGCAGGGGTGGTTAAAAGGATCACATGGTAGGCAAGAATGGTGCTGTTTACCGCCTGATGAGCCCACAAAATGCTCAGAAAGGGGGAGTGATGCAATCCCTCACTGCGATTTCAGTGTCCAACCTGCATGGGGTGACTGCAGCAGTGGCTCCAACCAAAAACTTCACTTTATTTACCTCTTTCCTATCTCTTCAAAGAGAAGAGCAACTTGGTGTGCCCATGAACTACAGATTTACCTCTGTGTTCATGCTATGAATCCATGTCTATGGTACTGGTCCATTTTATCAGGCATAAAAGTAGTAATACTTTTATTGCACAAATGTCCGCAAAGGACCAAGGCAGTACATCAATAATACAAAAGCGCCTTCTAGGGCCAAATCAGTACAATACAGATTGTGTCACAATACTACATGGTGACATAACACCAGCACAATATGCGCCTAGTTTAATATACATAACTTGCACAACTCAGTCAGACACCAAACGAAGAAAATAGGGTAATAAATTAATTACACACACACACACACACACACATACACACACACACACACACACACACACACACACACACACACACACACACACACACACACACACACACACATCTATCTATCTGTTTATTGACATAAAATGAGTGCCAGGTTACTGTTTCACAATAATTCAGATTTCTGGCAGACAACATGGCTTCAGAAGGTGCTGCTACTTGGCTCAATTATTGTGAAACAGCAGCCCCACAGCCTCTGAAGTTATGCGTGCATATAATGGTTAAGTACCATTTTTAAAGCAAGGAAATGTAACTTTTTCATAGAAATGGATTTACATAGAGCCTGTACACAGATACATCTTTCTGGCATGAATAAATTAAATAACCCTACTCTTAGAAAACTGACCCACGTGAGGTAAATAATGCTAAGTTTTTTGGTTAAACATGTTAAAAGGACTGCTGCATTCATCTAGTAAGAATCATTCAGTGAAATCAGAATGGTAGATTGCATCACACATCTGTGGTCAAATAAACAATTTAGTTACCCTCTTACTGCATCACTCAGTGTGAGGTAATGTCCACATGGTCTTAAACAGGCACAGGGGTGTGACATCATGTCTATATGGTCATAAGGGTGTCACATAGTTAATGTCCACATGGTCATAAAAGAGGCACAGGGGTGTGACATAATGTCACATGGTCATAAACAGGCACAGGGGTGTGACATAATGTCACATGGTCCTTATCACAGGTCACTTTATTGGAAGGGCTGTGGGAAACATTGACAGATTGAAAGCGTAAAAGTCTAGTGTATTGTCGCCATTGTTATACTGTCGGCAGTAAAAAAGAGTCCAGGGTACTGTTGTCATTATGGCAGTGTCTGTAAATTGACAGACTGAAAGCATACAAGTGTATTTTTGGTGTATCATTTGGTAGTGTCTGCACATTGACAGATGTAAAAGTGTACGCATCTGAGCCACTCTTATGACCACAGCATAGAAATTGTCTCCTTGCCTTTACCACAAAGGGAAGGGCAGGGTTGCCTTTATAATACCAAAGAACAAGAGACCAACAAGAGAACGGTTTCACCAAGCCTGTCTGGGTCTGCAAACTTAGTCTGTGTGAAAACTGTCAGTTTGTCTACTTTTGGGGGGTCAAGGTCGGGTCAGATATGCCGATATCAAGGGAGCGAATATTCCTTTGCACTGGCAGCAAAATACACAGCAGGCAACCATTCAGACACTGGAGGGCAACAGTAAAAACTGTTCAACCATCCGCTTGGCCAATCAAAGGCTTTGTACCCGGCGTATGATGGTTATGTCTGCACAGTGACAGATTGAAAGCCAAAGACCTAAAGCAATGTCATCATGACAGTTACGTGGACAGTGACACATTGAAGGCTACAGGTTGGAGACTCTGGTCATCTTGGCGGTTGTGGCTGCACATAGACAGATCTTTAGCATATATGGGATACTGTGGTCAGTGACCGATCAGTTTCATGCCTGGGACACTTCAGATGAACACTGTAAAGATGTCAGTTCATTGACAGATCTGTCTGTAATATACCCCCGAGAGTCTGTACATGTAGTAGCCGATCAATGACACACCTGGGACAATTAAGTCTTAATTGCAAAAATACCATTAAGTTGAACCACCGACAGAAGAAAGTGAACGTAAGTCTCTGGTGTACTGTGTTGGCAAGTCAGATGCTGGCACACGTGTTTATTCTTTGTTACAACATTGTACGAAAATTTAAAAAAAAAAAAAAAAAAAATGAATGAAAATAAAATAAAATAAAATAAAAAATGTCCACTTCCACAGGTAGGAATGTATTTTGATAGCCGCCAAACCCCAATGAAGTAAAAAGTGTTATTTAAGCTTAAATAATCTGATCTGTCGGTTTATAATGTTTGTAAACATGGTACAGTGGTACCTGCAATTTGAGACCACTGCTGTGAGACGCCACCTGGCTATTGTGACCACATTTGTGATGGCGTAACAGCCAAGACTGTTTGTAAATTTACCTCCAATTTAAGACCACCAGTTATAACTGACCTTTTTTCTACTGGCAGAAGGGGAGGTCTTAAATAGCAGGTATCACTGTATTGTGATTTTTATCATCCTTTCATATTGGGACCGTGTCATATTAATGACTGCATATCAGGTTGTAGTGTATGACATGAGAAATAAACGGGGGAGCTTATTATTTTCATTTTTGGCAGAGCCATTTTTGTTGCAGATTTGATATTTGTAAAAGTGCAAGGTACTCATTTCTTGTAGAGATATGATCATTTAATGATCATGTGCGATGGAATATGCAAAACAAGTGCATTAACATTATCTTTGTCGTTGATGTTTGACATCAGTATTACAGAGGTGTTAGTACCTTGATACATGTATATCTATCGCGAACACACCTATATGCCCATGTATTGACAGTTTTTCTGTATACCTGGAACACTTTAAGTAATTATTACAGGTATGACTTCAAATATCTTTCTTAGCCCTGCAGACCATAGGTTGCACAGCTTATGTGATCACTCATCTCTTTCAGTCCATCCGTCCATCAGTCTGTCTGTTTGTAAACTTTTGCTTTTTAAGAGGTACAGCCCATGGTTTTCAATTTAGCCCAATATAACTTTCAGGATTTCTCAATTAATGGTATGAAAATGTAGATGCAGTTTGATATTGGTGGTGTATTATATAATAATAATATATTATATAAGCCAAGATGTGAAAATTCTGAAAATGCTATTTCACAGCCTTTTAATGATTTATCATGAAACTTGGCAGGAATGTGAATCGGGCTAAAAGACAGAAACCCATTGAAATTTTTTTTTGGGGGGGGGGTGGGTGCCACCTGCAGTATTACAAAAGATACGGACCAAAATATGTATTGAAAAGTTAGTTCTTAGTTTTAATGAAGTAAAATCACAGCAACTGATCATCAAGGAATGACTCGGTTATGTCTTTTTCATTGACATATATCTCAAAAAATGAAAATCAAGAAAAAAGAAAAAAAAAAGTGTCCTTTTGTAGCCACAGACTCAAAGAGCTGGGATTCAAAGTGATTTTTGATGGCAACAGTATGTTATTTCCACAGGTAGGGAGGGCCTTGAACAGCTCTCATGGGAAGGTCTTTTTATGTGCAGCCAGGTGAAAAGTACGGTTTACCAGAACAACTTGTAAAAAAAAACCTCCAACTTTTTTAAAGACTCAAGAGACAAATTTATATTTGCTGGGCAGGCAGACTGAAAATTTCAAAAGCAAAATTAGCCTATTGTAAGCAGATGTATATATTTGTACAATTTTACCACATTGTAACAAAGCGATCTGTAGTAATTTCCAACACCTGTGTCACAGTGTTTTCTGAGCGTGTGACATTGTGCGCACCGGGTAGTTATCATAAGTTTTGGAGAATTGTGAAAAGAAAGAAGGGAAAAAAAAAGAAAACTTTTTCACACCATTGTGTGGAAAATGTCGATAATAATACCGCTTGGTGATTCCTCAAAATTGCTTGTTCAGGTGGAATGTCCCAGATATCAACACCGGCGCACAAAAAACTTTGAAAGTGCAAAATTACATCAAATGACTCGGCAGAGGTCTTCAAGGGTAATTGTGTACCTTATAACTGTTACCAATCAAATCAAAATGCCCATGAAAATGTATTTGCCCAAGACCAGCAGGTATGGCGTGCCATGTAGATACAGGACATTGATGGATCCTATCTTGCGGAGAAACAGATCTGTGGGTGGCTAGAAATAAGCTGTTGTGGATTACTCTCTAATAAACCACTTGTGGTCTACCACATCCGCGTTGCAGGTGTAATTTTATTCCCCAAGATGGGAATTGTAATGAGGGTTGTGTTACCTTGGAGTAGGACAAGCCAGGGTCAGTGGCCGTCTGTTAAGTGTTCGGCTGAGCTCCCGTAGACAGAGATTGCTATAGGCTACATCTGACCATTCAAATCTGCTTTAATTTCGGTAAAAAAAGCTGCACTTAGTTCCTTAGATTTTTCACTTGACCAAAAATTGTCTGCACCTGACATGCTGTGGAGCAGTGCCGATCGAATGCAGACGGTTTAAAAAAAAAAAAGAAGCCTGGTGCCAGACAGTGCATTTTTTACAGAACTATGAGGTATCTGCAAGCTTTTATCAGATTTGCACAACATTAAAGGTTGTGTAATGAACTGCTGCCGGCAGGGAGTGAACCAAAACCATTTTTAGAAGTAAAAAAACGCAAGGTGTCTGCTGAAAACATAATCTTCAATTAAGGTAATATACCAGAGGGATTCCTCTACTCTTAACTTCAGGTGTAATTACCGAAGAAAAAAATTAACAGAAAATTTAAGCCCACATGTTTCATGCCAGAATAATCCTAGGCATCAGAGGTGATATAATTTTCTGTTGCTAAAAACGTTAAGATTTGTGGAGGTCGCAGGGCCTTGAGCGCAGGGCATGACAGTCTAAGCTGTCTGAGCTTCCATTATGCTTATTATAGGCAGAAAAATTGTTCCATAATTTTTGTGTGTTTTTGTTTGACATTTCCTTCCCGCACTATTGAGTTACTCTGCCCCTCCAGACTGAACTAACCAATGTTTCCAGACAGAACTAATGCCGATAGCACAAATGGAGCATATTAGTCAATCATGGTGAAAAGCAACTTTTATCCAGTGAGCTTGGGCAAAAAAGTAGCACTACTTACGACATTCGTAGGCCTAGCTAGGAAAAAGTTGCCTTGTGAAAATTAAAAAGTAGTAGCTGTTGGGTTTTTCACTGAATCCAAAAAAGAAATAGAAAAAAGAGAGTTCCACTCAGAAAGTGAAGCAGCTAAGTCAGTGAAAGCACCTTAGCCAACAGAGAATAACATCGTAAAAGTTTAACTCATGCAAGTAAGGCTGGTGCTGAGGGCCACACCAGGTAATACGAAAATCTCGACTACTGAGTAGACACTGCAACTTAATCCTTATAGCGCTGATTTAAGACTGAGTCCACAGCTTTCCTTGGGGCACTTTGCGACCATTGTGTGCAGAGTGTCCCGCGGGAAAGCTGTTGACTGAGACTACTGTTTGCTTCAGCCTATAGGCTTGCTGGTATTTGAATGAAAAGTATCGTCATGAGGAATTTGAATCTTTTAACCATTATATGTTGAACTGTAATGAGAAAATGACTATAGCCATGATTAGCACTTTAAGGGTTAAAAGGAAAACTGTTGGTAGGAGAAATTTGAGTGTGTAATTTCCATTCAGTTGTCACAAATGCAAATGAAAACAAAAAACAAAAAACATCAGCACCTGCAATGGAATATAATTCAAAACTGCATGCAGGTAGCCTTAATGTGAAGTGTAGCAGGTTAGTACACAGCTTTTGGGTGATTAGCTTAACCCCCTCAGCCTTCACGTGGGTTAACTGCGGTCCTGTACCCGTGTGCTGCCTCCTGGTGTGCAAGTAATAAAATTTCTTAGCAGGGATTCTTGATTTGATCCCGGAGCGTGACGAATACCGTGTAGATACAGCAATAAAATCATGATCTGAGAATTTGAATGTTAACCCTGATTGTGGTATATAGTGGGCTAAACTTCAGAAAGCAGACCTGTGTTGTGCGAGTGGCTCAGGTTTACAAAGAAGATGCAGTGGTATCAGAGATTAAATGCAAGGCCTTGTTGTTTCATAAGCATTGACCCTTTCCTCGCGGGAATTTTAAGCCAATGGCTTACCTGGGTTGCATTTAGTGCTAATTAAAAGCCAAACCGGTGCTGGGGGAAGCTACAGACCTGGGTCATGACATCTTGATAGGTATCATGTAAAATTCTCATTCAATTCCCCCCCCCCCCCCCCATTACTGTTGAAATTAGTCAAGTAGATTAGGGCAGAGGGCATTTGACCAGCAGACCAGTTTAGCTGCATAAGAGTTAAGTGGACCAAAAAAAAAAAAAAAAACCAAACAAAAACAGACAAAAAAAACGGACAAACTGTGGCAGGGTAACTTTTTATGTTAGCAATAAGAACTTACTAAGTACTTGCTCTATAAACAGATTTCTTCCGATGCATGCAAGTGATTTTGTTTTCTTTATTGTTCAATCATGCAGTGAAAATGCAGCGTCACACTCTGAGGTTTGTACTGAGATGAGAAAAGGCGTCTCAATCTGTGGTTGATAGTAACAAGTTCACTCAGACATGATGCCAACTGTGCACCTTTAAAATAGCCTTTGTAAATATTTGTTGTTATTATTTTTTTCGTATATGTATATAGATATATCTATTTTGAGTGCCTAGTGTGTTTATTACAACCATCCAATAAAGCTACCTGCTGTGTTGTTTGGATGTCTACTTTGCTCAAAGTTACGTGTGTCTCAGATTGAATAGACAGTTCTAATCGCACCCAATTGACCATGGGAACTTGGGTTGTGTGGTCAGCACAGATGGGGTCACTAAGTGCAAGTTCAGTGATGCCAGGGTCACCAGGTACAGGATGTGACCAGGTGACAAAGTGCACGATTGGGTGGCACGGACAAAAGGCGACTTTTATGACTGGATTATCTGTGGTCATTCCAGATATTATGACCTGGAATCAAAACTCATTCCAAATCACTGTAGCAAACTAGATTGGTAATTGGGATTACTATCCACGCACATGCTTTTGCAATCTCACGTATTTGGTAGATGCGTAATGTTTTTACCAGACGGCGCTTCCTCCATCCCTTCTCATTATGAGGCGGACTCTGATATAACTAGATGTATCCCTGGGCTCGTATAAGACAACTTTTCACATTACTTTAATGTGAAAGTCTCCTTGTTGTGAGGCACCTTGCTGGGGGACAAGATTTACTCATTGGGTTCGTCTATTTGGCCGCTCAGTGGGCTGTTGAAATTTTCAGCTTCAGTGCAGGCAGCTATTGCTTTGCCCTTAAAGGAAATTTGCAGGCCCTTGGAAGGTCTGGCGAAGCAGGCAAGCCACAGAGGACACTGCTAGAGTAGCATACATGTCCACGGTGACTTCTGTAAAAACTACCCATAGACAGAAAGCACATAATTTGCTTTTCAAGTTCATGCACCCTGTCAGATGTTTGAATGACCTTCTCAGCTCAGCTGACTTGGCAATCAGTTGAGCTTATTTGAAGGGTCTGCATCTGTGGTCTGTCCACCATCTGTTGCTCATCAATGATCAAATTTTTAACTTAAAAAAAAAAAAACCCCACACATTATCCATATGTAGTTCAAACTGGGCAATGATATATACCTTAGGCAGCTGACCACTAATTTGTTCAATTGATCCTGCTTCAGGGATTTTAATCCTTTCAGTGCCAAGTGCAACTAAAGCTGATCTGCTTAAGTCAAACTAGTCTGAATTATCATAAAGATCCCAGATTCATGTCCATCATAACAAGACTTTTCATTCAAGTCCCAGCATGCCTATAGTTCCAGAGAGAATATCACAGGTCAACAGCTTTTTGCAGTGTGCTTTAGGTGCAATGAGTCCAATGCGTGCCAAGAAAAGATGTTGACTCAGTCCAAAATTTGGCACTGAAAAAGTTAAAATGTTTAAATGAATGTTTTTGTTCGTTATGAAGGGAATTTTTGCAATTGCTCAACGTTTCCAAAACTGGCTGATCAGTCGCTTCAAACCTGCACATTAACAGTTCCAGGTACTTCTCGACCTTGATTTGATCAAGAAGGGTTGTTGCAATGTTTTTTACTTTTGATGAATATTTGTTTGGGGTTTTTTTTATAATCTCTGATATGTCTATATTGCATGTAGGTTTCTGTTCAAACTTGATACAAAAAAGTGCTTTTAGCTTTGTCTGCTAACAGTGTTCTTCTCTAGGTGGCAGTGTAGTTATTTTCCGATTTGTAAAATTTTTTTTTTTAAAATGTAAAACAGATATCTAAAGTGCACAAATTGGCAAGGTATGCACTGGTATACATGTCTCGTATAAATGCATGCAGACACACGTAATTATCCAAACCTATTGACCATTATCATCTTCAAACTTGGTAAACATGTGTCTTGGGTGGATCTTCACTATGGTTGTTAGTCGTGTCACACTTTATTTCTTTTATAAAATTTTGATTGATGTATTATGCATTCGCCTGTAAGGGGATGCTTAATGTGTTTGTTAGCTTGACAGAGGTCTGCTGCTGCCTATGTGGCTTCCATAAATCTTATTTTCCAAGTAACTCTCATACCTATTCACCTTTTCCTTTGATTTTGAGTGGAGGTAATCTACAGGTCTTGGAAATTGGTCTCATGCAAATATTGTCATGCTCCATTGATTTTAGATTTTTTGTGATTTTTTTAAGAATTCTTTTTGATGTTTTGCTGACCCTGTAAATTTGACATACTGACCTTTATCTTCTTCACGTTTGCTATCAAACATTAGCAGGAAAGTACCTATGGACTTTCATTTGGTGTAGTTAATCCTGACCTTGAGTGACATTGAAAGTTAAAATTTTAGGTCAAACTGATATCTTTGGCTTATATATTAGGATCCCAGACCCACAATTACTAATCAACATTATTAGGAAAGTACCTATGGGCTTTTATTTGGTGTGAATAATTTTGACCTTGAGTGACCTTAAAAGGTCAAACTCAGGTCAAATTAACATATTGGTCATTACACTTTGTGTCAGGGCACTAAGGATATTGTCCTTTGACTTACAATTGTGAAACTTTACATTAAATGTGTATCTGGGTACAGGGATCTGTTATACTTAGAAGGTTACTAGGCCAAGGATCAGGCTCACAGTGATAGATCTTTGTTAAATAGTGTCTGTGCTTCAAGTCCTTTCATATTTAATTTAGTTCATGAAACTTAACACCCACCTTTAATTTGACCTAAAGGTCTGTCATGTGACAAAAGTAGGTCACCAGGTCAAGTATCTGGGTCATGGTGAATCAACCATGTGAAACTGAAATACACTTCATGTCCGGGCTGTAACTCTAGTGTCCTTTGAGTTAGAATCATGAAACTTTACATGCATGTATATCTGGTCATAGGAGTGAATCATGCACATAAATTATTCATTTCAGGTACCTGTCGGTGAATGCATGTATTCCTATTGATTGCTATATTCAATGGGATTTGCAGTGGAAAGTCACATTTTTGACTTCCTTTCCAAAACCCTCATCCCTCAGACCAGAGTGGAACTTATGAGTTGAATGTCAAGGTCAGCTGAGAATGGGCTGTTCAGATAGACCTCTTGTTTTAATATTTTCACAGGGACACCTTTTAAAAAAATTGCACAGCTAATTATCTTGCTTTACTGATTAAGTAACAATGCTGAGCACACTCAGACCTTCAGAGCTGTTTCTTGGAAACAACAGCAACTAGCCGTCTGAAACATTGTATTGAAGATAGCCATTGTATGACAGGTATATTATGATCTTTTGTATGTGGCTAATTAGTCTCTTTTGCAGTGATAACTCATTTTGATGACACTGTCTGTTCCCCAAGAAATGTGTCTGATAACTGAATATGTCAGATAAAGGAATCAAATAACACAGAAAATAAACTTTTCCCAGGAAAATCTGTGTCATTAAATTGAATATGTTGGATATCTGAGTGTCGTTATAATGAGGTTTCACTGTATTAAATAATTAGCAAAGTGTATCAGGCACTCTCAGATTGTTGTTGGGCTGTTTCCCAGAAAGTAGTTTAGCTGGCCATTATAAACTTGTGGCTGACACGTGATTCTATTGCTCATTTTGTCTTGGGATAATTAGCCTCCTTGGATTAACTAATTAGGAAACTTCAGCAAGGGTATGCTTTTTTTTTTTTTTTTTTTACCTCTGCTGACCATGGGTCACAGAGCTTGTGATCATTTCTGTCTGTCTGTCCATTTGTCCTTCCATCTGTCTGTCTATAAACTTTTGCTTTAGAGTCCTATGCAGTCATAATTTTTCAAGACAGCCACATGTAACTTTCAGCACTTATTAAGTGTATGTAAATCTAGGTCAGCATTATGTTACATGTGGGTCAAAATGCGTCAATCTTGTGACCACTCGAGCATCGTTAATTGTCGGTAGATCTTCATGAAATTTGTTTGCTGTGGAGATCAAAATCTCAGTTGCATTTGACACTGGTGGCACCACCAAAACTTTGACAGAAATTATGAGCCAAAATGTGTTGAAAGATATAAAATTCAATATCTCCAAAAGTATTTAAATTACACATACCAAATTTATAGAATAATTAGATCATGTCCAATGCTAAGAGGGCTTTTTTTTTTTTTTTTTTTTTTTTTTATATATATATAATAGCAGTAAATTTGACCCATTTGTGTTAGGTCATCAGTCCTGTAAAGTTGAAAGAGATGATTTTATAATGGCATGGTGTAACTCGGACATCAAGGGCAAAGAGAATTGAGCTTCAAGATAAAAATTGCGCTTAAGTATATTGTACATAAAACTACTTGGTGACCTACTTTTATGGTCACCATAATCAAATTGTTATGGGATTTTGCAGTTGTCTAAATGTGAAATTCTTGTGAGTGTTCCGCCGTCTGTAATTTTCACTGGATCAATCTGAAGTTTGGTGGGATAGTGAAGGTCAAAATCTCGATTGATGGAGATACCAGTGGTGCCACCTAAAAGGTTTGATGGAAGTTATGAGTCAACATGTGTTAACAAGATAGAATTCAATACCTTGAAAAATAGTGAAAACAGACTTTCCAAATTGATGGGTTATATATATTATGTCCATTCTTATTATATTGTGGAACCTGGATGACTGTGACATAGGTTTTATATGTCACCAGGCTTGTAAGGTTCAAGGAAATGATTTGGTGATAGCATGATGTAGCTTGGAGATCAAGATGAGAATGTAGTCGCCAGATCAATATTTCATTTCAACATTGTGTTCCCAATCAAATAACAAATGCATCAGCCCAACCAACCTGCTCTTGTTTTGTTTCAAGTCTCTATGTTTTTGTACCACATGACAAGTGAGCAGAGCACAAGGCCCATGGGGCTTCTTTTTTTTTGTTTTTGTTTTTTGTTTTGTTATATTGTCTTTTGCTTTTATCTATATTTTACAATATCAAGCAGCTATGTGTCTGAAATTTTTACCACATGAAAGATGTGCGATGGTCTTGGCACAGTGGAAGTTTTTGACAAGAAACCACAAGATGATGAACTTGTAGAAAGATGTGATTTGATTTATGACTTCTTCCAAACATTATGGACAAAAATGATAATACAATTTGTCTGCCACTACAAGTTCCACAGCTATACATCTCTCTCTCTCTCTCTCTCTCTCTCTCTCTCTCTCTCTCTCTCTCTCTCTCTCTCTCTCTCTCTCTCTCTCTCTCTCTCTCTCTCTCTCTCTCTCTCTCTCTCTCTCTCTCTCTCTCTCTCTCTCTCTCTCTCTCTCTCTCTCTCTCTCTCTCTCTCTCACACACACACACACACACACACACACACACACACACACACACACACACACACACACAGATGTCTGAATGTGAAAACTGTTCCTTACTGAGTCTCTTGTTTGTCACTGAGTTTGGTATCAGCAGCAGATGGCCTAGAGTCAGGTATTACTGGGAGAAAGTTTACTGGTACTTGGTTACAGCTACCTGCTTGTCTCAAGTTTCAATGATTAATCAGTGTAAATATTCTAAGTCAAAGAAATATGGTAAAATGAATGCATTAATGTCACTCTGTGACAGTATTATTTTATGTGCCTTATGATCGTTTTTTTCATTCATTAATTACCAGGGTTCATTAACCTTCTTTGACCAGTTTTGTAGAAACTACAAATACATCTAGTTTACAGGCCAGGTGTGTATTGACATTTCTGCAGTTGCTAAATTGTTCGTTAACCCTTTGCCCCTTGAATTAAGATTGAGTCAATAACCTTCCTGCCTTAGTGTGCAACCCACATCAAGGAAAGTTGTTCACCTCTCATTCAGATTGTTTTTTTCGTTTCTGTGTAAACAAGTCATAAATATGGGGCAGGGCAAATATTTGTGCGTGTGTAAATGTGCAAAAGTGAGGGCACATCTGTGCTGAGCAACTCAATTCAGTTCAGTTCATTTATTTGACCAATAAAAAAAATGAATGTATGGCATGGAAACATCTTCACAGATATGAGATTGATGTATTGTATGGATTTAGAGTGTATTTTGCTTGCAAACTGGCCTTCTGCTTTAATAGCAGCCTATGTTGTCCACTTATGTAAAACTCAGAAACTAAAAAGTCTCGTCTGCTTTTCAGTCGATCCATATGCATACAACCTGATGTCATTGTCAACTCCTTTGAAGCAAAATAGAGATAGAAATATGGCAAAGATATGATGATATGTACACAGCAGATACCATTTCTCGAGCATGTTGAGAGATTGGAAGATCAAGATATGGCATATGACAAGCTTCCAGAGTCTGTCGTAGCAAGGGCCCCCAAGACGGAGATCACTGAAGCAAAATAGAATGAAGTGTACAATATTAATGAAGTGTACGCGGACAAATGGAAGTGTGCAGCGCGGTTACGTGAAGGTCAAAAGTCACAGAAAGGATGAGGGGTTCATGAGTGCAGCAGCTTAAATGAGATTGTTTGATGTAAGGTATCACTTCCTTCTTGTTTGGTTTAGTCATCCCTATTGAGATACACCTACACGCGACCTTTGACCTGTGACCAGGCAGACCCCTGCCACTGACAGATGTCATCCCACTGTCTGCGGTTTATGTAGAACATGTATGAGTCAATGAAATGTCTTTGAAAGTGGTCGCCCTGCAGGCTACTGGAGACACATAGCACCAAGTGCAAGATACACTGAAGGGTGTATTCGGTGTGATCTTGAATTTCAGGGTCAAGGTCAGATGTAAGGTTTGTGTGATGTTTGGCACGTGGTCTGTGCAGTCAAGGCAGCCTGCTGTGATCAAATGGAGAGAAGGCTTCAACTCGCTGACACGGCAAATTTACTCGTGTGATATGAATTAATTTTCAAGTCTCTGAACGTCAGACTTTGTACTGGACATGAAGTTTCCAGACATTTGACTATTTTGGACATAATTCCTATTACACCTATGTTAAAGGACTTTTGTTTTGGTATGCTTTTAACTCTGTTGACCTCGGGTGCCAGAGTTTATACGATCATTTATGTCTTTCTGTCTGTCTGTCCATCTGTCCGTACTCATATCAACACTAGACAAAGCACTTAAAGTTTGACAGAGGAATAGATACCGAGAAATCATACACCAAGAAAGAATGTATCCAGATGATAAAAAAACATCAGAGATAATGCTTACTTTTCTATTGAAAACCACAGTTCTCAGCAGATAGTAGGCATTCCAATAGGAACAGATCTAGCCCCTTACAGGGCTTATCTATACGTCTATGTGTCAAAACAGATGGAATAATTGACGAAAACAAAATACAAAGCAGCTAGAAAACAATATCAACATATTATCTGAAGGTTCATTGGTGACCTATGCACTTTAAACAAGAATGGTGAAATTGAGATAAACTGGAAAAATATTTATCCTAAAGAAATGAGCCTCAATCTGGAAAATGATAGCAACACAAAGGCAACTTTTCTTGAGATTGAGATTGAGATAAAGAGTAAGAAATACATAACATAAATATTTAATAAAAGAGATGAATTCAACGTTGAAATTATTGCGTATCCAAACTTAAGAGGAAACTTTCCAGAAAAACCAGCTTGTGGAGTGCATGTGCATTGGGAGAAACACAACACTTAATACACAAGATTCCATACAACGTGTCAAAGCATTGATGAAGAAACTCATTCATCAAGGTTATGATAATGTCAAAATACAAAGATCTGTACAAAAATGCTTGCAGAGGTATGATCATATACCAGGAAAATATAAATTGTCTTGACAGGATCTAGTTAGAATTTGCCTAGGTGAAATGTAATGGGTTTATGATGATATGCTGCAAGTTATGTTTATGGTACCAGTGAGAGTTCCGTCAGTAAATTATACTAGTCCATCCAGGGAATTCCAGTCTCAAGTTGGAACTCCTAGGCTGCACTGCATGATAACATTACATAATCGTATACTCATCTAGTACATGGGGTGGAAGAAGGAGCCTTTGGGCTTAATACCTGCAGTTCACTTTTACCGTTAATAGGGTATTGTACAGATTTGTGTAGGGAAACATTCAGTCTCTGGGAGACATCCATCTGTCCGTCCATCCATTTGTCTGTCAACTGCTTGCGACCACGACACAGTTCACAGTTAGCCCCTTGCAACTCTCAGGACCTGTTAGGTGTATAAAAATCTAGGTTGAGTTAAATATTGTTGGTGTCACCTACAGAATTATGTAATATATAGGTCAAAATGTGAAAACATGACCACTCCAGCGTCTTAAATTTTTTGATGGCTCTTCACAGAATGTGGTATAATTGTAGGGGTGGTCAAAATCTTGAAAGGTTATGGTACTAGTGGTGCCACCTGTAGTTTGATGGAAAATACGAGTCAAAATGTGTTGAATCTTATATAAATTCAATATCCCAGTAACAAATTAAGCTGGTCAAACCAAATTTATAGGATTTATCCATCATGTCTAAAACTAGTATATAGTGTATAACATGACATGTATGGGCTTGACCTACTTTTTCAAGGTCACCTAGGCTATAAAGTTGAGAGTAGTGGCTTGCTAATGATGAGCCTTGTACATTTAATTGTGAAGATAACATGAATGTGACATCATAGTTATAGAGATAAAACTCTGCTCAGCAAAAAGTACCAGTGGCACCACCTATGGTATTTGATGGAGAATTTCTGAAAGAGGTGTCAAACATTAAATTCAATAATCTCAAAATACATCATTTTTAGATACCAGATTCATAAGAACACAGTACCTGTTATTTAAGACCATCCCTTCTGCCAGCCAAAAAATGGTCACGTAAGGAGGTGGTCTTAAATTGAAAGTAAATTTACAAAGAATTCAGACAGTTGTGCCATCAGAAATATGGTCACAAAAGCCAGGTGGTCTCTCATAGCAGTGGTCTTATGCTGTAATATACTGTATGTTAAGACTCATGTTGTGTTTAAATATGAATGACCTTGACCTTTTTTCTGAAGGTCAACAAGCACAATAGGTCAGAACATAACAGCCTGATGCAAGTCCTAACCAGCAAGTTTGCCCCATTCAACTTTCAGGACTTCTCAAGTGCATGAAAAGTAAGGTCATGGTTTGAAATTGGTTGGTGCCACCTACAGTATTATGTGATGTACAGATAAAAATGTGAAAATCTGGTGGCCACTGAAGCATCTTTAATTTTGATGGATCTTTACAAAATTGGGGGGGGGGGGGGGTTGTAGGGGGTGGACAAAATCTCCTAAGATTATAATACTGGTTGTGCAAACTGTAGTTTGACAGAAAATATGAACCAAAATATGTTGAACTTTATATAACTTCAATTTCCTAGCAAAAAATTAAGCAACTCAAACCAAATTTATGTAGGATATATCTGTCATACCTGAAACTAGAGTATTGCATAACATGGATGACCTTGACCTACTTTTTAAAAGTCACCAAGCCTATAAACTTGAAAGTGTTGACGTGTTAATGATGGATCTTGTGTATCTATTTGTTAATATTATGAAACATTGTGGGTATATTACAGAGATAAAACCCAACTTAGCATTAAGTACCAGTGGCGCCGCCTATGGTATTTTGTGGAAAATGTGTGAAAGAGGTGCAAAACACATTAAATTCAATTTTCTCACAATTCCTTAGTTTTATGTTACCAGATTTAAACCAAATATATTGTAGGTCAAGACTCAAATTGTATGTTAATATGAATGACTGTGACCTATATTCTGAAGGTCAACAATCATTTTCGATGTTGGATGGATCATTATTAAATTCAAAGGGATTGTGGGAGAGGTCAAGATCTGGAATGAGTTTTGTACTAGTGGCTCCACCTGTAGCTTGACAGAAAATATGAGCCCAAAATGTGCTGAAACTTATGTTCATTCATTATTCCCATAGAAAAATAGAGGTATTCAAACCAAATGTATAGCAATGCAAAATTGTTAAGTAATGTAAATCAAACATGTGCATTATACCTTCTGCTGCTGTGTGTGACTATAGACCAAGCACATGCACATGGAAAGACAACTGGGACTGTGTCCAGCTCTGGTATCGAAAGTAGCTAAAGAGAGTGAAGCATGGCCACTGTCACTAGTCCATTTTGTCTGTGATAAGAAGACAACTTTCCTCACAGACTTCAGCTTCCTTCCGGTTCATGGCATGTTGAGTGCTAATAACCCACAACTTTGCAGCTCAAGCATAAGTTTCAATTCCACCTCCTAGGGGCTGAATGATTCTATTTCTAGCAAAAAGTTTTTTGTGACTTTTATGTAATTTTATGGACACTAAATATTAAAAGCTGTTAAGCCCTCCAAGGTATCCTCACATCAAAATAATACACTTATACAGTTGTTCACTCTGCTGCCCATAGGTGGCATAGCTTATGCGATCCTTCATGTTTGTCCGTCCCTCATTCCATCACTAAACATTCATTTGTCAACACAATAGTGTCTGCAATTTTGAAATTAGACACTTATTTTTTTTTGGGGGGGGAGGGGGGCATTTTGTATGAATAAAAATCTTGTTTCCTTTTGTTATTGGTGGTGCCGCCTGGTGGATTACGTAGTACGGGGGCCAAAAAATGAAAAAATTGAAAATTCCCTGGTGTTTTTGATTTGCAAAGGATTCTTATGAAATGTAGTGAAAATATTCTGGAGGTGATTATGCATAATCTGAACAATACTAGTGGTGCCACCTATAGGTGAATGGCAAATGATTTACTATTTGGTAAAATTTATGATATTCAGTATCCTGAGAATTTATTAAGCTAATTTCACCATGTGTAGAAGTTGAATATAATTAATTATATTGTTGACCTTGACCTACTTACTCAAGGTCAAAGGAGATACATTTCAGGAAGTGACTTTCTTGTGATGCTCATTACATCTGAATTTGCGGACACACATCCGTATACCAGTACAGAAATATTCTACAGACAAAAACCTATGAGATGTCGAGTCATGGTGACACCACTGGTGGCAATTATTGGAACTAACATCATAGGTAGCAAAACACATTAAATTCATTATTGGGATAAAAAAAATTGAGATGGAACTGCAAAATTTACACCAAATATACATTAGGCCAATAGTCCAATTTTGTAATATATTATGTGACCTTGACCTGTTTTCTAAGGTCATTAAGCACTTTAGAAAAAGACACTAAATTCAATATGTTGATAAAGAATAAGGCTAATGATACCAAATGTACCACAAATATGTACCATGTAAAAGTTTGATATTGCATAATATGGATGACCTTGACTAATTTGTTTAGCTGATAGAGCCAACTGGGTTTCAGGAAATTATTTTTTTTGATGGTTCTCAGCAGAGCATTAAACCCCAAAGCTCCTTGGGGTGGTCTCTCAAGACAGAAACCATTGTATTTTAGTTACTTGGGGTGGGGAGATACGGTTACCATCAGCGACAGCTTTCTCTGATTTCTGTCATCCCTGCATGCTGGGACCTTGTACCACATGAATAAATTTTTGGTGTTAGTTAAGATGTGCAAAAATAAGATGCCTGATGGAGTTTATTTTTGCCAAAGAAAATCATACTTTGTGACTTATTTATTATTTTACAAACATGCATGGTACACTTTTTAAAGATTTTTATGATTGTGTCATTTAATGATCACGTGATGGAAAATGCAAGGTTAAATATGTTAAACGCTATCTTAGTGATGGATCTTTTCATGACTACAACTTCCATGATGATAATTAAACCTATCCGACAACCAGACCTGTTAACCAGAATGTGTATAATGCCAAGATGGACTTTGCACTAACTTTGCACATCAACAAATTCATCAAAATACGTATAGATGAACTGGGCTAACTGAAGGCGTGACACCAGAAGGCAGGAAAGCCACATACATGAATGGAGGCATTCATACGAATGACCTTGACCTGGTTTTTTAAGGTCATAGGGGTCAACTTTGTTTTGCACCATATTCAGTGTCGTCATATTGTAACATGGAAGTAGCCGAGGGGTTTATAGCGCATTACCCTTTTTTTTTTTAAACCTCAACTTGGTTATGTGGTGGGTCTTGGTCCATTGTAAATCCATCTAGTAGTGAGGACATAGGGTTTTTGAGCCACTTTGCACTTGATGACCCCAAAATCCTGGATTATGATTGGTCGAAAAAGGTCACATGACCAGTCTGTGCATTAATGTTCCTGTCTCCTGATCGGTCAAGAGTGGGTGTGTGACCAGAGAGCAGGAAAAAGAGATAATTTAAAAAAAAAGAAACTCCCCAAGACTCTTACCTTCACATGAGAGTGGGTCTTCTTTGTCATTTTCCATGTCACAACCAAGTTTTCCAAAGCTCTGCATTCAGCGCTGGACCATAGGCCAGTTTCAAAATGAAGGCACCATGGCCTGGATCCAAGTGTGCCAGATCGGGCCCAGGAAGGGCCTGTTTTTTTGGGTGGGAATTTTTCATCCTTTTTGTAATTTTTTGGGTCCTATGTTGTGGATTTGTTCTTCTTTTTGGTCTGGTACTGTCTTTTCTGGCTATATATGATAGTCTGTGTACAAAATATATTTACAGTTAGGTCAGTCCAGGGATTAGTTCTTCTAATGGATGCTGCATCTCACCAGCTTCCTCCTCAAAATTCTCATGAAGCATGGAGCTGTCACCTGGTGTCAAGTTTTTGCTTATAGAAGTTACTGTACCGGTTCTAGTTAAGACCTCCACGTCTTAAAATTTAGCTCATTCCAACATAAGAATTTAGAAAAAAAAAAAGAAAGAAAAGAAAAAGAAATTGCAGTCAGTAGAGAGTTACTTATTTACGTCACATATGATGATTGCAGTTGTGAAAATGAAAATGCACATTCTGCATGTTGTACAAAGTGATGTTGACGTACTGCCCCAATCAGTGGAGCCTTCTGTTGTCTTCTGTATTTGCCTCTCTTTGCCAGCCTCTGAATCTTTGAGTAGTTTTGCCTTCTTGCCGTCTGTATTCACGCCATCTTGGAAGATTTTTTAAATCGTTTTAGAGATTTGTCCCATTCCCTCCTCCTCGGGTGGGAATCCTGGCAGTATCTCGCATGCTAGTGGTCTTTATCTGTTATTCTCCAGATAGTGGTACTGCCGGAATACTGTTAAGACTGATGAGCTTGAGGTTTTGTTAATTGTGGGTTCTCAGTAGCAGTTGTGCTTGATGAGAATTGTAGGTTGAGAGCAAATTCATTGGCTTTATATAGTAATATTTTAGAACATTCTAGATTCAGAACATAGAACCAGACCCTCACTTTCACGTAGGGTAAAAAGTGTAGAATGTTTTAAACTTCTGGGAGGAATTTAGATAGAATTTGTGTTCTAAAATATTTAAAATTTCCTTCCAGAAGTTACCAGAACAAAAGGAGGGTTGATACTCACTTTTTTTCCCCGAGGTACCTTAAATTACCCTAAAAGATCCTGGGCGTGAAGTGTGAAGCATATTACTCCGCTTGAAATTTCGGCACTTGATTGACAACATGTATCAACTGCATGTTTGTTTAAAATGTTTTTCACTGGTAACCCTTGAAGGGCTAATCATGGCTATAGTCATTTTCACATTAGCGTTAAACACATAATGGTTAAAAAATTCAAATTCATTAATGAAGGATCTTTTTCCGAGCAACAGCAGTTACAAGCATGTGGAGATTTTTTTTTTTTTTAATTTGGATGAAGTTGTCTGCCATCGTAGAGAACAATTACAGAAAAGAAAAGCTCTGAAATTTCATTTGATACTGTGGGCAAAATTGATTAAACAGAATCCAAATAGATGGGAGGAAAATGGAGACAATCCCAGGAAGCTTTCCATAGTGCAACAATGACTGTGCTACCTTCCAACAATATTGAGACTATGACGAGAGAGATACACAGTCATTTGCTTGTTACTGCAAACAAATTTGTTCGCAAAGGCTCTGGATGGCATCTGGAAAGAGTACTTGAATTAATAATGAGTGGCAACATTGTGTACAAGCAGGGGTTCATCATGTGTTCTCACCCCAAGGTGGATTTCTAACACTTGTTCAGTCACAAATGTTAGGGATCGGGATGGAAAATGTTTTATGTGGGCTGTTTTTGTCAGCATTGCATCCAGCATCAAGTCGTGTAGAAAGAATGAGCAATTACACTGCCTATCAGGAAGAACTGAACTTTACTGACATTTCATTTCCTGTCAAAATTACAGACGTTGCCAAGTTTGAAAAGTTGAAAACTTGGCTCGCCATCAATGTTGAGAGTCTTGACTTTATTTCCGGTGTATGTCACTGCGAGCGAAAAGAGCAAACATATTGATTTGCTGCTACTAGAACAAAATGGCATTTTGTTTGGATAAAAAAATGTGTCACCTCTGAGATTTCACGAAACTTCTGCTCGTATTGCAAAACACCTTTTACAAAGGAACAAAGTGTACTGGAACATGAGCCTACATGCAAAACATTTGGTCTATACAGAAAACCAAGATGCCAAAAGTGGGCATCATTTGTACATTCAAGAATAAAGGAAACAAATTGCCTGCTCATTTGTTATTATGCTCCCCCCCCCCCTCCAAAGGGGTAGGGAGCATATATATCAAATGCTTCGTCTGTGCATGCGTGCGTTCGTCTGTCCTGACAGTTTTGGCACAATAACTCAAAAAGTTTTTGACATAGGGCTTTAAAGTTTCACATGCATATTGTCCTGCACCAGCTCTGGGACAAGTTCAAAGATGGCTGACCTTGACTCAATTCTCAAGGTCACAGGGCCATTTTAGTGAATTTGGTTTTCACCTGATAACGCAAAAAGTTTTTGATGTAGGGCTTGTATATTGCAGATTTTTATTATCCTGCATCAGGTCTCAGACAAGTTTGAAAATAGATGATCATGACCCAATTCCCAAGGTCACAGAACCGTTATTGTGAATGTGGTTTTCACCGGATATCTCAAAAAGTTTTTGACACAGGGCTTTCATATTGCACTTGATTATAGTCCTGCATAAAGTCTAAGGCGAGTTCAAAAATGGGTGACCTTGACCAAAATCCCAAGGTCAGAGCCATTTTGGTGAATGGTTTTCATGCGATACTTTAAAAGTTTTTGACATAGGGCTTTCATATTGCACGTGATTATATTAGCTCATAGACTTTCACACGAGTTCAAAGATGGGTGACCTTGACCCAATTCCCAAGGTCAGAGCCATTTTGGTGAATGGTTTTCATGTGATACTTTAAAAGTTTTTGACATAGGGCTTTCATATTGCACGTGATTATATTAGCTCATAGACTTTCACATGAGTTCAAAGATGGGTGACCTTGACCCAATTCCCAAGGTCAGAGAGCCATTTTAGTGAATGTGGTATTCACGCAATAACTTGAACAGTTTCTTGCTTAAGGCTTTCGCAATGGATATGCTTATAGTGCTGAAGAAGGTTCCAGAAAAGGGGGAAGGTGGGTGACCTTGAACCCATTCCCAAGGTCGCAGAGTCATTTTAGGGAGTTTGGTTTTCACACAATAACTTGAAAAAAGTTTTTTACTTAGGGTTTTCATATTGGAAATGCTCATAGTCTTGAATAAGGTCACAGATGAGTTTTTGACATAGGCCTGTTAAATTTCATGTGATTACAGTCCTACACAGGTCGTTGGAAAAGTGGACTTAGGTGAGGTGAAGTGTATTCCACAAACTTTTGAAAAGTTCATTTTCTTTCACTGGGAAGTGTTCATTTCATCGAGTCATTGCAGTTTCCAAATCAAGAGTCTCGATGAACTAGTTTCAGGTGTGAAAGACTTCGAACACATGAGTTGATATATCAAAGGAATTCAGAAAAAACTGTTGGCAAGGAAAGGGGTTTACCCCTTTGAATACATGGACTCAGTTGCATGTTTTGATGAGACCAGCCTCCCATCCATTGTTGCCCTTTACAGTACAGTTGCTGGACAAGAGAGCTATGCACAGGCACAGAAAGTAGGGACAATGTTTGACTTACAAACATTAGGCGACTATCATGATCTGTACTTACTGACGGATGTCCTTCTTTTGGCCAACGTTTTTGAAAATTTCCGCACCCTTTCTTCGAGGGAATATGGTTTAGATCCAGCCACACTATTACACAGCTTCAGGGCTGGCTTGGGATGCAGCACTGAAAATGTGTGGAGAGTCACTCGAGTTACTATCTGATGTAGACATGTATCAGATGATAGAGAAAGAAATGAAAGGTGGTGTATCCATGATGACCTATTGTCATGCAGAAAGAATAGATGGAGAGAGTGAAATGCAGTATATTGATGCAAATAATTTGTATGGTCATTCCCGTATGCAATCACTGCCAATTGGTGGATTTCAGAGCATCGACACACTAACAACAGAAGGCACCAACTATTTTGCAGAAGTGGACTTTAATTACCCATCTGAACACCAGGAACTACACAATGAATTTCCTTTGGCAGCCGGAAATGCTCAGGTTTCATCAGACATGATTTCTCCATATTCTGCTCATCTGCTGAAAACATTAAAAGGACCCTTGGGACAGAAACCGATTCTGCACCTCGGCCCAAGGAAATCATATGTCGCTCATGGACATGCTTTTACAACTGTATCTTGGGCTCGGCACAGTGCTGAAAAAGGTCCATCGAGCGCTTCTTGTCAAGGAAGAGTCTTGGCTGGAGCCATACATACAAAAGAACACTGCCTTGCGGAGAGATGCCACTTCAGATTCTCAAAAGGACTTCTTCAAACTGATGAATAATGCAGTGTTTGGCAAAACAGTGGAGAATCTTCACAACAGCATCAATTACAAGCTCCTCACAGATGAGAAAAAACTAACAAGGCTTTTCTAAGTGTTGTATATATATATTTATGTATGTATGTATGTATATGAACAATTCTTCCCCTCAGGAACTACTTGGCCAGTTACCTTCACATTGCATATAGGGTGCACTGCCCTTAATTGCTGATTTTTGATTTGTTATCTTATTTTAAATTACATAATTATCTACACGCATACTTGTATGGTGATGTACTTTTGTGCAAAACTGTGAACCAGAGCCGCTTCAAACTCGGTGGGGATATGCCTTGCCAAGATCTCAGTAAAACAAGATCACTAGGTTTAAAAATGTGGGGTCACTCATATCCATACGCTGTCACCTCAAATTTAAAATATGGTCAGTTGTGCTCGTCTTAGCTTAGTTCAAGCCATAGCTAAAGCTTTTCTTATCTTATCTCATCTCATCTCAGCTCAGCTCAGCTCAGCTCAGGTTGGGCTTTGTTTTCAGATGAACACATCAAAGCCTGCTGAGCACTGGCTCTTCACAGCCCTCTTGTTAATGGGTATACCCACTAGACTACCACCCAAACTGCTTTTAGTTTTCCTTCATGCATGTGGCATTTGTTTAAGATGGGCCTTAAAAACGGCCTGCCTCAATGGAAGTCAGAACCGTCCAAGTATCTGATTTATGTGTTCCTAAGCTGTATCAGGATATACCTGGGCATATCATTACATGCCAAGACAGTGCTGCGGTCCAGCAGCAAATGCCTGAACTAAATATTTTACAAAGGGATGAGGTCTCACAACTGAAGTATCTCTACAATCGGTTCGTGACCTTTACATAAATAAGAAGGAAGACTTCATTTAAGCGTGATGTATGATGTATGTACGTGTATTGTAGATAGATTTGGAATAGAAAGGACAGGTGGGTGATTATCTAACCAGGGACTTCAGACTGGTGTAGAAATGACCAGAAGATGGAGTGGTCATCTCAGCAGGCTTTGTAGATTTTGAGGAAGAAGTGACAGACCTTATCTAATAGCAGCATGCTGATAGAGCCAAGATGTAATGAACCATTTACCATTAACTAGACCATGTAGACAAAGAGGTGGGAATGGATGCTAAATGACAATCATGAATGGTTGGTTCCAGCTCGTTTGAGCTTTTCCATTGAAAGTTGTTTTTGTCTTTGCACCTGGTATCCGCAGCATGACAGGAGGTACAAGTTAGCAATAGGTCAGTCAAAGAATCGAGAAATGAAAAATTGCTGTTAGCATTTGAAGAAAAAAAAATTGAGATTGATTAGAATGAAATAGAGAGTTTTTTTCCCCGCACACACAAACGGTAAATTAAGCTGTATGTGCATGTACCAATGGCTTGACAAATGAGGGGCGCCGCAGGGCAGGCTGTGCTGGGCCTGCAGGCCAGGCCACACGTGTGGGGAGATGATGACGCGGCCGTCTCCGGGACCTTTGTGGTATGTCGTCACCTGACCGCAGCCACACTCGTTTGTGACTGGCTCTTACCTCACCCCGCGACAATTCTCTTGACAACTTTATTGCCATTGTTGTTCCATGCTTATACTGGTGGGAGCTACTATGAGGCATCTTGGTCCTTATGGCAGTCTGCACAAAGTGTTAGGAGATTTGTCTATCTACAGTTTTGAGGCTATATATATATTAATATGTATAACATATATATATATGAAAAAACAAAATCTAAATACTGAACAGGTGATTGTTTTTTTTCTGTGTCCTGAATTTCCGATACATTTAAATTCAATTTCATAAAATTCATCAGCAAACAGGAAGTGAAGCACACACATGTATCACTGTTATATATCTGTTGTACCTGATACATGTCACGTTGATGGATAACAAGGTTTTTGGATATTGATGATATGGAAGAGTTGCGGGACATTAGGCTGTTTTAAAATAAACATGTATAGTTCTTAGTCCAAATATGAAATCTTGTGATAACGCATAAAAGAAAAGCTGTGTTCCCCGCCCCCCCCCCCCCCGCCCCCAATGTACTAAAAAACTGTTAATTGTTGATGCCATAGTATTGATATAGAATTATTAGATGATTTATAAACATGATAGAAGTCTCTTGTATGTTCTTTTTGACAAATTATATCTAACGACTCTCACCATTTTTGCATCAGATGCACCAGTGATCAAGACCAGAAATCTGTTATGTCATACGATACCAGACTGAAACGTGTCTTAATATGGAATGACCTGAGACCTTACATCCTACGATACATGTAAATTTTCAGCAGTATCATTAGTTATTTCACGTACAATTGTCCATGTACTGAGAGACCAGTCCAACGAAAGACCACCTGTTTGAAAGGCATCTTCAGGATACTTTGCTACATGCTTTTATGTTACTCGTGTCTCACCACAAACGACCTCCTGTTTGTACAGACCAAGATTTGTCATTCCTAGGGGGTGAGCTTTCAAGACGGATATATTTCTGTGTCAGGGTAAACGACCACTTGTCAGGGCTTGTCTGGACCCCTAAGAGACCTAAATGCATTGTGATTATATGTACATGCACCTTTTTGCGTTGAAAATAGAAATGCTCAGGTGTCGTCAATGTAGTCTACTTGTTTTTTTTGTCAAGGATGGTATGGATCTTTAAAGCAGCTTTCCTCCTCACAATCTGCAAGGAAAGCTATTGAATTGGTGTCCTAGAGTGTTAATGGTGACAAGTCAGACTTTCCACTTAAGTTGGAGGTGTAGCAAGTGAAGACGACACATGCGAGAAGTGGGAACTGTTAAAGAAACACAAGAGCACATGATTAATATGCCAACAACTGAGTCAACAACTTTCTTTAGTCCACCCAGGGAGCACCAAGGAAAGCTGTTGACTAATCATCTATATTTGTCTTTAAAAAAAAAAAGAAAAAGAAGAAGCAGATTATATTTATGACATTGGACCATTGCTGGTAATTTATGCATCCCCCGTGTAGGGGATGCATATAGTGTTCAGTCCCGTGTCAGCCACTCCTGCCTATCTTATTTTCTTTATATTTCTGTCCCCTCTTGACCTATTGCCTCCTAATTTGGTAGAGGTAGTCTATGGATCTGGAAAATTTTGCCATATAATTTTATATAACCTTGAGATCAAAGGTCAAGGTCAAGGTCAAATCCTTGTTGCATTTTTTTTTTTTTTGCTGACTCAGGAGTTTTCACATATTAGCATAATACCTTCTTACTGGTGCATCATAGACCCAAGATTACTATTAAATGTTAATAGGAGTTTGCCTGTTGCCTCCCAATTTAGTACAGGGAAGCTATGGGTCTGAGAATTTTTTTCTTATATAATAACATATAATCTTGAGGTCAAAGGTCAAATCCTTGCTGTTTTTTCACATATTGGCTTATATCTTTATAATGGTGCATCGTAGGCCCAGGGTTACTATGGTTACTGGAAAGTACCTATGGGCTTTCAATTTTTATGGTTTATTTTAAGCCTGATAGACCTTGAAAGGTCAAACTGCATACATTCCTGTTGATTACTATGCAAGTCAAATGGGTATGATTGAAGTCCATCAAACTTTGTCATTATTTACCAAGGTGAGAATTCTCTTCAATTTGCTAAGAGGTGACCTTGAGGTCAAAGGTCAAGGGCAAACTTTCTGCAGAAGCATGGTGGCTGTCTTAGAGGGCTGGCCTCTGATGAAAGGTGTCTGAGTGGGGAATGCATAATGTTTTTCGCAGGAAAAACTCACTTCTAGTTATCCATTAACCCCAAAACTTGAGACATATAGAACTTGGTGTCCCTTCAGTGCTTCATTCAAACAGCCCATTGGTCTGATTATCGAAGAACTGTATAACATTAGAAATATAACCCAGTGTCCCTTCACTTGTCTGTTCAAGCAACCCATTGGCCCAACAGTTAACCACTGACTCTACAACTTCATGTATATAGAACCCAGTTACATCCCACCCCCACCCCCACCCCCATCAGTTCCCTGTTCAAACAGCCCACTGGTCCTATAACCGGCTGGCTGTATAGTGTACAGTGAAACCTGTTTTGAGAGACCACCCCTAGGGCAGGCCGAAAAGTGGTCACATAAGACAGGTGGTCTCTCAACAGAGGTGTAATAACATGGGAAAGATGGTAAAATGGGCATGGTAAACATGGTCTGAAAAGGCAGGTGGTCTTTCATCCCAGTGGTCTCTCAAAACAGGTTTCACTGTATTGCTCTGATGAGCCATTGGTTTCATAGCTCCTTGGCTTTTGTGTCCGATTGGTCCTGGAGCTCTGTTGGTCTTGCAGCTGATTGGGCCAATGACCCGTTGATCACAACCCATTGGACACTCTGTATCCCATTTGTCCAAGTTCACTTTGATTCCTCAAGTTTACAAGCTGGTGCTTTTCCATTAGAGTAATTTTCTATAAAGTAGCATGATTCACAGCGTCAGGCTTTTGACTAGTCCATAAAACCCCAAGTACAAATTCGTCATCTTCGTCAACCAATGTGGTTGTCAGTTTTCTTACAAGGGTATACAGAAGTGCTGAAGTAGTGAAACATCCTTCACAAAGCCCAAACTGAGACCTTAAAAAAAAATGCTGCATGAAAAACTTAAATCTGTCAGTCAATTATACTTGCACGTAAGTTTCTCTAAAATATTTTGACTCTTTGAGTGCCACACTTTTGTCTGTGTCAACAGCTTTCCTTGGAGCACTTAAGGCACAATGTGCCCAAACCACACCAAGTAAAGCTGTTGACCTGCATTATTATATTATAAGTAAGTACAAGTAAGTAAGTGCTGGTACTTGAATCAAAAGTCTTGTTACAAGGAACATGAATCCAGCGCCCTTATCATAGTTTGGAGCAGTTCATTTCAAGTAGTTTGACTTTAGTCACAGTTGGCATTGAAAGAATTAAAAACACAGGCACAAAGGTATCGATAATTTTTCAGTACATTACGACCATCTAATTTATATTTGGAGAAACAGGTGGTTTTCAGTTCCTTTGATATTTGTGCTACTTAACAAGTACAGCTGTATATGTCACAGGTACAAGTGGGCATTTACTGACTCATTGGATTACATGAGTGCTGATTGGATCTCATCAATGGCTAAGGACCTGATGGGGGTGGGGGGGGGGAGAAGCAATGTTTTGGATCCAATGTGTAATCGGCAGAATAAACATTGAGTGTAGTTAATTGCCTGTAAGGTTTTCAGATGGTCTTTTTCTCTATCTTTTACGATAAAGATGATGCAATTCCAAGAAAGTGGTCATTGAAGTGACAGCTTATGCGTCGGCAGCAGTCGAAGGTTTTGCCATCATGGTCTGCAGCAACTGGTCATTTCAGATGTCATCTGCACCGTCCATTTTATTAGAGATCGACCTTTCGCATATTTTCAATGAAAAACTCAAGGAAGACTAACCAAGATAATATACCATTGGTCAGCCGCTTTCCTCAGTGCCCAGGAAAACCTGTTGGCCCAGTCCAATAATACGACCTTTTAAGGGTTAAAGAGCTAGTGTGGTAGCCTCTCTCTTTACCTGTGATGTCAGGTAGTCTGGTAGTATTTACCATTTTCTATTTCATATTGTCTTTATGGAGCTGTAAAAATTGATGACAATTTTGTGCATAGCCATTATGTAAATGATGTAACTTTCATGTGTTTTATGACTGCATTACGTCAGTGGAAAAAGATGCTTAACATAATATAAAATTAAATATTTGTTCTTTTCGATAGACTTTTGTGAAGCTTCACTTACTCATCCAAAGCTTTTTCCTGTGGCTCTTAATACTGTACGTGACTTTTGGTATCTTTTGGTCATGAACACGTGTAATCATTGCGTGAAATTCAGAATAGGCTTTTTGGGCATCAGAAATATCCAAAACATGTTGCCAATTAATTCAATTTTTGTTTCCAAATTGCCATAGAGAATCTGCCATCAGTTGGTAACTACAGACAATGTTTCATGCGTGAGTTTGCTGGCTTTTTTTTCCCCTTTTTTTTGCTCAGCAAGCCTTGCAAAAACAAAAATAAAAAAAAGAAACAAAAATCCATCAATAAACTATCAAATGTTGTGTGCAACTGCCACTTACTGCTAGATTTTGTTTCTGACATATTTTTATGTGACAGCAATTGCGAAAGAATCTTTTGAGTCGGAGCAAAAATTTTTGCCATCATGTTTTTTGCCATTTTTGTGGGGTTTTTTGTTTGTTTTTTGTTGCTGTTCAAGTAATTGATCAATAGAGAATCACTTGTAACAATGAAAACAGTTATCTGCCACCACATATCATTATCTGAATTGCAAAGTTTTATGTTCATGTTCCCTATTAGATAATAAATTTTCCCTCTGGATCTCGCAGGGTGTGTCATGTACTCGAGGATTGAGTCCCTCTCCTGATGGCCTGTAAATAACCCCCAAAACAACATTCCTTTCAGTATGAAACGCATCCGTGTTAACCTCAACAAATATTGATCCATTATGGTCGTTGAAAACAGTCAAGCCATTTCTCTCTCTGTGTTCACACAATGTCATCTTGTGGAAACAGAGAAACACCACATACAGTATGTAAATCTTGATCAGTATTTTTAGCATGGTTGTTAGGAAGGTTAAATCAGAAACAGTTTTGATCATTTGGCGAACTCTCTGCACTATCTACACGTATAAAGCTGGAATTGAAAGATACAATCTGCAAATATATGCATTCATGTCCATAAAGTGACCAAACAAACTTCTTGGGTGCAGCTGGTTTGGTGATCGAGTGCTGTTTATCTCTCTTTGAACAACTGTACCATTCCTCTAATAGGACTGGAAGCAAGTCATCATTTTCACCGAAATGATAAAACGTTCAAGACGTATCCGGGCAAAACAGAGAAAGTTATGTGCAGAGCATTTTGTGACCCCTCCGTAGAGAGTGGTCACTTCTAACAGACTAATTCATATTTTCTGAGAATTGGAGAAACATCAGTTGGAGATCTGGGTACATGTGCCGCTGTGGAAATTTGCACACTTTTCTCTGAGTTTCCTGTCCTGCGTTACACATACACTGGCCAGAGGCGACTGTAGGTGTCAACAAGTATACACAGTACAGACAATACAGCAGGAAAGTCCAAGAGAGCACGAAAATAAAAAAAAAAAAAAGACTACACATACAACTGTGTTGCACGGTTGTGACAAGCTACAACAGAAAACGATTCCATTAAAAAGAAATGCGATTGGTCAGCAGCGATCTTGAAACTGACGTGCTTAGGTGTTTGGTCGTCCCCGTGCAGCCATTATTGTACACTGACTCAGATATGATTAGGGCCCCTAGGTAGTCTCTGGAGACAATGAAGAGACAGAGTTCCTGGTCATTTACTTGAGACCCTAATAGGAGAGTGGGCCCACTTTAGTTGCAGATCCGGGAAGACCAACCATAATCTATCTCTCTCCTTGCGCTGAAGCCGCCCACTTTAGCAGTGGTCTGTGGCTTTGTACCGACTAAACCACAACGTGACCTTAACTCTTTACTGCTCGAGGTGGCTGAACATGTGCAGTTGTTGAATGCCGTCTGTCGCAATGCAGGGGGACAAAATTCCATCATGGGTGTACTTGTCCGCGGAAAAAGTGCCCCGGTCATTTACAGTGTTATTTTACTGAATTTTCACTTAAATTGTCCTTGACAATAGGACATGGAGAATTTTCTTGCAACTGCAATGTTAGAAATGTATTATTTTTAGGGAGAAAAAATTACAGGTGAAACCTATCTGAGTTGTATGCCCCACTTGAACATTTATCCGTGGTACAGGTTGAATGTTTAGTGCCAATGAAAGATGTTGACCAGACAGTATTGCAACCGTCAAAGGGTAAAAACAAAAAGTCAATAGGATGCAAGATGTTTTGAGCACAAAGAAGATTGAATCAGATAAAGTATTCAGCAATATTTCAGCATGTGAAAAGTCACTATTATAATTTGTTGATGGGAAAAATGACAGACAGTGAGTGCTAGAATTGTTGATCTTGTGAAACTGTGCACTTGGACAACAAGAAAGATAGTCAAGAAGATGTTGTTATTCACAATACTGTGGAAACTCCATATTGAGACCACCCTAGGGACTAAAAAAGTGGTCTTAATAGGGGAGTGGTCTTAATTGGGATATAATTTAATGAAGGATAAGTAAAAAGGGGTCTGTAAATTGGCGGTCTTGATATAGAAATGGTCTCTTTATGGAGGTGGTTTTGATTACAGACTCTGTTGTATATGTTTTTTTAATGGAGAACATAACAAATGACAATTGAACTATGGGTCGATTCAGCATCATTACTTAGAATGCACAGAGGTTAGGAGGTGACGAAGTGAAACGTTTGTCTTACTCCACCCACACTGCCCAGAGGACAGAAGGTGCACAAACTTGTTTACTTCTGCATCAACTTGTTTACTTCCTGGTATCCCAGCATGCAGTAAGGTGGCAGTGCGGTGGCATCTTAAAGACCATTTAAGTGATTGTCTCTTGGCTCTGACTCAATGCCCCTTTATTAAAAGTCCCCTCAATACCTAATCATGGTAATAGTGGGGTTGGCAATGCTTTCTTTTGTAGTCAGGCCCAGTATTGCTGCCATAAAGGATGGGACTGTGATTAGATCAGGCTTAGAAGTGCCGCCCGTAACCCTCTCCATGTGGGGTGGTCCTCTATTGTGGGTGCAAAGTCATAAAGTCAAGGCTTTATCGGTGGCTGGACAAAGATGACTAAAATGGTGTGACCCGGTGGACTGGCCATGGCCAACCTATAGTTATGTGCAAGAATAGACAGGTATAATTTCTAATAATGGCTCCATCGGCTAACATTGCCCACTGCGCCGGGGCCTCCTTTAATGGGGGGTCTGGATTGGCCTGCCACTGGGAGCCGTGACACAAGCCGACACCCAAATGACCCGCAAGATTAGCAGCAAGCCACAGTACCACCCAACATTTGCCACACATTAACACAATTTTGGATAACAACTTGTCACCTCTAATGAACTTGAAATAGCCCAAAAATGTCAAGTTTGCATGTAGATCATGAAGGTAATTGGCGTTTATGCCTAGGTGCCCCATCCTGGCATTCTCTCTGGTTTTATACCTGGATTGATCTGGAAGTACAGGGCACCTGCACTCCATTTCTCTCTCTCTCTCTCTCTCTCTCTCTCTCTCTCTCTCTCTCTCTCTCTCTCTCTCTCTCTCTCTCTCTCTCTCTCTCTCTCTCTCTCTCTCTCTCTCTCTCTCTCTCTCTCTCTCTCTCTCTCTCTCTCTCTCTCTCTCTCTCTCTCTCTCTCTCTCTCTCTCCCCCCCTCCCTCTCTGACTTTGTACCTTGAAGAAACTGGTCTGTCTTTTATCATAGGGTTATTGAGGTGCTTCAGGTGCCTATTGAAAAGTAGGTTACTAGGTCTCATTTTTAGGTCACATTACTACATTGCAGAAAACACAATATCTAAAAAAATATTGCATGTAGCTTCATCAATTATTTATGACAGTTGGACCTAAGGATGGCCCAGATGCCTATTGAAAACTAGGTCACTGGGTCACATATTTAGGTCACAGTGCTGCATTGAAGAAAAATGGCCTTCCCATGCCATATCTCCAGAAATACTTACTTTATGGAGACTAAATTTTTATCACAGAAGGCCAGTGAGGTGCTTCAAGTGCCTATTAAAAAGTAAGTCACCAGGTCACATATTTAGGTCACAGTACTACATTCATGGAAAAAAATGCCGTTAACACAATATCTGAAAAAAATATTGAATGTAGCTTCATCAATTGTTTATGAAAGTTGGTCCGAAGGGTGCCTCAGGTGCCTACTCAAAACTAAGTCACTGGGTCACATATTCAGGTCACTGTACTGCATTGAAGAAAAATAGCCTTGCCTTGTTATCTCTGCTCATTGCATTTGCACCAAAGCTTTGTTCATTAGGTTAAACAGAAGTAACCTGACCTACTGGAGGGGCATTGTCATCACCTATGCGTCCGTCCATCTGTCAGTCCCTGCATCCTGGCTGAGGGGTTTTGTGGTCACTGATCGGCTTCTAGTTTCAACCTGTTCCCCCTTTGAAATACAACTGAGTCGACAGCTTTCCTTGGCATGGAATGGGCACTTAGCGCTCAGTGCCCAACCCACACCAGAAGAAAGCTGTTGACCTACGGTATGTTACTTTGATAGCTAGGTCTCATCTACAATTTTCATCCGAAGTAATTTTCATCACTGTTGAAATCAACCCAAAACATTGCAGCAGACGACATTTGACTACAAGATGGTTTTGGCCAGTTTAAGGGGTCAAGGATAAAAAAGTTTCGAGTTGTGTCAATGAAGCTGATGTGATATAGTGCCAGCAGAGAAGTGACAGTCTTGAAATGGCAAATGCTCCTATTCTGGAAAGACCAAACTGCCATGAATTTCAAGTATGGTAATGCTGTGTCTGATTTGCAGGCAAGCAACCCTGTTGAGATTTTTCTAGCGCTGCTGACCTGCGCTGCGATCAGTCATGTCTGTCCGTAAACTTTTACTTTTTTAAACGCAATACCGTCCACAGTTTGCAAGTTAGCCCAATATAACTTTCAGTACTTAAGGTGTGTCAAAATATAGGTTCTTTTCAATGTTGGTGGTGCCAACTACACTATTATGCAATATAGGGGTCAAAATGTGAAAATCTTGTGACCAGTCAGCATCCTTAATTTTTGATGGATCTTCATGAAATTAGTGGGATTGTAAAAGAGGGAAAATCTCAGTTGGTTATGATACTGTAGTGGCGTCACTCATAATTTGATGGAAATTAAGAGTTAAAATATCTGGCATATATGAAAAATAATTGACTCAGATAAGCCAAATTTATAAAATATATAGATCATGTCCAATGCTAATGTATCATGTAAGATCAGTGACCTTGACCTATTTTTGTAAGGTCACCAGACCGTTTAAGTTGGAAGAGGTGATTTTGTAATAGTAGGGTGCAGTTTGGACATTAGTGGCAAGGAGATTTGATCCTCTAGATCAAAATTGCACTCAAGTACGTTGTATATAAAACTTGGTGACCTATGGTATTGGTCATCATGATCCAATGATTGTGTGACCTGGACCTATTTTTAAGGTCATTAAGCACTTAGAAAAGGACATTTAATTCAATATCTTGATAAAAAAAATAAGGCAATTGATTCCACATGTACCACAAATGTATATCATGTGTAAGTTTGACATTGCATGATATGGCTAACCTTGATTAATTTTTCAAGTTCTGGGATTGACTACATTTCAGAAAATGATTTTTTGGTTATGGTGTCAGCAGAGCATTAGGCCCATGAGCCTTTTGTTTTTTTTTGTTTTTTTTTTTTACTACTTTATGCACATTGTGATTAGAGTGTATTGATTTGAGGCTGTAAGAAATTTGTCTGTGTGTTTTTTGGCGATGTGAATGCCCCACAGTTAGCTCATGTTGTGGCGGTCAATCCCACCATCACAATGTGTATCATGTATAGTCTACACGCACAATTGCTGTAAAATCACCTATACTAGGGAAAAAAATGTGTAGCATTAGGTGTACGCTGTATCAAAATGAAGCTCTGCAGGAAATATGATGCACCGCTTAAGTGTTATGCAGTGTGGCCATAAAAATCAAGTTCGCACTTGATTAGAGCCATTAGAAAATTGTCCTAGAATTGTGGCGTGGCTGTGTCTGCACAGGCTGACTCAGTGCCACTATTGTTAACCAGAGCGTAAGGTCTGAACCTATGACATTGAGTCTGGCACGTTTGAGACAATTCGTGTTTCTTTTCGTTGGAACTCTGTCGCAAGTTATTCTGAGCCTCTTATTGGCTGCAGGTGCCACAATTGATAATGCTTTTGGCACGTTCCAGGATAAACTACACTCTCACCCAGTCAGCATGACCGTACAGGACTGTCCAACTGGAGCATTGTAGCAAAATTTTGCGACAAAGCTCTTCTAAAGAGCTACAGATTAAAAGAATATATTTATATGTATAGACCCATATCTTTACATGGATTGCGAAACAGTCCAAGCCAATGTTAACCACTCTCTATGGCACAGATGGTGGCGTATAATATAGATTCTCTCAAAAATAAGTGTTTCTTATGTTAAAGAAGTGGGAAAAATGCTGCAAGTGAAGAAAGTTTTGCTACGTAGATTTTTAGCTGGGCAGCTACTGCTCTGGCACATGATCACAATATACAAGCAGCACTGTGTCACTTGTCTAATTACAGTGGTACCTGCTATTTAAGACCACCCTTAAAGCCAGACAAAAGTGGTCACATATGACAGGTG
This sequence comes from Hermodice carunculata, assembly GCA_964020975.1. NCBI lineage: Eukaryota > Metazoa > Annelida > Polychaeta > Eunicida > Amphinomidae > Hermodice > Hermodice carunculata. Next base: position 95,544,523 of record OZ026617.1, read on the forward strand.
GTCTTACACTGCAGGTAAGCTAGCAAAGAAATTAAAGGCCATCGTCTTGAAATGGCGGTCTTAAAAACTAGTGCGGTCTTTCACAAGAGGTGGTCTTTAGAGCAGGTACCACTGTAGTGGTAAGAGAGTGATGGTGGGACATTAAATTGTTGAAAGAAGTGAAAAATTATATGACATCTGGCAGACTCCATGGATGCCAACCGTCCTGATTTGGGTTGGAATTTCCCAGTTTTAGATGGTTCTTTTTTAATTTAGCAGTTTAATGTCCATATTTTGAAGAAAAAAAACAAAAAAGAAAAAAAATCCCCTTGCAGAAATCCTACCATGGTCTTTGTATTCCAACTTTGATTTTCTTTTGTTCCATTCTGTGTCAGATATTTCCCGGGCCAGCTGGCCACCATTATATCCGTGTGCATTTACATCCGTGCACTTTTCTCTGTTGTTTGGGCTATGTTGGTGTTTGAAAGGTTGGCGCGCAACCAGTCTCCTCTTTTGAAATTTGCCAAATGTTGAAAGGTAAAAGACTCTTAACTCCACCACTTAAAAAAAGGCGAGTCTGTGACACAGCAGAGCAGGCAAGGTAGTATTCCGAATTTGGGTGCAAAGTTTGTCAGGTGATGCAGTGCATACTGTCAGCTGTGTATACTGTCAGCTGTGAGGGAGCCACAGGTGGCACTCAATGGCATCCCTGAGGCCCAGGTTAGCAGATCCTTAGCAGCAGTTGTCTGACTTTTGATAGAGGGAGGTTTAACGGAAGCAGGGTTTTTCCCGACTATGAAGCAACCAGAGGACAAGGCATTCCAGAAATCCAGAAACACAAGGATGTAGGGGACATTCATACTTTACATGGAGATATCTGATTCTGTAGAAAACCTTATGGAAGAACTAGATTTTTCATACTGGAGAGGCTGATTGGTTTGAGCCGTTTGTGAACTGACAAAGACATACTTTTGCAGCAAGTAATTTCAGCAACAGCTCGAAAATGACAGCAAACATCAGAGATCAGCATGGACAAGCTGTTGATTGGCCTGGGTGATTGGCCTAATTGTTTCCCGGGAATGACGTGTGGCTCCTCCTAATGCTGGGGAGACCAGAAGCCAACATTCCACACATCCTGCCTAAAAGTCCAGTGCCTCAATGCATTTTGCTGTAGATGCACCCAATAAACCACAAACAATGGTTGTGGAATTTTCATATATACTAATTAGGGACACTTAAAAAGTTTAAATGTTGAATATCTTCAAAACTATTACAGGTAGAGGTTCCGTTCCAATTTCAATTTACAGGTTTGTTCTGTGGGTACATCCAGTGGACCACAAATAAATTTATGCTAATTAGGGGCAGTTGGAAAGCTTAAATGCTGAATATCTTCGAAACTATTATAGGTAGAGGTGCTATTTCAACTTTTGCTTATAGGTTTGTGCTATAAGTGCATCCAATAAACAGCAAATGAAAGTTGTAGAATTTTAATTTATGCTAATTAGGAACACTTAAGAAGTTTAAATGTTGAATATCTTTAAAAGTACATGGTGTATATACGTTTTAGGTCAAGGAACCATTCTAACTTCAATTCAGGAATTCCCCCCACAGGTGGGCCACTGTTCACAGTAATTTTCTCTCCTCCAATGCCTAGAGAAAGCCCCTTTGCTGGGGTAAGACAACTTGATTGTATAGTTTTATTATAGGTACTTGCCACAGAGCAAGGTGTACATGGTAAAATAACATGAATATCTCAGCTGAACAAGTTTAAGTATGGAATGAAAATGGCCTCTAAACTATTAATGAAAAATGTCGAGACAGTCTTAACCCTCAAAGCCCTGATTTAAGACTGAGTCAATAGCTTTCCTTGGGACAAAGTGTCCCAAGGAAAGCTGTTGACTGAGACTACTTTTTGCTTTAGACTAGGCTTTCTGGTATTTGAATGAAAGGTATCTACATGAGGAATTTGAATCTTTTAACCATTATATGTTTAAAGGTAATGAGAAAATGAGTATAGCTGTGATTGATTAATTAAGGATTAATTAAAAAAATAAACAAGCCCATGTAATTTGCACAGGCACTGTGACTCTATGGGGACTCTTCCTCCAAAAGGCTTTAAAAGGGAAAACCTCCCAATCTGTTCCTGTATATTCTCTTTTCTCTTTTTCTTACTGAGCCTAGTGATAAACTTCAGTGGTCACCAAACAAGAGACTGGTCCCTTTACGTAACGACCAGATAAAGCACACGTAAACAAAAATACTTGACGCACCTGACCCAACAGAATGTTACGGAGCACACTTATATTCCCATTACATGTACTGGCTACCGTTATTCAGTACCTGATGAGCCTAGGATAAGGCAAAACGCGTTCAAGTACTACCTTTGCAAAAAAACTTTGAACTGCAAGATAAATTATTCAGTCCTTACCGCTCCTTAGCCACCAGGCCCTTGCCTGGTTCTACTTTAATACTTAATGCCAGGGGGAAGTGGTTATCAGGTTTTAGTATTTTTACACAGACAGGACAACAGTTGTTGCACCCATTCTTCACCTGTATTGGCACTAAAACTGGATCTATAGTATGGCACAGGTAGCTCAGATTGTTTGTACAAAATTATAAGATATCTATCTTGTTTATAATAGGCCATAAGTTGGTTCCGTAGAAGGGGAGTCACATTAGACTATGAGTGAATTGATAGTAAACTGTACATATTCAGTAACTCGTGTGGGGAATATAAGAGGGATATACATATTCAGGAACTCGTTTGGGTCGTTTTGGTGTATTTTTGAACCATCTGTTTGAAGTTGAAAAAGAAGCACGAAAATTACAAGTGACAAATTCAGAGCAGGGTATACAAGACACTTAACCCTTTCCCCCTTGAATTGACACTTGAGTCAACAACTTTCCTTGGCATGAGTTGGGCACTAAGTGCCCAACTCATGCCAAGGAAAGTTGTTAACCTGGGGCATGTGATCTTCATAGGGCTCATCTACAATTCTCAGTCAAAATTGCTTTTCATTACTGTTGAAATTAGTCGAAAACACTGAAGCAGACGACATTTGACCACCAGCCGGTTTGGGCCGGTTTGAGGGGGAAAGGGTTAAGACATTTATTGGAGGTGTAAAGGCTTGAGCAAGTGAACAGGGGGTAACTTTTTAAATTGTGCACATGCAAGACTTATGCTGCTTGCTGTCTCAAAATGACAGAGCGATGGACTGTTCTGGTCTATGTGGTGTGGGCAGATAGTGAAAGAGAGGGCAGTATGACCCAGAAAACAGAGAGGGCAATATGACCCAGAAAACAGAGAGGGCAATGTGACCAGAAAACAGAGAGGGCAATGTGACCCAGAAAACAGAGAGGGCAATATGACCCAGAAAACAGAGAGGGCAATATGACCAGAAAACAGAGAGCAATATGACCCAGAAAACAGAGAGGGCAATGTGACCCAGAAAACAGAGAGGGCAATATGACCCAGAAAACAGAGAGGGCAATGTGACCCAGAAAACAAAGAGCAATATGACCCAGCGGAAAAGAGTGGGCAATATGACCCAGCAAAAAGAGAGGACAGTATGACACAGAAAACAGAGAGGGCAACATGACCCAGTAGAAAAGGGCAGGCAATATGATACAGTGAAAAGAGAGGGCAGAAAGGGCAGTATGACCCAGTCAAAAAGCGAGGGCAGAAAGGGCAGTATGACCCGGCACAAAAGAGAGGACAGAAAGGGCAGTATGACCCAGCACAAAAGACAGGACAGAAAGGGCAGTATGACCCATCACAAAAGAGAGGACAGAAAGGGCAGTATGACCCAGCACAAAAGACAGGACAGAAAGGGCAGTATGACCCAGTCAAAAAGAGAGGGCAGAAAGGGCAGTATGACCCAGCACAAAAGAGAGGACAGAAAGGGCAGTATGACCCAGCACAAAAGAGAGGACAGAAAGGGCAGTATGACCCAGTCAAAAAGAGAGGGCAGAAAGGGCAGTATGACCCAGCACAAAAGAGAGGGCAGAAAGGGCAGTATGACCCAGCACAAAAGAGAGGACAGAAAGGGCAGTATGACCCAGCACAAAAGACAGGACAGAAAGGGCAGTATGACCCAGCACAAAAGAGAGGACAGAAAGGGCAGTATGACCCAGTCAAAAAGTAGGCGGCTGTTTTTTCGCCACAATGAATGGATCAAATGCTTAGGTTATACAAGAATATGGGAAGATCTGGGTCATATACCTTCTGCTGGTTAGGATGACTTTGGGAGAAATTATTTGTTGATTTGTCATACAGGACTCCAAATTACTGGTCTTGGCATTGAGTTTCACTACTCAAGATATGCCAGCACCAACAAAAACTATTGTACGGGGGTGTTTAATAATCAATTGAAACCTGTACATGTACTTCTCAAAGTACGTTTAGAAGCACATAGCTGACAGCTTATCATCTGCAGAGAGTATCAATTAAGCTTTGCATTCACGTTTTCATCAACAGGAAAAGATGAAACATACCTGTGCTTTGTTTTGACAAAATTTTGCAATATAAATGTCGATATGATGCGTATGAGGTCACCTAAAGGGTATGTCTACATGCACAGTGTTATTACTTTCAGGATGTTTCGTAAGGCAATAACAAGTAACAGATTACTGTTCATTGGAAATGCAGTATTTGATTTCCTGTTGTCGTCATATTATGTATTATCTGGCAGACAAATATTTGGCTCAATACATGCGTGTTTATTTTTGTTTTGCCGTGTCATATATAGACTGTGCCCCAGACTGGCCAAAGTCGGTACATGTCACTGTGACAAGATTCTGATGAGTCAGCAAAAATGGCACGGCGAGGTGCTCGCAAACCTTGCCTTGTTCTTTCAGTGACCCGTTCGTGGTACTTTTGTCATTCATGTGCAATGTGTGTACTGGCTGGATATACCAGAATTGCCAAATTTGTACCAATGCAAAGGTGGCTGGTTTAATGGAAATGGGTAACAAATGCAAGGTAACATTCTTTGCCTGCAGGTAGCACTAAAACGTAGTTCCAATTCATGATGGCATGGGGCAGTGGAATTGTACTCCACATCCATGGTCAGAGGTTGTTCTTTTCTGATTCACAAAGCGCATAAGCACATAATAACTAGATTCATATGACCATTTGCTGATCACATGTGGAGATTGCTGATCAATTTTTATCTTATCTATCTATCTATCTGTCTATCTATCTATCTGTCTGTCTGTCTGTCTGTCTGTCTGTCTGTCTGTCTGTCTGTCTATCTATATTTATTCATCTATTTTGTTTGTTTGTTTATTTATTTGTTTATTTTGATTATACTTTTTTAAAAAGAGCCTTTCAGCTCAGCTTTATCAGTAGACGGGATATTGTTGTCATCATGCAAGTCTCCATCAGTCTGTTAGTCTTGCAGATGCAATAACTTTTGCACAAATTGAGCTGCTATCATGAAACTTGTACTGTAGAAGCATCTCATTAAATGCTTGGCTGAGTGTGACATTCAGCAACCTTGACCTATTTTCAAGGTCACCTGGGGTCATATTTTGACCCTGACTGAGGGGGTCATAGGTTCATTCTGGCAGGGTCATTCATTTCTCTCTCTCTCTCTCTCTTTCTCTCTCTCTCTCTCTCTCTCTCTCTCTCTCTCTCTCTCTCTCTCTCTCTCTCTCTATATATATATATATATATATATATACATACTTTTTTTTTATAATATGAATGCATGGCTGATCAAGGAGAACTAGTGAAAGGTAAAATTCTGATGAATTTCAAAAATGTTATTGCGTCCCTTTAAATACCAAATTATCTGCACAAGTAATTTGTTCTTTCAGCATTTCTGTACACGTCACAGCTCAATTCCTGAGGAAGGGCCAAAATACTCCATTTATATCCAAGGCTTCACCACATAGCTACATGTACATACAGAGTCTGTAGATGGGATGCCATTTTCAAAAATGTGTGTTAACTCATTCCACCCTAATGACGCTTTTTCCCGCCAATATCTAAATGTCGTCTGCTCATTGTATTTTATTAACTTAGGGATTATTTTTCAAAATTTTGGATGAAACTTGCAGGGAAGATCATTCCAAATTATATGCCCATGGTCAACAGCTTTCCTTGGTGCACTCTGGGCGGATTGCGCCCCGAGCCTGCCAAGGAAAGCCTTTGACTCTGTCTTCTATCAGGGTGGAATGAGTTAACAGACTGAAGTTTATAATGGCAAACCAAAAAAATACAAAACAAAAATTAAAACCTGACAATTACAACTGACTCTCCGGAGGCACAGTCTACCTTGGACTGGTTAATGCTGGCTGTCACTAAAAGTGGTGTGCTACTGGGGGTACAATTAACATTAATTCAGCCCAATAAATATAAGTGCACACAACTTGGGGTTTGCCTTGTTCTTGACTTGAAGTATGTAATATGACGTGAGTGCCAGTTTTTTTATACATGCCCGCATTTACCCTCTTTTCCCCCTTTCCTTATTTTTTTTTTGTTTTTCTTTGTTTGTTTTTAGTAAGTACAGTGAAACCTCCCTTACTGAACACCTCCTTATACTGAACACTTCCTTATACTGAACACTTTTTGTATATTTTCATAAAAAGCAAACCTGCCAATACTGAACACCTCTCCATACTGAACACTATTGTCCGGTTCCAAGGGTGTTCGGTATAGGGAGGTTTCAGTGTAGTACATAAATGCTAATACACCACGGACAGATATATGGGGTCAGGGGCTGATGGGGCTATATCGAGACCAATGTCAAGTAAGACTTCCTATGTTACAGGATGACGTGTCCATGTTGTCAGGCGTCCCAGAAGAACACATCAAGACTCGTCTGGTGAGGATCTTCGTTCCTGCTAAGAATGCCATGCAGTCAGGCACCTTCAACACCAGGAGGTGGCAGATGGAGTTTGACACCAGGGAGCGCTGGGAGAACCCACTGATGGGATGGGGCTCCACGTAAGTCTGCCGTTTCACCACACTTTGCTTGTATCACCCACTCATCATGTGCTCTAGTCTATTTTAGCATATATCTACAAATCCTGAATGTGTAACAAGGCATCATACTTGCACATAAATTCATCACTTGTAACAAGGTTTGACAGTTCTTAGTATAAAACAGTGACACAGTATCATTGTCATCATTGATATGTGCACAAGATGGTATGGTAGGCATGCTTTGGGAGTTTGCAATGAAGAAGTCATGCGTGTATGTGTTTAAATGAAAGGCAATACCATATGGCCATTATCTACTGGCAAAGTACAATGATACGGACACAGCCCCATGACAACAATCGGGGACTGTGGCACCGTGACAGAATACAAATATGTACAACATTGATTGCATGTGTTGTTTTATGACACAATATAATGGACATGTGACCAACTACACGCGACCCATCGATGGTCCAGCCAGCATCCGAGCCAACCATACACCAGCACGTGGGTGCCATGGCCGTTTTGAACATACATTGAATAGATTTGATTTGTGCCATAGAGCCACATGACAACCATTGGTGACTGTGGCGCCGTGACAAAATACAAGTACAATGTTAATTACATGTATTGTTTTACGACACGATATAACCTAGCTGGTACTTCCAGTGGAATTGTTCTTACTTCCTGGTATACGATGCAACTGTTACTTCCTGATGTTATACAGTGCAAGTCTTCCTTCTGGTTACAATACAATGGGAATGTAACACTTTGGTGTAATTTTTTGGGGTTACGATATCTTTGACAGCTATTATCTGAATCAATTATTATTATACAGCAAAACCTCATTTTAAGGACACTCAGATATCTGAAGTAGTCAGTTGCCAACATAAGTTTTAAAGCACTGAAAGTCAAATTGGTTGGCTATTTGACTCACTTAATCTGACAAGCAGATCTGACATATTTTGCAGGGAATAGATTGTGTCATTTGGGGATGTCTTATTTCCGTTTATAATTTTGTCATTTTCCGTTCTTTGAAATCACTAATTTCGTTTTTTTTTTCCTGTGGTTGACTCTTTGTGGCATTACTGGGGCTTGTTTTGTGGGTGTTGTCTGCTTCTGACACTTCCATTTTGGCAGCGTTGCCGAGCACTTTGCCGTGCACATCGACCACCTTGACAGTGAGTCAGCACAAAATGTATTTGCCGGCCCGTTAAACCTGTCATGTGACACCGTTAAATCTTCATTGTTTCATATTTCCACATTGGGTTGAGTGGTTTGGGAAAATAGTTTTAAGCAGTAGGCAAAAGATGTGTCAGCAAACAACAATGGACACTGCAGAAACAATCTCAGATGTTTTTTAGAGTTGATTCTGTCAAAATAAAGACTTTTGCAAGGAAAAAGAAAAAGCCGTAAGACGTAATAATTTTCTCAAAATTTATTTTTGGTTTTATATTGCGACTTCCACGATACCGCAATTGCGGAAACACTGCATCCCTAGTCATTACGATAAGATTTCACTGCAACCCCAACCAATAAAGGGGGGGGGGGGGGGTGTACGCAATGTCTGTCCATCCATCAGTTGAGGTACAACAACTCTTTCAGACTTTAGATGTATACTAGTATCCATTACTTATGTCTGGATTTGTTATAGTCACTATACATATAAGGAGGATCTCTGAAATAAAAACGTTTTTGCAAAGACTTATGCTGGCTGCCCCCCATTTTCAATGCAAGAGTTACCTGAGTGAATATAAGTGAACTGATAGATGAGTGAAGGTATTTTCACAATGCAGTGGTGCATATTTACGAGTGAGTCAGTATCAAAGTGAACAGTAATGTACTGAATATAAAGCCTCGTCTATACCGGATCTTTTTCCTTCCTGTTCCACCAAATCCATATTTTACATGCAACACAATGCAGCAGGCAGCATAGAACAGCACAGAGCAGCAGATCTTTTTTCGTGTCTGTTCAACTAAGGTCAATAGCTTTCATTGGTTGGAGGTTGAGCACAATGAGCCCAACCCATATACTAAGGAAAGCTGTTGACTCGGTGGTGTTCTGACCAGGGATGGGCTAAATAGAGCCTCAAATGACAGCTAGTGCAGTAGAAGTTGTCTGTGGTGCTTGGTAAAATGCTATAGATCTATGGTTTTCTATTGTACAGAGCTGACCAGAATATATGACAATTATAGTTTCCTAAAGTGTGTAACTGAGCAGAATCTGTCACACAATTATGGTTTCCTATTATGTACAGAGCCAAGCAGAATCTATGGAGAACACAGTGAGTTCCCTAATGTATATAGCGTGGAGCGGAATCTGACTCCATTATAGTTGCCTGGTGGAAGGTAGTGATCCGACACTGTCCTGCGACTTCACTCTTTGTTACAATATGATATTACAGTCAAGAAAATAAAAGTTGGAAACTAGAAAACAAAGATTTGCTTGATAACAAATCTGTCTTGTGTGTGGTTACAGCCAAAATGGATATGCCTGCACATACATGCATAGCACAAACACTTAAATTTATTTTAGAGTCAGACTGCTGGCTATGATCAGTTTGCAGATATTCAGCATTGAAATCTTGTGTATTGGCTCAATTAGGGTAAAACTGTTCACTCTGTCTTAGCCTGTCTGTAATAAAGTGTACCATCCAGGCCTCAACTTTGTGAATGTTTTAGGCCAGGAAGTTATGGCAGCTACATTGCACTGTGCCAAGACGGGGATTGGCATGAGAGGTCAATGGCCACCATACAATACTCTCTGTGTACATATCTTGATATTCAATCACATCATAGAATGATCAACGGAGTTGGAAGTGGAAAGAAAGGAAGAGACAGAGAGAGTAACAAAGAAAGAATACTGGGAAAAACAGCATGAATACTGGGAAAACAGTATGAATACTGGGAAAACAGTATGAATACTGGGAAGAACAGTACGTCTGTGTTCAAATGCAGACATAATTTCTAATGCCACAGTTGAGAATGTCCTTTGACAGCCTCAAAACCCAAAACTGAAAACTGCCAGTGTATTTAAATGTCAAATGTCCCATGACACAGCCATATGATAAATACCAGAAATCCGCTTGTCAAGATCTATACTCTCTGTGTCTGTCATGGTCACCGTCTATATCTGAGGGATATATATATATAAAAAAAAGCAATTAAAGCTCATCAATGTTTCTATATTTAAAATATAGAAACATTTATGACCTTTGCTTTTTTTTTTTTAACTCTTATGTTTATCAAACATGTTCAAGAAATAACTTTTGAAAACAGTTTATACCAGGATGACAGATACCTGGTCTTGGACAGGAAATTGTCGCAGCATGTTTCCGAGTCTGAAATATCCAGACGTGTGTCCCTTGAGCTGCTCTTTGTGCCGGCTTAATGTTTTTAGCAAGACAACCCATTGAAAAGTTAATGACCTATAAGAACATGAAACTGGCAATGAATAACATGGAAAACTCTCTCTCTCTCTCTCTCTCTCTCTCTCTCTCTCTCTCTCTCTCTCTCTCTCTCTCTCTCTCTCTCTCTCTCTCTCTCTCTCTCTCTCTCTCTCTCTCTCTCTCTCTCTCTCTCTCTCTCTCTCTCTCTCTCTCTCTCTCTCTCTCTCTCTCTCTCTCTCTCTCTCTCTCTCTCTCTCTCTCTCTCTCTCTCTCTCTCTCTCTCTGTATATATATGAACTTGCTTATAAATGGAAGACCTGAAATAAAAGGCTGATGTATGTCTCATATATGTGTGTGTGTGTGTATATATATATATGTTTAGAAGAATGTGCAGAATACAAAGTACGAATATGATACATTACACGACAACTACTCAGATACCATTTATAATCAGTTGCTAGCATTTGGGGTTTGATGTTAGGAGATGAAAAATAAGCTCACATTTGCCTCTGGAAGTCATCATTTGTAGCATAGTTAAAATGTAAGCCACCCACTTCTTTTGCTGAGGCGTGGTCATTCCATGATGTGATGAAATATCAAAATATGTACCCAAAGAGCACGGTGGCCATTGGTCTCTCATGCCAATCCCAATCCTAGTGCAGTACAATATGACTCTACCATAACTTCCTGGCCTAATACATTTACAAAACTATTGAGACCCGGATCGTATACTTTATTACTTTTGCCGCTTTGATGGGCAATTCATGATATTTCTAAACAGACAAGATTAGACAGAATGGATGCCTTAGGGTATAGTGGCAGACGGAGTCCGGTGTCAGACTGGACATATACCTGACTTAATGTGGGAGAATGGCGGCCTCTTGGGGAGGTTAAAGACGGAGTGGGAGGAAGGGAGCAAAAGGCACAGGGATGGGCTAGCTGGCACCAAGCCCTCAAGACCACGTGGGAGGCAATGAAGATGGACCAATTATTTCAGGTTTTCATCTTCAAAATCATCTCATTGTTCCTCTTTGAAACTATTGTCGCTCTCACAGTGGATTATTTATTGGAGTGTTTGAATGTGCTTTGTGATTTTTAGCTCAGCTGACTTATCAGTCAGGTGAGTTTATAGGATGGTCAGTTGTCCATCATATATTCATCTCTCATTGTCCCCTTGCATTTCACATTTTTTTGCTTCATCTCCAAAATCGTTGGCCAGATCCGCTTCAAACTTGGTGGGGATTTACCTTGGGTGGGTCTTTACCAAATCTGTCTTAAAATCATCATTCTCCAGTGGTTTTTGGATTTTTTTTTTATTTTTGTTTGTTGGTTGGTTTTTAGTTGGTGTCTGGAAGACCTGATAAAAGTACTCACAGCTACACTAGACTAAGCATTCAAAGGGGGCACCTGTCAAGACATTAAAGTTTCCACTGCCAAAGCTCAGTCTGACAGAGGAATAAAGAGAAATCATACACCAGGAATGGCTGTATCCAGATAGTAAAATATATCATAGATAATGTGACTTTTTCTGTTTGTAACCAAAGTTGCCAGCAGGAAGAAGGCATTCCAGTGGGAACAGATCCAGCTCCTTACATTGCAAATCTGTATTTATACTTCTAGGAATCAAAGTGGACGGAAGAGTGTATACAAATGAATTACAACACAGCTAGAAAACATTATCATTGTTTGATGACCTATGCACTTTCAACAACCGTGATGAAATCGAGAACTGGAAAAATATCTACCCTAAAGAACTGATCCTCAATCTGGAAAATGATAGCAACACAAAGGCAACTTTTCTTGATCTTGAGAAATAATTATTGTCCTGACTTGTGAGGAAACAATCCAGAAAAACCAGCTCATAGAGTGTGCATTGGCAGAAACACAACACTTGCTTAAGATTTCATCCAACGTGTCATAACATTGATGAAGAAACTCATTCATTAAGATTACAATAATGTCAAAATAAAAAATCTATACAAAAATGCTTGCAGAGGTATGACCATGTACCAGGAAAATGTAAATCGTCTTCACAGGATCTAGTTAGAATATGCCTAATTGATATGTAATGCGTTTGGAATTATATTTTGCAAGTGCTGTTTATGGTAAGGGCATGAAGTATACACAAGCCCAACTGGGGAATTCCTTAAAAGGCATCTCAAATTGCAAGTCATCAGTTGCACTTCATGATAACATTACACAATCCTATACTCATCTAGTCCTCCCTGGTCATCATCATATATACGTTGGAAGAAGGAGCCGTTGGGCTTAATACCTGCAGTACACTTTTACCATTAATAGGATATAGTATAGATTTGTGCACGGAAACATTCAGTTTTTGAGAGATGTCCATCTGTTGTCGTCATTCGTCATTTCACATTTCACATTCTGGACTTCTCCAAAAACGTTGTCCTGTTCAAACCTGGTGGTACCTACTTTAGATGGGTCTCTGCAAATTTTGTTCAATTAGTTATGCTCCATTGATTTTTGGATTTTATATCATTTTTTTGTTCACTTTTGACAAATTTTATAAAATCTTCTTCTCCAAAACCACTTGGCCAATTACTTTGAAATTGCATAGGGACACTTTAAGACACCCCCAGACCTTAATTTATTCAGCAGGTCGCACCGCAATTTTTCTATTTTTATCTTTACAAATGTTTATGGTTTACCTATTTTCAACTTCCTCTCCCAAGCCATCACTTGCACTGTTCTGAAACTTTGTGGAAATGGAACTTGTGGGAGCGGTAAACAAGGTAGGTGACTAGGTGATGATATTATGGATCCCTGATTTTTTTACTTTTTTTTGGGGGGGGAGGTAATTTGGGTACCTGTTAGTTAATGCATACGTTCCTATTGACCACTATGCAAGTCATCATGGTCATTGCATGGGGATTGCAATGGAAGTTTTTGACTTTTTCTCCAAAACTGTCAACCCGATTCATGTCAAACTTGGTGGGGATGTACCTTGGGTGTGTTTCTGCCAATTTTGTACAAATGGTCATGCTCCAGTGATTTTGAGATTTTTATAAATTTTCTTGTTCATCTATTGCCTTCAAATTTGCATAGAGACACTTTGGGGTACCTTGCGACCTTAATTTGTTCAACAAGTGGTGCTGTGAATTTTTTTTTTTTTTTAATGATTTTTTGTGTTTTCCCGATTGTCAACTTTTCCAAAACCATCATTCAGATTTTTCTCAAATTTTGTGCAAAATGTAGCTTGTGGGAGAGTTAAACAATCTTTTTTTTACAAGGCTGTGATACTCTGGATCCCTGATTTTGAATGAATTTTTTAATTTGGGTAGGTGTCAGTGAATGCATGAATGATTCTTGTTGTTACTGTGTAAGTCAATGGAGATTGCAGTGGATGTGAAAATCACATTTTCAACCTTTTCCATATTCACGTCAGACTTGCTGGGGGTGTTTCTGGGGTAGGTCTTTTCTAAGCTTTCTTAAATGGTCACACTCTAATTATTTTAAGATTTTTTTTACAAATTTTCTTACAGTGGTCTCTGTTTTGAGAGGCCACACCAGTGAGAGACCACCTGGCTTGAAAGACCACTTTTGGCAGGCTCTGCTGCTATCTTTTCCATGTTATTGTACCTCTAATGACATGCCACCTGTCTTAATAGGCCACTTTGGGGCCTGCCCTTAGGGTGGCCTCTTAACACAGGGACTACCGTATTCCTTTTTGCAGAAAAATCTTTAAAAATCTTCTTTTCTAAAACTGCCAAGCCAATTGCTTTGAAATTGCATAGGGACTTTTGGGGATCTTTAGGCCTTAGTTTGTTAAACAGCTAGTGCTGGAGTGATGTTTCGTTTTTTGAAGAATTTCTTTGACTTTTTCTCCCAAGTCAAAAATTTGATTCTTTTCTGATTTATTGAGGATGTACGTGGACTTGATCTCCACCAAATTTGTTCACTGCATGGTCATGCTGTGAGTTTCTGATTTTTAACAAATTATTAAAATGTAGACAAATCAGTGAGGTTATACATTTATGGTAGCAACTGTGATGATGGTCGTACAAAAAGGTGACCTTGATATCATTCTGAAGTTCACAAGACCACTTCAGTCTGTGCATGTAAGGTCAGCTGAGCACAGGACTGTCACAGTCCTCTTGTTTTTTAAATTGGTGTACTGACAATTTTATGAATATTGACAGGGGCTCAATGGGCGATAGGAATATGGAACTGTAGGACCAGTCAGCTTTACAACTGTTGTGTTGTAGGAATACTGAGCTGTACGGCCAGTGGATCAGTAGGCTGTAGAAAGATTGTAAGGCCAATGGACAAAAAGAACAAGGAACTGTCACACTAATAAGCAGCATGACCTATTGATAGCAGCACCAATGGGCTGTATAAACTATGAGCTATAGAATAAATGGATGATTATAGAAGTGATAAGTCCAGTGGGCCATATGAACAATGAACGATAGAATAAATGGATCATTAAAGTGAAGTGATAAGACCAGTGGGCTATATGAACAATGAGCTATACAATAAATGGATCATTATAGAAGTGATAAGGCCAGTGGGCTATATGAACAATGAGCTATACAATAAATGGATCATTACAGAAGTGATAAGACCAGTGGGCTATATGAACAATGAGTTATACAATAAATGGATCATTATAGAAGTGATAAGACCAGTGGGCTATATGAACAATGAGCTATACAATAAACAGATCATTATAGAAGTGATAAGGCCAGTGGGCTATATGAACAATGAGCTATACAATAAACGGATCATTAAATTGAAATGATAAGACCAGTGGGCTATATGAACAATGATCGATAGATTAAATGGATCATTAAATTGAAGTGATAAGACCAGTGGGCTATATGAACAATGAGCGATAGAATAAATGGATCATTAAATTGAAGTGATAAGACCAGTGGGCTATATGAAAAATGAGCTATACAATAAATGGATCATTATAGAAGTGATAAGACCAGTGGGCTATATGAACAATGAGCTATACAATAAACGGATCAATATAGAAGTGATAAGGCCAGTGGGCTATATGAACAATGAGCTATACAATAAACGGATCATTATAGAAGTGATAAGGCCAGTGGGCTATATGAACAATGAGCTATCCAATAAATGGATCATTATAGAAGTGATAAGACCAGTGGGCTATATGAACAATGAGCTATACAATAAATGGATCATTATAGAAGTGATAAGGCCAGTGGGCTATATGAGTCACAGGCTGGAGAATAAATGGATGATTATAGAAGTAATAAGGTCTGTGGGCTTTATGAGCATAAGCCACTTTGGCTCGTAGTCAAATGTCGTCTGCTTCGCTGTTTTTTGACTAATTTCAGCAGCATTGGAGAAAAATTTGAAGGACATTGTAGGAGAGATTTATGATGACGCCATGCCCCATGTCAAGGCGGTCTGGTGACTCAGTCTTAATTCAAGAGAGAAAGGGTTAAAAAAAGAGAGAGACCAAGACCGAATGGAAATATGGCACCTGGAATACTTTTGTTAGTGAGTGAGTAGCATGTGAACCCAAATGTTTATGGTAGCATTGAAGGATCACATTGTGATAACCCATGTGGTCTATGCATGACTGCATAGCAATAAAAATAAATCAGATCTGTTCTGTTATCGTGCATGAAATGGTACCACACTAAAGGTGTGTCTATGGTTAGACTGCAAGATTGGAGAAACAGAGAATGGATTCGTAATCAGCATAATTTTCCTTATAATTTCTCGGATGTAATTTGATGTTTTATTTTCTTGTGTATCTTGACTGTCAGTCATTGATGGTATTGTAACCATTGAACTTTCATTCTCTGGTAAGGAGGAAGGCAAAAGATTCTTTTTAGTTGTATTGTTGTTTGCGAAAGTTGAACAATGGATCTGATAAAGTGATTCAACTCCGTGTCATCTGCCGTTACTAATTTAGGTTACAGTTTTTGTAATGCTTAGTTGGTTATCTCTGGGTATCACTTCTTCAGAAGACAGAAACCAGTTTGGAGATGTAAGGACTTTTATTAGAGGTGATGTCCCTTGCATGTACATTACTGGTATGGAAAATAATTTTGTGGAGTCAATTGCTATCGAGATCACAATAGACAAAGTTAAACGGATCATTGTATCGTGCTACAAACCCCACTAAGTAACTGGCCAAAACTTGAGAATGTAATCTGGAACCAAGGGGGAGTGGAGGTCTGTGTGACTATCAAAACATTGTTGTGATGTGGGACTTAAACTGTGATGCGTCACACGTGATAAAAGGCCAGCCTCTATGCAATATTTGCCCTCTTTACTATTTCCAAAACAATATCACAGCTGCAGCTTTTGTCGCCAAAGACAGCAAAACATTAACTGGGGTGTTACTGACAAACCAAATAAGAAACTTGATTGATTTGATTTTGGAGCAGTGTAGAATTTTCCTGGTGATGGACAATCTCTAGTTTTTGGAGCTCTTTGCTGCTCTGGTGCAAGGTTCGTCAATTTAACTCTTTCAGTGCCACATTTTGGATTGCGTCAACAGCTTTCCTCGGCATGCTTTGGGCACAATGCACCGAGGAAAGCTGTTGACCTTGACAGTTATATTCTCTTTACCTACAGGCATGCTGGTACTTAAAAGGTCTTTTTACAAGGAACATGAATTTAGCACCCTTTAGGAGGAGCAGTTTGTTTTAAGGAGTTCGACTTTCATTGCAGTTGGTGCTGAAATAGTTAAATATGCATCATCCTGGCACTGTCAACATCAGAGACACCCCTACCGATTGGGACGATTTCTCGTTTTTTTCCTCGTGTAAATAACATCTCAAATTGGAAATGTGAATGTGAAAAAAAGCTGCAGGGTTCGAAGGGATCGGGACCAAACCTTGAAAAGCTTCAAAGGAATGTATTGCACCTGTACCAACAAAGCTGTTGAACAAATGTGTTGACAGAGGCTCCAACCCAGGGGACCTGCCAAGCAGCAGAATCTCCCCCACAAAGCATCGAGACAGAGGGAGACCGTTTAGGAGTAAAGGGGCAAAGTCAGAGTAGATTCCAGCAGGGGATAGATCCCCTGGGTGCGAACTTTTTTTTTTAACGTGAGGGTGGAATGGGGCATTGTGGGGTCTAGTTTTGCCTTAAATATGTGGAAGTTGATGGGAGCCACAGATTTTTTAACTTTTTCAGTGCCAATCACGTCTAAAGTTGATTGACTAAAGTGAAACTAGTCTGAATTATCATTAGGATCTCAGATTCGTTTTCCTCGTAAAAAGACCTTTTATTCAAGTACCAGCTAGTTCTAGAGAAAAGCTGTTGACTCAGTCCAAAATTCAGCACTTAAAGAGTTAAATTATGGTGGGATTGCAGGGGAAAGAGATACTTTTTTAAATTAGGAAAAAAAGCGAGAATTCTGCCAAACAAAACAGCCGAGTGTTAATTTCAGTCTGTACTAATATACATGTACTTTCCCAGAGCTCTGCAAAATGACTGGGATGAATCCACTTTAACAAATATTTGACAGTGCGGAAAAAACAAATCACAGACACATCTGTGGTCTTGTCATAACGTCAAAACTATTTGAGTGATTACTAGATCAACTTATGGCTGATGTTAAACTTACTGTTTTACAAAGCAAATTTTCAGCATTTCACTCAAAGTACAGTGGTCAATCTGTTTGAGTTCATATATTACAGAATTGTGGAGAGATGTCTCAGATGATCAGAAATCAGAGTTGTCCTTATGGATTTGTCAAAGGTATTTTATCGTATTTCCCACAACTTGTTGACATGAAACTGTATGCATATGGCTGCGGTAAAATAAGTCACGAGCTATCTAACATGCAACAAGAGAAAATACAATTGGTTTGCGTGAGTAGAACCCTGTCGAAAAAGGTGTACCTGAAGTATCAGTCCTGGGCCCCTGTTCATACAAGGCCTTTTTGAATGATTTAGTGGGTTTGATTCATGAAGCAATTTTCTCAAGTTTTGTAATTAACAATACCTTCACAGGCGTAGCAGACCATCTCATAGAAATAAAACGTACTGTGTCAAGAAAGACCATACCAGCCATGATGTGATTTTCACATGGTTTTCCTCTGAAAGACAAATTTAAATTGGTGTAATTTGGAAGTACATGTATATGTATTTCAGATTTCACAATTACTGTTCTGAACAAGAGTATTCAGACTGGTGAAAGTATAAAACTGCTGCAAACAATATATGGCAAAAAAAAAGAAGTCTTCTGACAAACATGTGTTGATCCAGCAATGTAGAAAGAACAGCAGCTGTTCCATTGCATCTGCTCACCCATTGATTTTCAGTGCATTCTGGATACACAAGTCAAACTTGCGATATTGTGACACGTATTTCAAATCAGTTTGATTGTGTACCAAAGTAAGACATGCATTTCTGGTTTATGCGCATTTACATTTATTTGATATGATGCACCATCCCTTGGCAAACGGAGCATTTTGAGTGGGTCAGTTTTGCGGACACATATTCATTAGCACCATGTATTTGCATGCTGGTCAGTGATTCCCTTTTTGTTATGGTTTGTCAAGCACTCAAAGCTGGTGACAGTAAATCTCAACCTATAGAAAATCGCTCTTTCGATCTTTGGAAAAGATATTTGAAGTCCCCTCCCCCAGCAATATTAGGAAGGGTATATTGCATTCAAATTGTCCATTTGACAGACCCTTACTGACTTTTGTGGTGAACAAGATATCTCGTAAACATGTCATCCAAAAGGTATCATTGAATTCTCTTCAACTTTTACACAATGGTGCCTTTGTCCCATTTCTGAACATCAGATCTTTAGGTGCCCTTTCCATCAAATTCAAGTTGGCAGGCTTATGTACTGTACTGTTCTTTTAACTTGTGAACAAGCGTGTACACATTTTGTGCAAGGGGTAGTCGTAACACTTCTCCACGCTCTGTACCGTGGCATCTCGTCAACCATGCTGTTGAATCTGAGATACATTTATACCGTACAGTTGTGGAATAGCGTGTTTGCAGCATTTAGCTGAGTGAACTCCAGCAGTTTGTGGTACAATGTACAATGGGTTAACTCATTCCATACTGTGGTCACAGGCCTTGGTCAGTGGTTCTGGTGCTGCCTAGCAAGTCATGCTGTAGCTGCCACAAGGGCAGCTGCAGCATGACTTGCCAGACAGTGCCAGAACCACTGGCTTAAGACTATAGGCATGTTGGTACTTGAACGGAAGCTCTCATAAGGAATAGAGAAACTGAAAAAATAATGTGCTCAAGGCAAGCTCATATGGAAGAGAGAAACAGAAAACTAAAGAAAAAAAATGTCTGTGACCAAAAGAGAAGAAAACATGCTTGCTTAGATGGCGCTCTACATGTATGCGTTGGCCCACATGGGGGCATGAATTGCAATAAGAATTTCTTCTGCTTGTGCTACAAAAGTTTCAGCCCCTTAAAATCAGTGCCTAAGACTCTTAACATATTCAGAATGTGTTTTATGATCCAGTTGCTTCCTGTAGCAAGGTGGAGTTCATCTTACTCTGCACTGTAAAGTTGTGAAATGACTGTGTATGGCTTGCCAGTTGCCGTGCGATACCAGCGAGGGTTTGCATGCGACCCAAAAGAATTGGGAGATTGTGTCTCTTGCCATGTGCGAGTCTGCCGTACAACTGCTGAGTGTGTTAAAACGGTAACATGGCAATTGAGCTGTCCAGTCTGCTTTGCCATCATTGAACAGAAATACGGAGACTTAATTCAATCTAAGTGGTCTATTCATATTGACTGGCAGTGTGGAGACCATGCCAATGTTTTCCATTCATATTTGCAGCAGAGCCGCGTGCCGCCACACCACGGTGTGTAGTGTGGCAAGTACTGATTGAGACTGACCTGTCTGCCATTGACAGCAATAGAAACAAGACCTGCTACAAAGGAAAAAAAAAAGCTATCGATCTCACGTCAACATGACGAGTTGAGTGTCCTCATAGCACAAGGCGTTGCCCCTCGTGCACGCCTTGCCCGAGTTGCTGCCGATGTTTGTGTTTCAAACTGCAGCAGTTTGCCCTGGGTATTTGTACATAAACATTGACAGGACAGAAGCACCTACAGTGGTGTGTGGTGGGACTTAGTGGTCAGACAGGACGGCATGTACACTGATGTGGTAGGACTGAAACAGTGCAGGGAAGTTGAGCAAGGATATGTTTGGGGGAAAGTCCTTTGCAGGTGGTGGGGATCAGGCAAGGCACATAGAGAGGGGCAGTAGAGAAGTGCATTGTCAATGGTAATGGAAAAGTGTGTTAACAATGGTGTGGAAGAAGTACATTGGCAATGGAAATGGAAAAGTGTGTTAACAATGGTAGGGAAGAAGTACATCGGCAGTGGTAGTGGAAAAGTGTGTTAACAATGATAGGAAGAAGTACATTGGCAATGGTAATGGAAAAGTGTGTTAACAATGGTAGGGAAGAAGTACATTGGCAGTGGTAATGGAAAAGTGTGCTAACAATGGTAGGGAAGAAGTACATTGGCAATGGTAATGGAAAAGTGTGTTTACAATGGAAGAGGAGAAGTGTGTTGGCAGGAGTAATAGAAAAGTGTGTTTACAATAGTAGGGAAGAAGTGCAATGGCAGGAAAGAAGTACATTGGCAATGGTAATGAAAAAGTATGTTGGCAATAGTAGGGAAGAAAAGTGTTCTAACAATGGTGGGGAAGAAGTGCAAAAGGAAAAGTGTGTATTATGGATTACCTTGTATATAATGGCCTATTTTCCCGGCTCACCAGGCTCACAGAGTTGAAAGAGATTTAAACCTCCAGATTAAAGTTTCACTTAAGTACATTGTAAATAAAACTCCACTTGATAACTTATTTTGGGAGCAACCATGACCCAATTATTATGAAATTTGGTATGTATCCAAATTTATCATTTTTCTGAGGATAACTCAAAAACTTATCCAGCTTGGAAAAAGAGAGGAGCTATAGAAAGTTGAACCTGTGGTGCACATTTCAAAGGTAGTAATTTGTTAACACCAAATAAAGGTCAAAGTCATAAGGGCTATGTGGAATATATGGGGTCAAATGTGAAAATCTTGTCAATACTGGAGCATCTGTAATCTGAGCTGAACGTTCTTGTAACTGAAGAAAAGTGTTCACCTTAGAGAAGTTGTTACAGTATTCAGAAGGAAAATTGGGACTAAAAAGAGGTGTTCATCATATGAAGGTATTTGGTTAAGGGTGGTTTTCCTGCATATGGTTCAAAATATAAAGCTCTTCAGAACACTCTAACCATAAATATGTACCTTTAAACATAAAAAATAATTAGAATTATACCAAGAAATGTGCAGAAATGACAGGCTTTGATACCATTTTATAGTTAGTAGTCTGCATGTGTGGACAGGAAGCGTCCCAGGTGTTTGGTGCATATGCAGGTTTTTTTTTTTCTTTTCGGTACTGGAAGTTCTCTCATGATGTTTAGCGTATGCTTTTAACACATGGAATTGCGAATGCAGGAAAGAGTGGAAATCTCTTTTGGATGCAGACAGAAAAGGAACTTTTTAAATGCGGCAAAAGCTCGGCCCTGATAATACAAGACATTGGTGGGCCAGGACAACCGTGACAGCAAGTGGACAGAAGATCACTCTTAGCCAGTTGCAGAACGACAGGACATGACAGACTGCAGTAGGGAATATAAAGATAAACATTGAGGGGACGAAGAAACATAATTAGCAGTAAGGACGAGGACTGGTGACAGTAGCAGGGTAAGTGGGCAGAGAAGGTGACAGTAGCAGGGTAAGTGGGCAGAGAAGGTGACAGTAGCAGGGTAAGTGGGCAGAGAAGGTGACAGTAGCAGGGTAAGTGGGCAGAGGAGGTGACAAGCAGATGAAGTAGCACAGCAGGGAAGAGTTGTGGATGTGGAAGGACAGAGAGGTACAAAGAATGATGGGAAGAGAGGCAGAGACGATGGCTGGTAGGCAATAGAGGTAGGATAAAATGGGCGTACATAGGTGTAGGCAATAGAGGTAGGATAAAATGGGCGTACATAGGTGTAGGCAATAGAGGTAGGATTAAATGGGCGTACATAGGTGTTGGCAATAGAGGTAGGATAAAATGGGCATACATAGGTGTAGGCAATAGAGGTAGGATTAAATGGGTGTACATAGGTGTTGGCAATAGAGGTAGGATAAAATGGGCATACATAGGTGTAGGCAATAGAGGTAGGATAAAATGGGCATACATACATGTAGGTGTAGGCAATCGAGGTAGGATAAAACGGGCGTGCATAGGTGTAGGTTATAGAGGTAGGATAAAATGGGCACAGTCATAGGGATAGGCAAGAGAGGCAGAGTACATAAAGCTAAGACAACACTAGGTGAGAGAGGTAGGATAAATGTGTATAGATACTGCTAAGGAAGAGACAACTATGACAACAGTTGAGTGCGGAAGTGCATACGAGGCAGTAGGCAAGCTCGACAAACACATTGGTGGCCAGCGTACAAGGAAGCAGAGATCCAGGTTACCAGGAAAGACGCTGGAGAACGGTTGAGTGGACAGTCAGCGTGCAGCATGTCACAGGTGCATATGCCTAACAGATTGCACTTAAGAGAGCAGGGGCCAGCGGCCCCGGGGTCTCCCAGTCACTCCACAGCCACTGGTGGAAATCAGCCTTGCTGCTCAATGGAGCAAGCCTAGCCCTGGGTGGTAAATGTCTGGGAACTTCTCAAGGACCGAGCAGCCAATGCTGATGCCTGGGTGCCCAAGGCATGGCTATTGATTCTGTCTGGCACACCCCCTGTGGTAATGTAGTGGCTTGTCACCTCACGTGTGGATTCAATCTTGTGTGCCAAAAAAAAAAGGAATCTTGTTCATTGTCTGATGGAGCAAGTTTTGCAATAAATTGCCCTGTCGGTCCAGCTGCAAAATTGTTGCCTTTAGGTGCTAAATTTCTCTGTGCAGTAGGTATTCTTTTACCTAAAATCCATGCTTTAAAGAAGCAAAAGCGACTGTCTGTCTACAAAGTGTTTTAACACATTGCATCATCGGCAAAGTGGCCAAGACTATGTTGTTTGCTGGAACACTCTACACTCGTGATTAAGCAGCTAGATCTTTAATGCTTGCAGTGCAACAGGTGTCCTCTCCCCACACACACACTCCCAAACTGATTACAAAGTCAACTTGCTGTCACAAATAAGTGGAGGTGAATACAACCCATGCACTGTACTACCAGTTTACTGATGGAGGCATGGACTGTGCTCTACTCAGTTTGCCTCAGCCATTACTGTACAGTCATAGTAAGCTCATTGGCCCATGCAGGCATGTACTGTCATGTCAGCTTATTTACCTAGACATGTACTGTCTTGACAGCCTATTTACCTTGACATGTACTGTCTTCTCAGGTCATTTACCTTGACATGTACTGTATGTACTGTCTTGTCAGCTTATTTACCTAGACATGAACTGTCTTGTCAGCTTATTTACCTAGACATGAACTGTCTTGTCAGCATATTTACCTAGACATGTACTGTCTTGTCAGCTTATTTACCCAGACATTAACTGTCTTGTCAGCATATTTACCTAGACATGAACTGTCTTGTCAGCTTATTTACCCAGACATGAACTGTCTTGTCAGCTTATTTACCTAGACATGAACTGTCTTGTCAGCTTATTTACCTAGACATGAACTGTCTTGTCAGCATATTTACCTAGACATGAACTGTCTTGTCAGCATATTTACCTGACATGAACTGTCTTGTCAGCTTATTTACCTAGACATGTACTGTCTTGTCAGCTTATTTACCTTGAGATGTACTGTCTTCTCGGGTCATTTACCTAGACATATACTGTATGTACTGTCTTCTCACCTTATTTACCTAGACATGTACTGTTTCCGCAGCTCATTTATCTAGATATGTACTGTCTTGTCAACATATTTACCTAGATATATACTGTCTTGTCAACATATTTACCTAGACGTGTACTGTATTATCAGTGTATTTACATACATGTACAGACGTGCTGTGATGTCAGCTTATTGACTCAGGTATACAATGTGCTGTCAGAGCATTGGCCCAAGACATGTTCTCTACTGTCAGATCATTCGTCCAGGCATGAACTGTGATATCAGCTCATTTGCTGCAGTCATGCTAATGCTCACTGAGGCCATGCTGTAGTCATGCTAATGCTCACTGAAGCCATGCTGCAGTCATGCTGATGCTCACTTAAGCCATGCTTCAGTCATGCTGATGCTCACTGAAGCCATGCTGCAGTCATGCTGATGCTCACTGAAGCCATGCTGCAGTCATGCTGATGCTCAATGAGGCCATGCTACAGTCAGGTCAAGCATCAGCCAATGACACCTTGAGCTGTGTAACTTGTTACCTGCCGATCCCACTTTTTATAGTTTAATTCACTCAGATTTTTTCATTAAAGATGAAAACTGCACATTTATATTTGTTTGTTCTATGTGGGCAATTCATCGAAGTACTACCAGGGTATGCCATAAGTCGGTGGTTTTTGCATTGCCAGGTAAGGTTACGCTGCCACAGCACTACACCTCCAACATAACTTGTCGGGAAATGCAAAGTGCCACTTTGGCTGTTATCTTTGTGGTATGGAATGGGTTAACTTGTAGCAAAATGTGTGAAAACTTTATCTGCCGCAATGGTGCAAGGCTTTCGCTTGATCATGTAAATTGTTTTTATTCAGTGGTTGGTGAAATAAATGGAGAAGAAAAATAACGACTTTCAGACCACCCATAAACCAGGTACAAATGTAGTAGTTTTTCAGTTGCCCTATGGCGGGCACTGTAAACACTACGCCATGTGCAGACAGGACTTGCTTTGATGAGGTGACGTACAGTTTGCAACTCGTGTGACTCTTCTTGAAAACGTAAACTCCTCTAAGTTGTCTGGGTTTTTAACCAGAGGATAAGTACAGTAAGGAACAGAAAATAAGCCAAGCTCTGGTTCGTCTTTTGACCACGGAATGGGTGGGTCTCTGTGTAATGGACCTTAACTTGTTTGATTCTAGTAATGGATTGCCTCGCACATTTAGTTAGAACTATATGAACATTGCATTATCAGATTAGTGTAAAAAGAGCTCCCTATCCAGCACTGGCATGGCTGCATGTACACAATGCAGACAGAAGCGTCTGATCCTTGCAGTGTAGGGCAATACAAAAATTGAACCACAAAAGCCACAAACCAAGTATTGGATGAGCGTAAGGTCCATGCCACAAAGTTTTGTGTGTGGCAGACCATGTTTCCATTATTGCCACCATTTTAGTTTAGTTTATTTAGATGTTTTCAAAGTTGTCCGGTTCAAATTTCTTTTATATACCGGAATAGCATCTGGAACCAGAAGTCTAGACTTTGAAATTTGACAGACTTACATCCTGACTCAACTTACTCAGACTCCTGCCTGTAGGAGAATGGTTCTCATCAAGTCAACATCCTTCCTGTGCCAGTGAGGATGCAAAATTTTGCCTCTGTGATTTCTGTTGTGAATCAATTTCATGGGCAGAAGGTAATAAGCGATTATATCTCTGTAGCAGCGAGGTTAATAGATGCGTAGTCCATGCCATTACAAAGTTCTGTGGGGTGTACACATGTTTTGTGTCAGACTGTCTCCGGGAAGCCCTGTGCATCAGGAATATGTACATGTACACATCAGAAAATAAAACCAGGGACTGAAACCCATCTGTAGGACTGCTCTTGTGTAAATTTGAAACATGATCTTTCGACTCTTTCCGTGCCAAATTTTGGACTGAGTCAACAGCTTTCCTCGATGTGCTGTGGGTGCAATGCACACTGAAGACAGCTGTTGACGTGGACCATTGTATTCTGTGGAAATGTAAGCATGCTGGTACTTGAATACAGTGGTACCTGCTATTCAAGACCACCCCTACAGCCAACAAAAAGTGGTCTCATACTGCAGGTGGTCTTAAATTGAAGGTATATTTAACATGTAAATACAGCAGAGGGTCCTGAAAGAGTGGTCTTAAAAAGACATGTGGTCTTAAATTGGAGGTGGTCTTTAGAGCAGGTACCACTGTAAAAGTTTTTTTCACAAGGAATATGGATAAAGTATCCTCATTATAATTGAGAGCAGTTCGTCTCAAGTAGTTCGACTTAAGTTGCAAATGGCACTGAAAGCGTTAAAGTGGCAATTTGTCTTGACCGATAATGTTGCTTGGAAGAACATTGGGTGCATCTACACATGAATTGAACTCGCAGGTGGCCTTACATGAGATGGGCCACATATAACAGGTTTGACTGTACAGATCTATAAGATGGTAAAGCACTCACAACCAGGAATGGTCAGGCACTACACACTTTCACACATACAGTGGTCCCCTGTTCATGAGCCTCTGAACAAAGGTAAGCCCTTTACAAAGACCACTTCCCATTTACAAAGACCACTTCCCCTTTACAAAGACCACTTCTCATGCAATAAGTATGGAATTTTTATTCTGTTTTTTAATTCCTTTAGGGAAACTTACTTGCAGCCCCATTGCAGAATTAGGTAGGTAGGTAGTTAGGTAGGTAGGTAGGTAGGTAGGTAGGTAGGTAGGTAGGTAGGTAGGTAGGTAGGTAGGTAGGTAGGTAGGTTGGGAGGGAGGGAGGGAGGTCAAAAACAACAAGGTTTGGTCAAGCATTGAGAAACCGTAGCTAATGATAGTACACTTTTTATTGCAACTTTGATTCATTTATGGATCACTGTTGACATGGGCTGATGACAAAATGGTCACATTATGGTAGAATAAAAGTGGTTGTGCCTGACATGAGTGTAAACAACAAATCATACTGATGTGCACACACATGTACTTGACTTCTGATGACAGATATGGCCTGTTGTATGTCTGGTCTACCACAAATATGTACTAGGCTGCTAGTGTTGCTCCTGATTTGTATTATTTCAGCTTCACTAATAGGGCCACAAACTGTTCAAAGATTGTAGCTTTAGTGTTGTCTGAGATCTTATGTATGAACAGAAATGTGAAGTGAAAACAAGTTTGTCCAACAAATTCATGAACTTAGAACATGGGTGGGAGAGAGAGAGAGAGAGAGAGAGAGAGAGAGGACTTGGCAAAAGTCATCATGGTAGGAAGGAGTTGAATGGTACTGCAATATTCTTTCAAAGTTATTTTTTCTAATAGGAGACATACGGTGAAGAGGGACTGAATGGAGCTGTTCAGAGAAGCAATACAGGAAGAATAAAATACCATATTAGCCCTTTAAGTGTTCTGCCCTCTTGAGTGATCTACTCTAGCCCCCCCCCCCAATTTGGTTTGCCACAAAAAAAATCTAAAATGTGAAAAAAGTATATATCTTATGATGATGATGGTGGTGGTGGTGGTGGTGGTGGTGGTGGTGATGATGATGATGATGATGATGATGATGATGATGATGATGATGATGATGATGATGATGATGATGATGATGATTATTTACCAATGAAATATTCCAAATGAAGGTCTACAACTAGAGTTCACTTCAGTTGACCCTTGAAGTGCCAAATTTTGGACTGAGTCAACAGCTTTTCTAGGCGCCCATTGGGCGCATTGTGCCCAATGTGTGCCAAGAAAAGATGTTGACCTGGGATATTTCTTTGGAACTACAGGCATGCTGGTACTTAAATGAAAGGTCTTTTTATGAAGAATACGAATCTGAGATCCTAATGATAATTCAGACTAGTTTCACTTTTGTAGATCAACTTTAGACGTGATTGGCACTTAAAGAGTTAAATTTGCTGAGCACCCAGGGTGGTTAAAAGGGGTGATACAGTAGGAAGAGGAAGGAAAGGGTAACTATAAAGACATCACTGAAGTAGTACAGGCAAAATGATGAACGGAGATGGGCAGAATACTGCGATTGGTCAGTTGAAGCCGCTGGTTCTTTGAGGCAAGATCTGAGACATTACGCTTGAGTAGCAAGGAATGGATTGCAATAGTGAAAATTGTCCTCTGTGTGGTAGAAATAAAGAAACAGAGGCTGCTCTAGTTTAGAGTGTCCTAAAATGGATGGTGTGTGAAAACAGCATGTAAATGAATTGGAACATTGGTGGAGAGAAGATGCATTTACATGATATGAGGTTGGATATGGGGTTTTCGATTTAGCCTGTCCATTTGGAAATAAAGCTCACAAAAGAAGAATCTAATGTAATAAGTTAGTTTTTGAGCATGCAAGGCAAGTGTTAAGTAAAGCAGATTATGAAGGCAGATAAAGCAAAAAAGTAGTCTTAGTCAACAGCTTTCTTCGGGGCACTTTGTGTGCATTGAGTGCAAAGTGCCCTGGGGAAAGGTATTGATTCGGTCTTAAATCAGTGCTTTGACGGTTAAAACATCAAAGTGGTAACTTAGAGGAAAGAGACCGAAAAAGAGTACAATATAGTGAAGGTAATATAGATAAAGTGTGGGGCATTGTGGAATATTTTTGGCATCACACTGGTGTATCGTTGGATGGTTGTCATAGTTTATGAAAGGGGCAATTGCATCTTAGGTGTACAGTTGAGGGAGATGTCAGGAGGGGGGGGGGTGCAGTGGGAAGGGGGCTGAAGCGTAAGAGAGGGAGAGAAAGTGTCTGTAGCATAAACAATTGATGGGGGCAGTCAATATGTATACTTTGTGCATGTATTACTGCTTTACTTTCAACATGTTTGACAGGTACCCAAAAACTAAACAAAACTTTATTTTCACATGCAAATCAGTCGTCTATGGCATCAAAATTGAATATGACATGGGGAGAGTTTAGACTTGGAGAGCAGGTGTGTGTCTAGAGTAACTGAGCATGACAGTCCATTGAAGGGGCAGGTGACATGTAAGGGTGGGATGTACGTGTGGCTGAAAAGCTGAGGGTGTCGGGACTATGGGGGAGGGTCGGAAGGAGTTAGGCATTGCTTTGTGTGGCAGTGGGTGGGAGGTTGACCCAGACTGGGTGTACACGTATGACATGTTTTATTATTAAAGGAACATCGTGTTTGGTTTGGTTTGGTTTATATGGTGCGCATGGTCTCAGTGAAGGGTCAAGCAGATACTTAGACATTCTGTGGTACAATTGTGTGGTTAATGGATGTGAAATCTATGCGGAGTTGTTTGGTTTGCCAGGCTTGGGAAGATGCGAGATAAAAATTCTGGTCAACAATAGGTATGCACTGAAGGTTCAATTAGCCATTTCCCCCTAAAACCAATGCCAACCAGCTGGAGATCAAATGTTGTCTGCTTCCCTGTTTTTGACCAAGAAGGAAAACTATCTTGAATGAGAATTATAGATGAGACCTAACAAGGAAACATGCCTCATGAGTAGTAAGTGATAGGGCACTGCAGAAGTTGGGTCCAAAACGTCAACGGAGGGGTCATTGTACATTCAGCCATCAAACTTTGTCATCATTTACCTGGGTGAGATTTCTGGTAAATTTGCTAAGAGGTGACCTTGAGGTCAAAGGTCAAAGTCAAACTTTCTGCAGGAGAATGGTGGCCCTCTTAGCCAGGTGGCCTTTGGTGAGAGGTGCCTTATCGGGGGATGCATAATGTTTTGGCATGAAAAACTTGTTTCTAGTTTATGACCACCTTCACTGCTAGCAAAAATTGGTCTCATAGTGTGTATGGTCAGAGAGTACAGGTAAAATTGTTGGTAAAACAGACACTGATGCCATGAGAAGATGCTTTCAGAAAGATGTGCTGTCTCTAATGTCATGGGAAGATGGTCTCAGAAAGATGTATGGTCTCTACCACTGTGTGAAGATGGTGGCAGAAAGATGTGCCGTCTCTACCACCGTGTGAAGATGGTGGCAGAAAGATGTGCAGTCTCTACCACCGTGAGAAGATGGTGGCAGAAAGATGTGTAGTCTCTACCACCGTGAGAAGATGGTGGCAGAAAGATGTGCAGTCTCTACCACCGTGAGAAGATGGTGGCAGAAAGATGTGCAGTCTCTACCACGGTGTGAAGATGGTGGCAGAAAGATGTGCAGTCTCTAATGAGAAGTAATGTTGACAATGGGTACCACGGTTTTTAATGTCTTCAGGAAAAGAAATTCCATACAGGTTCCAATGTGCCTGACCATAAGTTACTGTAAATTGCTTTAATTTTGCAGTATTCTTATTTTTGCTAACTTTGCTGATGGCATAAAAACAGTGAAAAAACACATGTAAAATTTTTTTTTAACATTGTATGAATAGGAATTA
The DNA here is from genome assembly GCA_964020975.1 of Hermodice carunculata. Taxonomy (NCBI): domain Eukaryota; kingdom Metazoa; phylum Annelida; class Polychaeta; order Eunicida; family Amphinomidae; genus Hermodice; species Hermodice carunculata. The sequence continues at coordinate 95,574,938 of OZ026617.1, forward strand.
TGTCCAACATAGTGAAATTAAAACTGCAGTGAAATGTCAAAAATACAAAAACCGTGAAATTTTAAACATGCAAAAATAAAGCAAGCTACAGTGGTTGACAGCAGAAGCAACATGGTTACTGGCCAGTAAATGCAGAAACTTCTGCCAAAGGTCCCTACCACCACTGTATCAAACAAATTGTGGGTAATTGCAAAGAAGTTGTAAGTTCGTATATCCTTGATTGTACATTTAAAATAATTGCTGATTTGGGGTCTTTGAACAACGAGTCAACTTGCATGATCTCTGGACGAGAACATCTTCCGGCGTGCAGACAGCACAGCATGCCGCAGTCACAGGTCCCCAGCTTTCTTCATCAGGACCCCCATTCAAAACAACTCTTGCGTTGGTAACACAGGAGTGAGGGGTAGGACCCAGTACCCATCACTATATCGGTCCAGAAGTCCATATTGGGCTTACCAGGCATTTAATGTGACTACTTTTAAAATGGGCACACTTGAATCGCCGTGAATTTAATACATGTTTTAAGATGGTGACTCAAGTCTGGTCGGGACAATTGGCAGAGGGAATGTGCACACATGAGTTCTTGTTTGAATAGCAGATTGATCAATTGTGTTCTTTTGCAAAAAATATTTGTTATTGCTACTCAAAGTGAGTGATGTTGATTGGACATCAATATGTTGTCATAACTAGAGTGAGGTTACTTGTTCGTCTTCCTGGTACCATGAAAAGTTTGTCAACCACGCGTGGGAGGCTTGCATTTGTGGGTAATTCCAAATCAAACAAACAGTACGTTTTGCAAAAGGGCAAGTCTATTTTTGTTGAAGGTGAATGAACTTTGCTGGGAATGGCAGTGATTAAGGTTCTGTGGACAGCATGGGTCTGTCATGTGATTATCCAGCCATGCAACATTTTCTTTGTGTCTATGCTGATAATTGATTGTATGTTTGCGTTGATTGCGTGGCAGCTCAAACAGAGACAAAATTGGTCACATTTTAATTTATATACCGGAGACCATTATAAAGTGTACAAAACATCGACGGGCGTGTCTCACCAGGAACAGAATACAACAAAATATCAGGCTGGTTGAATCAAGCGAACACAGGGTAGCTTATATTCCAGGCCTGTTATGCTGCTTCCAGGACAGTACAGTGTGGAAAAATGTGAAAACCCAATTAAAACTACAATTCACTCAGGCAATAATTGCAGAATTGCTCCTAATACCGGACTTGCGAATTCATAGTACCTGCTTCGGCTGCCAGGATCGCACAATGTGATTACTTTGCGGGAAGTAGGACACTTTCTGGAGCGGCCATAAGACAGCCTTGCAAAGCGAATGGTGTGAAAGGGAACACAAGAAAACATAGCAATATTTGCATTTGTTGACAAGGTATCACCTTGAAAAGGCCTGGGTACAGTTGCAGGTGCCAGGCTGTTGTGCTGACAGAAGGAAATTTACAAACATGGAACAGTACCCATGGATGGAAGGGGCTACTTTTCATAGTTTTTCCCGCACAAAAGAGACAAACAACGAAGGAAAGAGTGGATCAGCATAGTCAGGCGGCCAAAAGACCAGCAGGAGCCTAGTAAATTTGACCAAACTTGCTCCAGGCATTTCGCTGGAGGTAGAAGACCAACAGAACAATTCCCTGTTCCAACCCTGTTCCCTTACAATAATTGCAAAATTCCATCAGTGCATCAGTACTGCAGCATTTTGTGACTTTTTAGAAATTAGAACACACAAGAATGGAAGCATCTATAAATCTTACAATCTTGAGTGTATGGCAATAAAATTACCAGCACTGTATCCCCCTCAGAAAGACCTTTCCAATGACGTATAATAAGATATGGTTTGTTCATACATTTTGAAGAAACCACTTGAAGTCTATCAAGACCGGCTAGGACCAGTGGGTGGCTGTGCATGCCAGTGAAGTGTACCCTTTCACTTGCTAGTCTCAACAACATGCCTCCGTACACCTGGGCATGATCCTGTAATTGTTACGCAATAGGTTATAGTATTTTAGGCTGATTTTTCATTATTATGTATCAAATTAAAGCTTATTTATCATACAAAAATAATATATATGATATATATAGTCTATACATATTTTACTTTGCGTACGGAAGGGAAGTAAGAGGTGGTGTTATGAACCCGAACCATAAACTCTGGCTGCCACCATTTAATCATTGTGGATTTTCAGCTGGATTCAGTAATGTGAGAATGTGTTTGCCAGGGGAAACTTAACCATTGACTTGTATCTTAATGTTTCTGATACATTTTATCCATTAATGTTATTGTTTATACATAAAATGTTGAGTCTTATATCATTATAGTGGGCTTAAAATTTAGAATTGGAAGGAAAGAGTTAAACAGGAAGTGCCAAGAGCACATTGTAGCAGGTGGTGCCACCTGCTGGCTCAATATGGCATATTAGTCCATGCTGCTGTGTGAGGCTTGAATGGAATCTATCTGTCTGTCTGTCTGTTCCTCTGTCTCTGTTTGATTGTTTGTCTGTCAGTCTGTCAATCTAACTGTATGTATATACATGTTTGTAAGTTTAGGGTACAGACAAGGCAAAAATGCTGCATTTGGAGCAAAAGTGTGTGTCAAAGAGTAAATGCTATTTGAAACCCAGACAAAAGTAAAAGCTGAGGATTCTCTTTGGGTATAGAGCATTTGGGGTGGGGGAACCATTTTATATCTGTGCTCGTATGTATCTATGTAGAAACACAGAAATGACTTCATTGATTCATACAGAGTTGCAGTGTCTGCCTGGAATTTACAACATATGTAAGATCTATATCCCCCTGTGGTCGTACGGACACCGTGATGGCAAACCTACTGGCAATTTCCAGCACTGAAATATTCATATTTCTTGAACTGAGTTTGATGCTAACAACTTTGCGCCCTACTTGTGTGCGTGTGTGTTTTTATTTTGGTTTTTTTTTTTTATGTTTTTTTTTAATCAAAATCATCACTCAGCATTGGACTAATTTGTGACATTGACCTGTTCCTAGTGAGAATTGTCAGTAAACAGTGTGTGCACATGTGAACTCAGATCTTGCAAATTTTACAGCACAGTCTTGCAGAATGGTACCATATTCCCACAGATGCCAACAGTCAAAATGCCATGTCAGGGACATTTAAGTGAGAACATCAGGGACAGAGCATATTTAACAAAGAATATATGGGAAAATACTCAGTTTCAGTGTGGGACAAACACCCTGAAGTGGTCAATACTTTAGCTAATATCAGGGACTGTCCCTGACGACAAGGGACAGTTGGCATCTCTGTGTTCGGTGAGAGACATTGTCTGTCATGCCTCATTACATGGGTTGTCTCATCTGTCTGTCCACATTCCCTGGCATCTGCTAAGTCACTGAAGGACTTACGTTATAAATAACATCAAATGTAAGCCAAGTTCAATTCTTTTTTTTTTTTTAATTTTTTTTTTTTTTTGGGGGGGGGGTAGTATCTTGTGTATCTGGTATAGATGTAAAAATAAAATTGCCTCCAATGTTGCAAAATGTAGAAAAATTGAGTATTTTGTAGCCACTTGTGAAAAGACTTAGACATGCACACCTTCCATGTTTATGTGGGGGGTTTACTTGTGTGAGAGGGTGGGAGGAGCACCCGACTCTCAACTCTTGTCTCGTACCAGGCTCCTTGCAACAATTCTGTAAGTCTGTCAAATAACAGCCATGATCAAATTGACAAGTTCCTAACATTCGTGTTGGACTTTATGCCTGAGACTTAATTTTCAGTCTGTTTGTTTTCTTTTCCCCATTGTCTTTTGGTACATTGTAACACAAGCCAGGAATTTATTACAAACCTCCGTTTGTGTAATGGTGAGGCAGAAGTCGCAGGGGTCGTAATTCCGACATCAAGACACCAATGCTTGAGCACATATTGCTGATCACTGATACGCAAGCAATTATTATCCCAGCAAGAGAAACCAATGATTTTGCATGAAAAGTAACAATTAAGTCATAAGTTCCATCTTTGCATTTAAGGGAGGAAAGAAAAACAAGAGGCAATGACAAATTAAGAATGCTGTAGCACAGAAGAGGGTTCATGGATTTTTTTGAGGGGGTGGGGGTGGGGGTGGGGGTAGAATCTGAAACATATTATTGAAATCCACCTTAGCGTCAGTCTGATTAACTCATTCCATATCAGTCCTGATTATTCTGTGTATTTACCTAGATTACGACAACAATTGCATATTTAAATTCTTCATGAAAAGAGCTTTCATTCAAGTACCAACATGCCTATAGTGTTAAGTCAGTAGTTCTGGCACTGCCTGGCAAGTCATGTTGCAGCTGCTGCAAGGGCAGCTGCAGCATGACTTGCCAGGCAGTGCCAGAACCTCTGACCATGGCCTGTCACCACAGTATGGAATGAGTTAAAATGCTGTACTCTTTAAAATGGGAGGCACAAGAACTGAGCATCAAATCCTGAGGTTAATGATTGGCATTGACCATCCATTATACATCACATAAAATGACAAACTGGGAAAGCCTGATCTGTATTTAATGATCTGAGATTGCTTTTGAACCAGAAATTTTACACATGCTGACCTGTTTACGTACGAGTACACTGCAATGCAGTGCCATGGATTATAGTAGTCCCTCCTTTGAGTGCGAACACCAACGGCAAGGTCTAAAAGTGCTCACATAAAGCAGGTGGTCTGAACTGAAGTCAAGTAACATGGAAAAAATGGTACTAAGGACCTGATAGATGCAGTCTTCAAAGTCTTCCACTGGAGAGACCTCTCATAGGAGGGGCAAATGTTTTAGTGTGTATAAAATGTTATTTTTACAGGCATGTAAACTTTTACAGGCATGTAAACTTTCACAGATATGCTTTAACTCTCTCAGTGCCACATTTTGGACTGAGTCAACATCTTTTCTTGGCACACTTCAGGCACAGTGTGCCCAAAGCAAGCTGGAGAAAGCTGTTGACCTGGTCTGTTGTATTCTATGTAACTACAGGCATGTTGGTGCTTGATTGACAGGTCTTTTTACAAGGAACATGAATCTAGCATCCTTATTACAAGTCGGAGCAGTTCATTTGAAGTAGTTTGACTGTAGTCACAGGTGGCACTGAAAAAGTTTAGCAGAGTGAATCTTACTCATGTTGTAAACCTATTCATTGTCATGAGCTAAAAACAACAAGAGTTTGTGGTATTAGAAGTACTGTTAATTGCTTTAATTTCGCTGTATTCTTATTTTCGCTTATTTCGCTGATGGTACAAAACCGTGAAAATAAAAACACAGTGAAATAGTATTTTAACATTGTTTGAATAGGAATTATGTCCAAAATAGTGAATTTAAAAATACAGTGAAATTTCAAAAATAGAAAAACCGTGAAAATTTAAACACGCGAAAATAAAGCAATTTACAGTATTGACTTTACACTGGTTTCAATACTCTCTGCATTACTTCAGGAAATGGTAAAAAAAAATAAATCAATAAAAACCGTGGACCCTTAGAATGTGTACTTCTGGGTAGCTACTGCACGATGTCATTACCATGATTGACATCTTTCATTTGAAGAATATTGTTCAACACAACATGTAACATGACAGTACATGTAGCCCATAATATCTGTGGGCAACACGCCGACACTGACAGTAAAAGTAAAATTTTTCTGTAATGCACAAGTCAAATGTCATTGTATTTAATGCAGTGATGTGAGTCACATTTATATTTGCCTGTTTGGGTCATGACCAATGTTGGGTCGATGGGCGTTTGTTTTCTTGACAGGATTAAACTGCACAGATGTGATTGGTGAAGGTGCATCAGATGCGCACGGTTTCCTCTCACCGAAAGGTCTCAGTCTGTTGTCTTTGTGTCTGATGCTCAAGGGATACTTTCACACAGAAAATGCCACCATAAGAAATGCTGGCAGTTTTTTTTTTGTCTGGTGACAACGTGTAGAAATCATTACAGTCAATACCTGCTGTATGTGACCACCCCTCCTACTAAAGAAAAGAGGTCACATACAGCAGGTGGTCTTTTATAGCAGTTAACTTTAAAAAGAAATTGACTCTCACAGCCCTCAGAATAGTGGCTTCAGACAGCAGGTGGCGTGTCACAGCAGTGGTCACATACAGCAGGTACCACTGTACTTGCGGAGCATGCCATCACACGAGAGTGCAATTGTGACAGGTTGCTGCCTTTGAGCTGTGACGAGGCATTGTCTCGCACACATCGTGTCGTCAAGGTTTACCATCAGTATGCTAATCTGCTAATCGTTAGCGATGCTGTCAGTCGCACGTGGCTATCGTGCTATGACATTGATGACACAGCCAGCGACAGCTTACCTGCTTATTAAGGCATACTTTGAATTGTCATAGGCCAGCTCCCTGATTTGACAACTCCACGACCAAATTATTTGTGATAAATTGAGTTATCGTACCCCCTGCAAAGAAAGCTCGCATGGTATACATTCACTGTTTTCAGCTTGTTCCTCTTCGCAGACTGTTGGACTGTACCAGAATCGTGGCAAGCAAAGTATCCCATGATTCATAGCCCACAGCTACCTCATATTTACCTCAATTGTACCTTGACACTATTTCTTGACTGGATTACTTTTGGGTGACCTTGACCTCATTTTCAAGGTCACAGGACCTATGTGTATGCAAAGCAGGGGGCGTTCAGGCTGGCGACGATGATCATTATAGTTGCATGCAAGCGGTGATCCCGTCAGGCATCACAGTCTTTATAAAAAAAAAAAAAATTCTAGACAAAAACTGAAAGTGAACTGTGTCTCAGTATTCTGTGAAAACTTGCGGATCAATTTTCTTCAAACGAACAGATTTAGAAGTGACGTGCTCTGAGTTAAGGAACATTTACTGTACTTTTTCTTGGTAGGCATCAGTTCTTTTTTAACCATGATTTCTATCACAAGTACCTTATCTAATCATGTGACAATGCTTTCTTGACATTAAGAGGTGCTAGGTTACAACATAACAAGATATGGGAAAAATTACAAGAACTGTTTTTTAGATGATAGTGTTAGAAAGGAAAACAAAACCGTTGTTTGCAGCTTTGCTATTGGTTTCGAGGTAGATAACATCGGGGGGGGGGGGGGGGGGGGGGCGGGGAGACATGAAAGCCACCAACACTTTTCCTTCCACCACTGGGTAAATATTAGGAGAGGGTAAGTGTTGATCTTCACACCAATCTGTAACTCATGACTATACCAACCCAAAATACACGTATATACTTCAGCTGACCTGTGGATCAGTAAGTAGGACTTTATTGACATATCAAGGTGGTTTTCCTTGTGAATGGTCACTTGTTACTGGGTTATTCAAGTATGAATCCACACTTCGTAAGTCCAAATTTGTTATTGCAAGAGGCATGATGAGAGGCCTACTGGCAGTTTTGATGAGTTTATGGCCATGATGAGTGTTATGTTTTGACCTTAGATATAAGCAAATTGATGTCATGTATTTTCGTACCTGCTCAATATGAAGTTAATACATCTTGACTGTCTGTATAACTACAAAATTTTAGGATGGGGGAGGAGATACCCACAGTTCTTGGTTTCATATTTAATGAAGTACCCTGTCTATACATATGTAGAATTTCTTCACATCTTGAAAGCCTAAGCAACATATACCCTTAAAAAAAACAAACAAACAAACAAGCAACCCAAAAAAGGTGTCGCTTATTCACATTGTCAGTTTTGAAGTTAAGGTGGAAATGCCTGTTTTTAACACTTGTCCATGTAAAGCCAAATATGGATATTTTTCTTTGAAATGTGTTGCCTGTTTGGCAGGCCAATCCTTATGTTTTTTGTTTGTTTGTTTGGTTTTTTTTTCGTGCCACTAGTGTTTGGTTTGCTGAGGAGGCAAGGTAATAAGGCATTGTCTATGAAGAGTAAAATATCCTGAATTTTTTTTTTTTTTATGAAAACCAGAAGTCTCACAGTTTAAATAGAAAAGTTGCATAACTTGTGACCCAGGGGTGTGGCGATGGGGTTGTTGGCCTGAGCAAAACCCCATGACCAAGCTGCTTGTATATAGCTGCCTGAACTCTTCCAGGAACATGAAAGCATTTTTAACAGGGATTTTGCCAGTGTCAATTTTTGCAAACTCTGCAGTTAAGATTAGTGGCCCAGGTTCAGAGCTATCTACTGTGTTTGAGGCATCTGCCGAGACAAATGCAGTTGACTTTTGGCTTTCAACAGTGGAACATGGAGAGACACAGGCATCAGTTAATACTTGGTTCTTACTTTTGTTTGTAAAACCAGGTAGTCGTGAAAGTTATTGACCTCGAGACAGAAAGGTAAAGTGCGGAACAAATAAACTGTAGTCACATGATGTTTTCACATTGGCCTACCCAGCGGCTGGGAGTACCCCTGCTTGCATCTAGCAGTGAGGCACTCCTTGCTGCAACGCTCTCTTCTGGGAAGATCTGTGACAAATACAGGGGTCACACGACGGCCGTGTGTTTTGTTGTCAGCGATTGGCCCCAGTATCCGCCTCTATACAGGAAATGCTAACACATTCCTTTTGCATAAACTTCCTTGAGTGAAAAAAAAAAAAAAAAAAAAAGTTTTGTTGTCATATTTGCTTGGATGACAGCCAAATAAAAGTGAAGTACTCTGTGACCTCAGACTGTGGCTGTTGTCTCCTTCCTGTGTGCACTTTCATAAGTCACTGGCTGATGGGATTTGCTGCCTGCCAATCCTGCTCCATAACCTTTAATCTGTGTACCGTATCTATGACTGCATGTTAAAACGTTGACTTTCTGCAGAATGTCCACCATTAAACATGTTGATATGCTTCGTGGCATAGTTACTATTCAGGGATATAATCTACCATTGTAGCTGGGGCTGAACATATGCCCCCTCCCCCAAAACCCCCACCCAAACAAGCCTACCTTGCTAACATTTTTTTTTCTTATTCAGCCTTTAAAATTTTCCCAAATCAGTCAATAACATTTTGCAATATGTTTTTAAAACTGCATCAGTATGATAGCATAACTTGAATGGAAAATTCTAGTTTTCAGTGCTATGATAGGTGAAATATCAGCTGAAAATATCTAATTTACACCAAATATATGCATAAGGCCAATGGTCAATTTTGTTTATCAAAATTTTGAGTGACCTTGACCTATTTTTCAAGGTCCTTGTACACTTTCGTAAGGGACACTGAATTCAATATGTCGAGAAAGAGTAAGGCTGGAAAGTTTATGTTGTATAGTATGGATGACCTTGACCTACTTTTTCAAGGTCATGAAGGGAATGAATTCCAGGAAATGATCTCTTTTGGTGAGGGTCATTGTATCTTAACTTGTGACCATCTGCCCGTATATATATATAAGTACAGGAACATTATACAGACAAAAGTGTGACTTGTGGAGTCATTGTGGTTTCACTGGTGGTATTAATTGAAAGTAACATCATAGGAATAAAAAACACATTAAATTGATTGATGTGCTCATAAATTGAGGTGGAACTGCAAAATTTGTACCAAATATGTATTAGGCCATTATGGTCAAATTTTTATAATATGTTATGTGACCTTGACCTATTTTCAAGGTTATTAAGTACTTCAGTAAAGGCCAGTAAATCATGTAGCATGTATGGGTCCTCATCTCAGACTCAGAGACTCAGACTCAGATTCAATTTTATTTGACCAAAAAAAAAAAAGAAAAAGAAAGAAAAAAAAAAGAAAAAACAAGTGGTGGTACAACAAAGTCATACATCTCAATGAGTAGAGTGTACATCTGCTATGCATTAAGTGGCTCGTATTACATTAAACTAGGCTGTCAGGATGATCCCTGCCAAGGATTAATGATCCGTTATCGCAGGGGCCACCTTAGCATGACAATTTAAGCAAGTGGATGTACTGACTGGCTTGACATATATACAAAGATAGCTGAAGGTACACAATGTTTTTGAATAAACCAGTTACATGTAGGAGCATATGCAGAAGAGCATGAAAACTTAGTTATTACAGATGTAACAGCTAACAATGGTGCAATCCTCAGAATATTAGTTAATGAAGTATGTTTTAGCGTATTTTGAAAAACCGTAGTATGAACGAGTGTCAAATTTGTTCTTGATATCTGAAGGCGTTTCATTCAGTAACATGGGGATGTAATATCGAACACAATTTTTGGTGGAGCTGCAAAAGGGGGGGGGGGGGACGTTGTGAGGAGCATGTCTGTATCTGGTGTCATAGCTTATGGAGAGTAAAGAGTTCGGACTTCGGAATAGGGTAATCACTACTAGGAAGTGGTTTTGGACAAAAAGACACAAATACAATAGGAATGGGTGGCAGGTAGAACAGTGAAAAACTTCTCAAAGTATTTTGGCAACTGGTTTTTCTTATATTTGTAATAAAATTTTAGGGCTCTAGTATGTTCTTCACTTTCAGCAAATTCTGTTTTTTAAATAGAGGTTCAGTTTGTGCATTGTAAGTTGTCAAATTTATTTAGTGAATTGCCTTCTTTTGTAGTTTAATGATTTTATCACAAGTATGGCCCCAGGCAATGATACAGTAATTTAGGTGAGGAAAAATTAAGGAATTGTAAATTAATAAAAGTGACATAACAGGCAGAAACTTGTTAAGCCCTTTGAGGATACCTAAAGTACGTGATATCTTATTTGCAATTTTATCAATATGCACTTTCCAGTTCATATTTTCTTGAATAACAAGTCCCAAAAATCAAATTCATGAGTTTTTTCAATGAGGATATTGTTAATCTGATGTCTAAGTCAAAATTTCATTTACGTTGAGGAAAGTGAAACATCATGTATCTAGTTAGTTTTTGAGATATTTAGAGATAACTTATTGGCAGCAAGCCAATGGGATATCTTATTTAATTCCAAATTGGTATTTTCTGTTAAACTTTGGGCCTCAGGTCCAGCATGAAAATCAAAAATATACAGGGAGTTCATAAGGATGGTGTCATTAGCATAAAGGATGGCATTAAATTTAGAAGAAGCAAGGTGAATATCATTCATATATATAATGAAGAGTAAGGGCCCCAGTATGGAGCCCTGAGGCACACCTGTAGTGATTTGGAGTGGCTCAGAGCACTCGCCATCATATTCTACATACTAGCTGAGACCTATTTGTTAAATAGCTGCGAAACCATTCCAGAGAAGTGCCATGAATGCCATAATAATTCGGCATATGTAGGAGAGTGGCGTGGTCAAGGGTATCGAATGCTTTAGAAAGATCAAGATATATACTGATAGGAATTTCACCAGAGTCAAGAATCTGAAATATTCTGTCAGTGAATTCAAGTGCGGCTGTTTCTGTTGAGTGTGCTTCCTTAAATCCGTGTTGACTGTCATAAAATAGATTATTTGAGGTGAAAAAATCATACAATTGATGATAAACTACTTTTTCAAAAATTTTAGATAGGGCAGGTGGAAGAGAAATTGGCCGGTAATTATCAAAGATAGTGTCAATGCCCTTTTTATGGATAAGAAGCACCTTGGCAAGCTTAAGTTTCTTGGGAAATATGCCATAGTTAAAGGACTGGTTAATAATCAGTTCTGAGGGCTTGGCCATGGCGCTGCTAGCTCCCTTGAGCAACTTCATAGAAAGCGAATCATGGCCAGTGCTTACTTTGGGTTTGAGTTTGTGCAGAATATTTTTGATCTCCTCGCAAGAAACTTGATCGAATGCAAAGGAATAATCAGGATGATCAACAAGATACGAAGTAAAATGTGGCAAATTTGTGGACCGCAGTTTTGCAGCCAATTTAGGACCAATTTCTGTGAAAAACTCATTAGAAAGGTTGGCAATTTCAACTTTGTTGGATATTTTATGACCGTCCACTTTGAAGAAAAGTGGGAAATCTTTTTTTTTCTCTTGGTTATAATTAAGACTGATTTGATAGTATCCCAGGTCTCTCTGGTGTCAGTTTCAAATTCTCAAAGAGACAATGATAGTATTCTTGTTTCCTTTGAGAAATAGTTTTATTAAGAATGTAATTATAAGATTTTAGGTTTTGTATTCAGTGACAGGTATTCGGCAGCATCATGACTTGTACATTTTAACTTTTTGTATAGCTTGTCTTTATATTTCATAGATTTTTTAAAATACCGTTGGTTACCCAAGGGGAGAATTTATGCCTGCATTTCTTGAACTTTACTATTTTGTTTAGAAGATGTTTTTGTTTGGCATTGATTATAATACTGGCAAATTTGTAATAGTTCATATCAGGGTCAGAATGAAGATCTTGATTGAGTGACTGTATTATGTTTACATTATTTAATTCATTATAGAAATTTTGTGTTGACTGAGGATCTTTTGTCTGCACTTTTGTAAGTTTGGGAGGTCCTTTTAAATTTATTTTTTGGTTTAGACTAGTGAAATACGGGAAGTGATCAGACAAGTCTGTAAATATGATACCTGAACGACATGACTTGGTACTATGGGATAAATTACAGAATATATTGTCAATAACAGATGCACTTTTTTCAGAGAAGAGCAGGTAAAGTAATTTTAGGTAAGAAGTCATTGTTCAACATAAGGTCTAGGAAATCTGAATATTTTTCTCTAGTGTTTGTTTTCAGGACATCAATATTGAAGTCACCCATGATCAATATGTCTGAAGGCTCATCAGATAAAATAGAGATACAAAGGGATAGGTCATTCAAGAAACGTTCAATGTCCTCATTTCGGTCCCTTGGGGGACTATACACATTACACAGTGTAACTTTTTTTCGTAGATTGTTACCAGTAATGTCAGTAAACTGTCCTTCCCATAAAGTATTAGGTACATAAAGATCTCTGGTATGATGTTGAAATTGTTTGTGCAGATGCACCAACATAACACTGTTTAGTTGACATGAGTAAAAGACTGTACCCTAATACTTGTCCGTTTACAAGATCATCACATATATGCAAGATGCAAATAGGATACCTTGTTTAAAAACGAGTTTTTCCTTTTTTCGTTTTTGTTTGGATATGTTTGTTTTTCTGTTTGTTTGTAATTTTTACGTCAGCTGACTTGTCAGACAGCTGAGGTTATATGATAGTCCTTTGTCTGTCATTGGTGTCGTCAGCATTGTTGGTGTCTTTGGCATTGGCATCAGTATCTGTCCGTCAACAATGCGCTTTTTCAACTTCTTCTCATAAACCATAACTGGATCCACTTCAAGCTTGGAGGGAATATACCTTGATGATTCTGGGCAGGAAATCACAAGCGGCTAATGTGGGAGGTTATAGAAAACTGGTCACTATGTGGTGATACTCTGGATCCCTGATTTTCAATGAATTTTCAATTCGAGTACCTGTTGGTTAATACATGCATTCCTATTGTTTTTCCATGTAAGTCAATGGAAATTAACCCTTTCAGCGCCCAATTTTGAACTGAGGCAACAGCTTTCCTAGGCATCCATTGGGTGCAATGCCCCCAATGCGCACCAAGAAAAGCTGTTGACTTGGGGTATTCTCTCTGGAACCATAGGCATACTGGTACTTGAATGAAAGGTCTTTTTACGAGGAATATGAATCTGGGATCTTAATGATTATCAGACTTGTCTGGCCTAAGTAGATCGACTTTAGACGTGATTGGCACTGAAAGAGTTAAGTCACGTTTTACTTCCTCTTCAAAATTCTCATCTCCTGGACTAGATGGAGACTTATTATTGGTTGAATGTCAAGGTCAGCTAAGGATGGGCTGTTCAGACAGCCCTCTTGTGTCCAAATTATTTCCTGTTTATAATCTTAAGTTTTGAGAATACAGAAGATGGGGAAAACCACCAAACATTTTAGCTGGCCTCGCACCCGGAAATGTTAAAGTAGGCCAGCACAAAATTTTGATGAAAACAGTAGATGTTTATCACCCTGAAATATATGATCATGATTTACCTGTAAAATGGTTCGTAAAATGGTTTGATTTCATGAGAATGTTACATTACGTTTTAATTATGTTGTTGATTTCCATACTCGCGATTTTTTTCTACCATTCATAGGCTGCCATAATAGACAGACTGCATTTACTTCATTGTGCAGTCATGCTGCCACCTAGTGTCATTTGATGGTGCCACTTAATGAGAAACTGCCACCAGGGGGTGTTGTCTTTAAGCTCATCACTGACACCTTTGAACACAAAAAAAAGTCTCTGCAGCATGAAATCTCCTGGCCACACTGTGTTCTGTTAAGCATTCTTTGAAGACATTGGAGGCTCTACTGCAAATGGCTAATTTGAGCCAATTTGTTCGTTTAAGTTACTGAGGTATATCCAGCCTGAGGTTATATATGTTACCCAATCAGAGTGCAGGAATATGCTGCAGGGTCCATGCAGTTTTGCAGCTTTCTGGCTTTGCAACAGTCATTTCATGTAACTTTTTCAATGCCAACTGTGACTAAAGTCCCATTATTTAAGACGACGTGCTTTCAATTATAATAAGGATGCTAGATTCATATTCCTAAAAACATTTCATTTAAGTACCAACATGTCCAAAGTTTCAGAGAGTGTAATAGTCTGGGTCAGCAGATATCCTTGGTGCACTTTGGGTGCATTGCACCCAAAATGCGCCAAGAAAAGCTGTCGTCTCTGTTCGAAACTTGGCAGTGAAACAGTTAAATGACAGGAAATTTGTGTGTGATCTGAGTTGAGAAAATTGTTTTCACCAAATATTGTTTGGGTATTACACTCTCATATCCTGGTTCTGTTTTCAAGAAGAGAGATGACAGAATAACAATGGACTTGACACATAAACACCATATAGCCCTACCCCCCACCCCCACCCCCACCCCCAAGCCATTCTGCAACTTTCCAAGGTATTGAAAACATGCAGTGTCTGACATGCGTAGAAAGTTGGAAAACAGGTCAGTGTGGCCCACAACAGGTCAGTTTGCTTAATTACAAAGCAAATTCTTTAAATTGTTATTGGCTTGCATAGTACCCTTTTTCTTGGCTTCTCATGAGAATTAGTCGTGTTTATCAATTGACTCGGTGAAAAAGGTGATTTATCTGTGTTGAATCAACACCATTGTTCACTCCCAGTATTTTTCATACAGGTTGCGTGCTGTTTCCTCAAAGTGAAATGTCAAGTGGTAAACATGTACATGTGTTTGAGAGGCAGCTGAAAGGAAAGCAACTAACAAAACAGCTGGAAAAAATGGTACATATATCTGTCAAAGTACAAGAGGTTTGGTGTGTAGTGACTTAGTAAATCAGGAACAGTAATCACATTTGCTCTAGTTTTTGCACAATCGTGGCAAATTCATTCAATTTTACTTGGATTTTACTTTCCCATATTTACCCAATACCTTAAAACTGAAGATGGCAACAGAAGCTGGTGCAGATTGAATCGAATTACAAAAAAAAAAAAAAAAAGCATAAATCTGAAGTTTGAATACAGACTCAGAGATGTAAAATCCATAAAAGTTAATACATTTAGAAGTAAACTGCCTTTACTCTAGTCAACTGGCAACAAAACATGTCTCCAGCACTTTTGGTCGTGGCAACTTGTAGACTTGGGGATATCACACTTACAAATGTTGGGTCATTCCCCCCCCCCCCCCCCCCCCCTGTTTTTTAAAAGGAATGCAATTTTTTCTCTTGTTACATGCAGGACATATCCATTAGTCTTGGGTACATTCCACACATTTTCTAAAATTGTGCACACATATTTTGGCCAGATTGTTGGGATAAATATTTTCACATGAAGACTCAGGTCACTCCATTGGAGAAGAGAAGGGGGTGGGGGGCTCTATGGAAATGTCTCTGGGTTGTACTGAGGATTTTATTTTGGCTCAAGTCACTTAAATCTTTTAGCCAAACTTAAATTTTTTATCGTCAACTCACATTTTTAAACATTTTACATGTAACAGGTGGCAGTTTGATGATTTGGAAGCTACGGTGTATCAAAATTTTCTTGAGCCAATTTGGCTAAAAGGTAAATTCTTTAAGCCAAATCCCACATTCATTAGCCTATGGCTAAGTGGCTAATGGCTAGCACCAGCCCAGTGTCTATTTTAGTATAGCCTTTTCATAACTCCTGTTGTTTTCAGATTTGTGGTCACTGTTGTAAAATTTCATACTGTACTTGGCCAACATATGTAACCTTCACTGAGAAATTAATGAACTGATAGTGGATATGTGCTGTATTCTTGCTACTGTACATATATGTGAGGTATTTATTTACCCTATCACATATGTTGCATTTGATCAACTCTATACCACGTGCTTTATTTGAGCCACCCAATAACGCATGTTGCATTTGATCCACCCAACAACATATGCTGCATTTGATTCACCCTGCAGTTCATGCTGTGTATCTAGCCAGAGGGACAGGCTGCATCACTCTGCCCTATAGCCACAGGGGCATGCTACATTGCTGCCCTATAGCCAGAGGGACATGCTGCATCACTGCTCTATAGCCAGAGGGACATGCTGCATCACTCTGCCCTTTAGCCAGAGGGACATGCTGCATTACTCTGCCCTATAGCCAGAGGGACATGCTGCATCACTGCCCTATAGCCAGATGGACACGCTGCATCACTGCCCTATAGCTAGAGGGACATGCTGCATCACTGCCCTATAGCCAGATGGACACACTGCATCACTGCCCTATAGCCAGAGGGACACACTGCATCACTGCCCTATAGCCAGAGGGACATGCTACATCACTCTGCCCTATAGCTAGAGGGTCATGCTGCATCACTCTGCCCTATGGCCCATGATACATTGGATTCCCTGTCTGTCACACCCTGCATTCTGTGCACTACAGAGCGCATTTAATTTGATCCATCACACAGAACATATGTGTGTTGCAATTGACACTGGTTCATCCATATTTTGACACTGCAGCAATACCTCTATCAAGTGAATTCTTTAGTTTATCCATAATCTGCCTCAAGCTGCAGTTGGTGGGCCATACTCTTAAGTGATAAGATGCCAGGTTATATTGCACAGGAGTCATCATTTGCTTCTTCATGATGAATGAGGGGCACTCCCCCAAATTCAGGATAGGTAGGCCCCACTGAGGTTATAGAATACAGTCCCAGTGGGAGGTGAAACCAAAACAGAAAGAGGGGGTCTGGGGGCGGATACTGACACACTTGTTCTGAACTTATTAAAGTTCCCCCCCCCCTTTTTTTTTGGGGGGGGGGACAATGCAAGATCATCCTTCTGCCTTTTTTTTCCTTCTTTTTTTAATTGGAATCTAGAATTTGATGCAACTTGGAGAGATAAGTCATATGAGTGTGGGGGCAGTCTTTCAGAGTGAGACGGCGCTCAGAAAGCTGCCCAGGGTCTCTGGGAGTGAAGTAAAGGAAAACAGGGTTTTGGAAGCGATAGAGGAGGAAATGTGAGGGTCTTTCCTGCAGCACCTACCTGTATGGCCTGGTATGGAAAGTACCCCCAACCCTCACCCCCTGAGATACTGATTTTGATCTGCTTCTCAGAGTATGCTCAAGCTGAGGTTCCATCATATGTGTACTGAAGCTGAATTTTAATCCAGTGTGTGCTCTAGTTGATCGGCTGTCCATCTGATGCTGTAGTTGGTCCAATATCCAACACGTGGAGACATAATTCTAGAGGTAGTCAGTGACAGGGCGTGGTTCTGTTGATCCATCATGCAAATTTATTCTGAATGCTACTTGGGGATCAATATAGGACTGAGTGAGCCCTTTTCCCATTGGCTACTTTTTGTGATTAAAATGTTGTCTTTGTATCACTTCATAAAATATGGTTAAAAATTAAATCAATGCATGCTACAGTTACCCTGCTATCCAATTTTATTCTTCGTTGGAGGGTTAATTATCATTTAGTAGAGTGAAATTCAAAAGATCACTGCAGATCATATGACCTAAACATTGTTACAAGTAAATTATGACGTGCCTGCATCAGTGACGTGATGCATTTACATTTAGACAAAATCAAATGTGTGCGAGCGATGTTTGATAATATGTCATGTGTGACGTGGAATTACTGGAATAACTGCGATGAACGTACGCAGACACGGCAAACCAGGTCAGCATTGAAAGTAGGCCTAGGGCATTTTTGGGGCGATGAATACCCAAGTAAACATAGAATAAACAAAATTTTACATGGCTGGAGAGTGAGTTACTATTTTTCTCTCATGAGGAATCATTGTTGGTGGGGAAAATCACAAGTGACCACAAGTCACAAGTGATTTTCCCCACCAACAACAATCCTGAGTGAGAGAAAAATAGTAGCTCATTCAGGATTGTTGTTGGTATGGATAATCACTTGGGACCTGTGGTTACTTGTCATTTTCACCACCAACAGTGATCCCTCGTGAGAGAAAAATAGTAGCTCACTCTCCAGCCATGTAAGATTCTCTGTTTATCCACCACCCAACACATGCTGTTGTTAATCTGCCATCCAAGTTAATCCACCACCCATCCAATGCTGTGGTGGATCCACTAAGTTATACATGATCAAACTGATTTACATATATGTTTCAACACTTTCAGTTGATTCAAGCAAGGAGTCTGTATTCGAAGAGCCTGTACAATGTCTCAAATATGTAGGGGTGCAAGTGAAAATAATTTACTGCGTTCCTGTTCCTGTTGTCTGCGGAGTCAATCTGCCTCCAAAGCAGACAAAGTTCCATGCAATCTCTGCTACACTTGGAGAGTAGACATGACGCAGAGCTTGCGTCTGTTTGGGAGGCAACGGGTCAATATGAAATCATGCAGCTCATTGCAAATGTAACCTGTTCTGTTTGTGATTGGACACATAGAAAATATGTTACTGTTCTCGTAGTAAATCTGCTATTTGCCTTCTTGCTGAAATTGAATGGAGCAAATTGGTGTTTTCATGAGGCAAAACGCCATAATTTGAAACGTTTTTTTTTTTCTTTTCTTTTTTTTGACAAACTACAAGTAAAAACAGCTTTCTGCAAAGTCAACCCCAATGTATCTACATGTATAGAAGATGATGGTCACGTTGAGGTTGACTTTACAGAATGTACCTTCAACATTGATCATTTACAGATTTACCTTACTTTCGATGCAAATACCACCCCACCCTCATCATGTGGCTTGAAAGGTGTGTTGCTCTCAGCAATCATGTTTTGAGTTGATGTCCAGTGGGGAGGATGTTATTGTTACTTGTGCCTGAAGTGGTGAGTCATTTCGGCCACAGGCCATCTCTAATTAGTTTGTTAACAAACAAGCTTTGCACAAGTGAGTCTTTGCATAGGCACAGACACGTCAGTGCCCTTTCTGTCTCCAGGATACAGACTCCTTGATCCAAATCGTTCACGGTAGGCTTTATGTCCTGAAAAAAAAAAAAAATCAGATTGCTCAAACTTTTTGAACATTCCTCGTACTACACAGGCTGGCAGGAATCAAGGGATGCTGAGCAGTTTGACCCTTTAACAATATTTACTGATTGGGTTAATGTATATATATATATATATAGGTCATTAAAGCTGGGGTGAACTAATAGGGCAATAGCTAAGTCCATGCAGGAAGTACACAGTCTTCACCTCCAATAACAGGGTGCTTGGTACAACACTTCTAATTTACCCCCACCCCAAAAACTGGGCAAACAATGCCATAAACACCTATTTGGGATCTGATTGGCATGACAGGTGGACAAAGGGGTGTTATTTATAGGGTTGTTTATGATTAAAGGGATAATTGGTGTCCACAGATTGGCCAGATGGCATACTGTAAATTGCTTTAAATTTCGCTGTTCATGTACTCTTATTTTCGTTTTTTTTCATTGATGGGGAACAAAACTGTGAAAATAAAAACAACAGTGAGATAGTATCTTAAACATTGTTTTAATAGGAATTATGTCCAAAACAGTGAAATTAAAACCACAGTGAAGTGTCAAAAGTACAAAAGCCGTGAAAATTTACACACGTGAAAATAAAAGCAATTTCCAGTACTGCCCTCCTTGTCCAAAGCTGCATACATTGCCCTTATTTGTCTGACCTATTACTTCAGTCAACAGTAACAGATCAAAGGTGGCACCAAATCTGGATTAATGACCATGTTGTAGACTTGTAGATGGTTTAGATAAATCAAATACGCTACCTTGAAAGTAATTTTTTACTTTTCAATGCTAAGCTTTGAGGAAGGCAATTCATGAGTAGCTATCAGTTATAGAATCTTTTGGATGATTTACAGGACAGAGCTCTTATTCCCTTGTGGAAGTCACAAGATAATGCTTTTGGAATCCGAAGTGACCTCGCGGACCCACACATGGGAATACTCACATATATTTGAAACTTCAAGATCTAATTATGCTTGAAAAATACATGTTAGATTTTGATTGAAAGCGTAGATTTCCCTGAAAGGGTGGGTTTCTGCCTTACCGGGAATGTGTCTGTTGCCCATTCCCATGATGCGTGTCTCTGATGGGGGGGCACGGGAGACCCTGGCACTGTCCAGACAACAGATCGGGCCCATGGCATCTCCTATATTGGGAAGGTCGACTTCTATTTCTTGCCCTGTACATTTATGGCTTGTTATTTTCGGTAGCCCCCATAAAAGCTGCCACAGTGACCAAGCAATCAACATAAATTGTGTGATTTTATCGCAAAGTCAAAGAGGATTGTTGTTAAGTGTGGCAGTCCCATGTACAGTGGGCATGTAGCTGCCCTGCACTGTGTTTTGTATGTCACAACTTCTAGGTGTCCTCCATGAGGACTTCCAGTCCGTTTGTTATCAGCGTGTTGTCGTTTTGTGCGGCTTGCATGATCAGCCTCTGCTGATGTTAGTGTGTATGTGTGGCCCCTAGTTTATCGGGCAGTCCGGGTGGGTCCACTGTATCACCTACACCTGGAGTTGGCCTCCTCTTTGATGGGCGTACCCCCCCCCCCCCACCATCCACTGTGTGGGTGTTCTCCATGCTGGACGTGGGACTGATCCCAAGCAGCATGTGCCCTGCTGTGTGGTATGTACAGGTGTCCCAATACATCACCTGTCCAGCAGGCAAGTTCTCTCGCCTACAGTCACTTGCGTTGGTTGCGGACAGATTTGAGGGGGAAGGTAACTGCCTGTGCCAAGCTCATGGCGGAGGGTAGACAAGGGGTGGGGGTGGGGGTCCCTTATATTCAAAACTATTGTCAGGAATTTCAAGTTACAATTATTCATTCTGGTGTGCATTCAACTGCTGATAGGCCTTGGAACTTTCCCATGTAGAAATGATCAGCAGAAATTAAACATTCTGGTATGGCATTTAAATTATGATGTGCCATTTAAACATTTCCATACAGCAATCATGACAGTCTGCATAAATAATCCCTTGTGATATGGCATTAGAGTTAGATACTGATAAGCTGGCTAAACATCCCCATGAAGCAGTTACTAGTCTGTTGAAATTTGCTTTCATACAGGAAAACAGGAAGATTTTATTTCATTTTAAAAAATTGCCCTTTGTTTCTTGTCCATGTGCCCCCATACTATGCTGTCTGTGGGACCCCATACTTTGCTGTGTTTGTAGGACCCCGTACTATGCTGTCTGTGGGACCCCATACTTTGCTCTGTGTGGGACCCCATACCTTGCTATCTGTGGGACCCCATACTAAGCTGTGTCTGTGGGACCCCATGCTATGCTATCTGTGGGACCCCATACTATGCTGTCTTGGGGACCTTGTTAATCTGAACAGCTTTGTACCCCAGTGAATTGTTCAGATTAATGAAGCATATGGATTACTGATTCACTATTACTTGAAATGAACAATTCTGTTCCAGGAGAAGTGTTCAGATTAATGAGACCTATACAGGTTAATGAGGTCCGTATTAATGAGGTTTCACTGTATTTGAATGAAAGGTATCTTAATGAGGAATTTGAATCCTTTAACCGTTATATGATTAATGGTAATGAGAAAATGACTATAGCCATGATGAGCACTTTAAAGGTTAAACAGCTCCAATAATGTGAAACTGCCCCCAAAAAATTACCGCCCTGGTACCATTGCATGGTGCTAGATCTAATGGCCAGTAGATGGAGCACCCAAACATTGTGATTCACAAGAAGGCTGAAGTTGTACTACATTTAAAAAAAAAAAAAAAAAAAATGTACATAGTGAAAGTAAATGGGCTGTTGGCAAAATGTTGTGGTTGCCCCTCCTTCATGAAGCAGATAAGTCTGACATGTCTTTGGCTGCTGGCAGGCATTTGATGTACCAAGTTGGGACCATCTTCAGTGTTGTATTTCCATGACAGTAAGACTTTATGAGGATGAAATGTACCTGACAAATGTACACATCATTGAAGGAGAGGGCGTCTTCTACATTTAACAGTCCAGTTACTTGTCAAGGGATGTCAAAGCATGCTTTTCTTTGTAGATTTTTTAGATAGGGCTCAATCAAACTCATGGTGCAAGGTTTGGTTGGTGCTCAATCAAACATGCCTCCAACTTTGTCAGATCAAGTTTAGAGTGATCTTGGAAGACTAGGACCACTCTAAAGTTGACCTGGGGACCACTCTATCATGATCTGGGGACCACTATAAACTTTATCTTGGGACCACTATAAAATAGATCTTGGGACCACTATAAACTTTACCTGGGGTGTGATGCAAGGAGAAATGGCTTCAGTGCAGAGAATTGGTTATGGTTTTAATTTAATGTTTGATTTGAGTCCATAAAACTGAGGAAACTAAGACTACATCATAGTACACTGTGAAAAGTAACACATCAAAAGAAATATATACCATCATCCAATATGTGCAACTGACTGCTGAAGTGAATATAAGACGTAAACTAACAAAATTGTCGTTATGTATGAATTAATTAAAAACAAACCTATGTAAAGATGCCAAAAACTTCCAGGTTTCCTTCCCCCCCCCCCCATATACTATGTAACATTTACTGTGTGAGATGGCCCTGTATGTGTATATAGAGAATCCATGACAGGCCATGAATCTGGGAAAAGGCGGGTTGGCACAAGTTGGGAGATTTTGGAATTTCTGGAAGACTTGACCGAGCAGAAACTCCAAAATCCCCCCAATGAGTACTGACCCCTTATCCCAGATTCACAGCCTGTCATCTGTTCTTTTTTTCACATATGCTCTGGGACATTTTGTGCCTCAAAGTAAAGTTGAATTTAGAAAGTTTTGCCTCTGTGCCCCCCTTTTTCTAAGAAACCAAATTATCTAATGGAGCTACATAGGTTGTACTGTGCACAAACTGTAAATAGGTCCTTGCACTTCAAAAAAAAAAAAAAAGAAAAGTTCCTTAGTTTATTTAAAGTTAATAGTTATTTGAATATATCATAAAAGATTTCCACACCTAACTTTCACAATGAAATTGTGTTGAGACACACAAAAAAAACATATATTCAGACATATATGTTCTTAAAATAGGAATAAATAGTTTTTTTTATAAGCAGTCATTGACCAGCTATTCCTGAGAACCTCATTTATTATGCAGGCATTTTCTGTGTAACTCATTGATTTATGTAGGGGTTTTCAAGTACAGGAAAAACATTGTTATGCAGGATTTACCTTTGTCTTACAGGTGCAAAATGCTCTGTAGGATGTTGATAAGTCTTATTGATGATTTATTGCAGCTTTTGGCGTACAATAGTCTATCCCGGCAAGTATATCTGGGTCAATATTGACGGGTATGTTTTCATCGTTTCCTGCCATATGGAAGTGTGCAAGGAAGTCAGATATCAGTTTTGTACATGGAAATGGTGGAAGAAATGATTACCTGCAAATTTTTATTGGTGCAGGTCCCAACTCGGCCACTGTTACATGAATGAAGTCAGATTCCGTCCCCGTCACATTCTTTGTCTTTTCTCCCAGAAATTTAGAGGTCCGGATTCTGAGTTCCGAGTTTGAATACCTTCCACTTGTGCTTATTGAAAGTAGTGGGTGCAGCAATAAAAAAAGGGGCGTGGCTTTTTGTTTTATCATTATAGTGATTGTGAATTGTTACGAATTGGCTCAAAATGCAGCATGAAACAGTGGTAAAGCTGGTCCCAGATCTATACTTACTGAGATGACCTATACCTGAGATAACATTTAGGTATGTGAGAAATTGGGGGTAAATTCACTGATTCTGTGCCCTGTCCTCAGTGGACATGTACTCATGCATACATAAATATGTGTGTAGCGTGTATGTATATAATATATATGAATACATGGGTATGTACATAAAAAACAAACAGTCAGGCGTTTTGGCAAATTGTCTGTCCTTTCCTCCTCCCTGGCCTTGTCTTTCTGTATACAATATGTACCAGTAAAAGACAGGGCATCTGAAATGGTGGATGATGTGAACCGGCCAAGTACAGGAAATTTGGAATTTAGATCCGAGTTCAAAATGGCATGTATGTTAATTACAAAGATTACTTTTTCATGCAAGACACTTAAAAAAAAAAAAAAAGCCACTGTACACCATGTATTTTTCACTTAAAGGCTTCTGGATACATCAGCCTTTGAGCAAAGACCACTTTTCCATTCCGTGCACATACAGAGTAGTGGCACACAGGACACACTATGTGCAGGATCAATCGTGCCACATCTTCAGGAATGGCTGGTGCACATTGACAACAGAAAGGATAGTATGTCGTTTAAAAAAAAAAAAGCGAATACACAGTTTAAGATATGATAGAGCGGTATTATGTGAGAAATGTGAGCAAGATAAGAGTGAAAACATGTACGTCTTTGTGAGGTGGCTACCCCTGTAGGCTATGGTCAGGGGACTATCTTGGCACCAGGATCAGACTAGCTCTGTGATGATTCAACAAAGGTAACTGCTGGAAAAGTAATTAACAGTGAAAAATACTGGTGTATCTGATGCACGATTTTGTTGGCCTGTGTGTCGTGCTAGGTTTAGGGTAATATGGCATGAATGCCAGACAAATATGCACGTTATGTGCTACATGGTCCGGTCACACTATGTAGATGTCTCCAAAGACAGTAGATCTTGTCTCTGTAATATGTAGGTTCTTTCACGGTGAAGTTTTGTATTGCCCTGCCCAAGGAAGACGAGAAAAAAAAAAATGGGGAAGCTGAAAAAGTAATTCTTTTAAAAGCTGCGTAGAGATATTAACAGGAACAGCCAACAGCCCCAGCCAGTAATCAAGTCATCACCAAAGAACGCAAAGCTGCCACAAAAAGCTTTACATTTAATGAGGTGAAAGAGACTGTTTTTGCCGAGCCCGATAAAGAGAGGTCTGGGAGGGCGTAGGGACGGCTGATATGGAGTACAGGGTGAGGAGCGTTCAAGCCCAGAGAAGAGCGTGTCACTGAAAAGTGCAGTACAGAGACTGGCAGCTGCACAAATGGATTGTAGTTGCCTTGTCGACAATCAATTCCCGTTAGCCACATTTACCAAGTGTCAAGCTCTGCAGAGTCACTCTGGAAACCTTCCACGTTTTTTTTTTTTTTGCAGCTCTGCTGACCGTAGGTTGCAGAGCTTAAATGTGATCACTCATGTCTGTCCATCTGTCACTCCCTCAGTCTGTCAGTCGGTCCATTCATCCAGCTGTCTGTCAACTTTTGCACCAAAAGGTGTTGAAAACACATTAAATTCATTATGTTGAGAGAAAAATGAGGCTAATGATACCAAATGTACCACAAATGTTAACCGCATGTAGAACTTATAATGTGTTTTTATAGATGACCTTGATTTGCTTTCTGAAGGTCACAGAAGGAATTTTTTTTTTTTTTTTTTTTGTTGTTGTTATGGTCATTACGTCATAACTTGTACACCTGTATCAATATATCTGTACAGTAATATTATACAGACAAAAGTCTGACGTATGGAGTCATGGTGGTACCACTGGTGGTATTATAGGTATTCAAAGCATATAAAATTCATTATTTTGCTTATGAATTGAGATGTGACTTGTAGATTTATACTAAATATGCATTGCGCCAATAGTAAAATTAAATTAAAACTTTGAATGACCTTGCCCTAATTTTTTAAGGTCATGAAGAACGTTGTAAAGGACACTTAATTATACATTCGGGAAATAAGAAGGCTAGCAATATCAAGTGTACCACAAATGTGTATCATATATTGAAGTTCAACATTGCATAATATGGGTGACCTTGATGTACTTTCTCAAGGTCACTGAGAAAATACATTTCAGGAATTTTTTTTTCTTCATTATGGTCATCACAGCTGAACTTGGGCACATATTTGACTATACCATTACAGGAATATTATGCAGATGGAAGTCTATGACATGTTTATAGTCATTGTGGCACCACTGTTGGTATTACATGTGTGTGGAACTAGCATCATCCGTAGTTAAAGTACCTTAGCTTAAATCTTTTGATTATAAATTGAGGTAGAACATGTAAATTTACACCAAATATGTGTAAGGCCAATGATCAAATTTTCCTGAAATTTTGGGTGAACTTGATGTATTTTTCAAGGTCATTTAGTATGTAGTGAAGGACACTAATTTGACATGTTGAGAAGTAAGAAGGCTGAAAAAACCAAATGTACCCTGAATGTGTACCATATATGGAAGTTCGATATTGCATAATTTGGCTGACCTTGACCCACTTTCTCAAGGTCAGAGTGGGAATGCACATTAGGAAATCATTTTCTTCTGATGTCCATGACAAAATAGACTGAGGTGGTACTGTATAACTTACACCGAATATGCATTAGGCCAATGGTCAGATTTTGTATAATGTTGTGTGACCTTCACATATTTTCGAGGTCATAAAGTACTTAAGAAAAGGACACTAAATTCAATATGTTGATATAAAGAATAAAAGGAATGATACCAAATGTACCACAAATGTGTGTTCATGCAAAAGTTTGATGTTGCAACATACAGATGACTTTTGACAAGTTACACATGGTCATGGAGGGCATGCTTTTCAGGAGGTGAATTCTTGGTGATGGTAATCACACGGTAAGTGGGCAGAGCATTAGACCCATGGGCCTCTTGTTGGTCTTTATTGAATCACGCAACCAGTACTCATCTTATGCAGACTTTGTCTGGCACACAGTTGAACTCAATACAAGACACTTTTCACCTGCAGAATACACTTTGTGCAATGGACAAAATTTCTGAAAAGTATGTTATATAGTCGGGTGTAATATTGAAGCATGTATATGTAGATATATAAACTTTATTTATGGAGGGTAACCCAGTTAGTGTCAGGGATACTAATCTCCCCTGAGGCCCTCCAATTGATACAGGTTATGATGGCAAGAAATACATGTATGTCATCAAACTTTTCCTTTTATTTTTCAGCATTTGTACACCAGATTAGCCGTGACTTTCACTTAGATGGTCAAATAAACTGACATCATGTACTTGAAAATGGTGTGAATATACTTTTTTTTTTTTTTTTCTTTTTTTTTTTTTTTTTTTTATTGTACAGTTAATTTATAAGGTGGTGGGTTGGCTTACAACCCTGTGGCAATTGTGGTAGGATAGCTGCAGTGTTCACAGAGATAATCATTGTACGAGAGAAACTGTGTCTGCAATACCGGGGCACCATCTATGGTGGTGTAGAGGAATATTTGTTCCCCCAGGAACAAATATTCAGCAAATATGTGTCCCAGGGGAACGAATATTCATTCCTAACCATGACTATGTGACCCCCTCCCCCCCCCCCCCCGTCCCCCTCCGATATTTGGGAACTTCTGTGTTGCAAATATTTGTTTCCACCCACAGACTGATGATTAATTTTGTGTGTGAACATTGAGGAACCAATGTGCAGGGGAACAAATATTCTCTGACAGTGGTGACACATAGTGTTTTTGTCCCGCTTCATCAGCATCTTTTCTTTATTGTACACATCTTGTTTGCTTCAAGGCACTAACCCCAGAGGGATTTGACAATCCAGCGGTTCCACCTTTGTCAGACCACCAATAAAGCGGGTCCCAAATTGCTCGTGAAAAACAGGTGCTCGATCAAAAGAGGTCAAGTACCAGGCTAAAAAGGTAGCCTCAGTCAGGGACCTGAGAAATGTCCTCAAAAGCAGGTGGTCTTTCATTGGAGGGGTCTGTTGCAGGAGAGACTACCAAACTTCTGAAAGTTCCTCATCTGGTATGTCATAAGACCTCACAGAGATAGCAGATAAGTGGCCATGATCTATAGTTTTGTTAAGCTTCACATTACCTCGCATATGAGCAACTTGTCAAGGTTGTGGGTCAATTCATTATAGCGGGTCCCCTGTGGGGAAGGCGTATTGGATGAATATGTCTTGCACATACACTGTTAGCAAAGAAAGAGAGTGGAAGTAGGATTTGTCAGACAAGACCATTGCCACTTATCAAAGCCTGTGCCAAAACAGGGTCTGAGTGTAGTAGAGAACACTACAGTACAGTACAGTGTAGTTTAGTATAGGAGAGTAATGTATAGTGCAGTGCACTGCAGTATAGTGCAATACAGTATAGTTTAGTACAGTACAGTGTAGTGTAGTACAGTACAGTGTAGTGTAGTACAGTACAGTGTAGTGTAGTACAGTACAGTGTAGTGTAGTACAGTACAGTGTAGTTTAGTACAGTACAGTGTAGTTTAGTACAGTACAGTGTAGTGTAGTACAGTACAGTGTAGTGTAGTACAGTACAGTGTAGTGTAGTACAGTGTAGTGTAGTACAGTACAGTGTAGTGTAAGACAGTGTAGTGTAGTACAGTACAGTGTAGTGTAGGACAGTACAGTGTAGTGTAGGACTTTGCAATGCATTGCAGTGCAGTGGAGGTCCCTGTCTTCGGAATTCACTCCATTAAAAGACCACTTGTCTTATGAGACTGCCTTTTCAAGATTCTTGGCTTATCTGTCAGGTGATTTATACTTCCTTTGAGAGACCACCCATTTTCAAAGACCGCCAGTTGGTCATGCCAAGGGGTGGTCTCTCCAGACAGGTTTTGTTGTATATGTGTATTGTTTTTCATGCCTTAACGATACACATGTAGTGTAAATTAGTTTTATTTCCCTGTATTTCTATTTTCGCTTATTTCGCTGATGGCACAAAAACGGTGAAAATAAAAATACAGTGAAATAGTATTTTAACATTGATTTGATAGGAATTATGTTCAAAATAGTCAAATTCAAAATTCAGTGACATGAATGAAATACAAAAACTGTGAAAATTTATACAAACAAAAATAAGTACATTCACGGTATTGCTCTGTATTGCTGAGCCTGTACTCCAGGCTGAGTGGAGGCTTATTTTTGCTGTCTAATTTGGGTCCTTTGGCCACACTGAAGCAGTTATGCTCTTCATTGTCTATGGGCAACATAGAAGTCTTGTAATATGGCATTTTGCTTGCTACATTTTTTGCTCAAAGCATCATAATGAAAATACCATATTCATCTTGATAAGTCTGCACTCCCTGATAAGCGCACAGCCACCTTTCTTTCAAAGAACCCCCACAATATCCCATAGTTTTTAAACGAGTTGTAGAATTAATTACACTGAGGATCTACATTTTTCTTAGCTGTTGCCTATTATTTTTTATAAAGCACACTGTGGGCCTGTTAAGATGAATATGGTGGGTGTCACACCTCAAAAGTGACCTTCACTTTCATATGAACATTGTACAGAAGTAGGGAAAATACGTGTTAAAATTATGACATTTTGACAAATGTCAAGGCCTTCAAAGTGAGAAACTGACAGCCACTGCAGAAGTTGGCAGCCATCTACTGAAGAGGAGAAACCACATGTTGCTGTAAGTTCAGAAAGCGCGGTGGTGGTGAAATCCCAGAACACAGTGTAGGGATTTGGCCAATGCCCTGTATCATAATTCTTGCTAACAACTGGTGAAACATGCTACACACATAATATATATATATATATATATATATATATATATATATATATATATATATATATATATATATATATATATATAAATAGATGTATACATTTAAAAAGGCCAAGTCACTCAAGTGTGTACTCACTTTCCCATTGTACACAGTGTTGACATTTAAACTATCATCAGTGATAAACATAAGTCATAAGTCCCAGTGGTGTGGTAGATAGAACACTGGACTATTGCTAGAATTCCAAACTAACGATGGTTCGAGCCTTCAGTGCAACTTTGTATATCTTTTCACAAATAGCGGTGAGAACTTGTAACTGGCGGAGGTTTGGCATTTATAGAAGATGGAAAGTTAGTACCTCAAACAAAGAATTCACCAGAGATTTCTCATGAAGACCCAAAGAATAAATCCCTGGTGTAAACAACAGCAGCCCTGGTTTAGATAGAAGGGACATTGTCTGTAAGTTCCCCTGACAGATGCAAGGTCACTGCTGAGGTACTTCAGTCACTGAGATATAGTGGTGGTTGTGGAGTAGATTACATGGGTGAGATCATATAGTGTATCAGATATAATGAATTTCTTGTGACAATCTGGACTGAGAATGAACAGCTCTCCTATGCATATTTGGTACCTAACTAAAATTGAAACATATTTTCCCGGTGGTTTTTTTTTTTTTTTTTTTTCTGACCAGGAAAAAAATGTTGGTAAACAGTGCAGCTTTTTCTCTTTCTTTTTTTTCCCCCCAAAATGGCCATGCCACATGCGAAAATTGACCTGACAGCTAAATAAACCATCTTTTTGTGCCTATAGAGTTTTTAATTTTTTTTAAAATGTGTGTATAATGGGTTATCATAACTTGAGTCTTGAAGTTTTGCCAGTTTGGCACATATAATGCAGAAGCAGAAGCCAGTAGAGACAGAAAAAAAAAAGAAAAAGCTGACAACATATTCTTGTTACACAGGACTCCCAAACACCCCTACCATGCACACACATGAACACAGTGGCTTGGTTCAGATGGCTTTATTATAGGTTCATGTAACTTTCTGTTGCCTATGCGCTCAGTGGATAGATGTGTCCAGCACTAATACATGATATAGTGTGGGTGACCATCACCTGTTTCTCCAGCTCACCAAGCCCATATAGTTGAAAGAAATAACTCTGTAATCATACCGTGCAGGTGGGACAGTGGAAAACAAAAATTGAGCTTCCAAGTCAAAATTTCACCCGAGTGCACTCTACTTGGTGACTAACATTTTGCATCACTGTGACCCATTTTGTTAAAATGAAATTTAGCACTTGTTAAGTTTATTGATTTTGCTAGATATATTCAGATTCAGATTCAGATTTCATTTATGTGACATAAGTTGAAACATATAACAATTTTGTTAGTAATAGCAAGAAAAAAAAATTCATTCAAGAAATTGATATGAGATAAAAAGCCAACATTGTTGCTACTACCATTGAACATAATTGTCAGGATGACCCAGCATAAGGATGAACAACATCCGCTGTCGCGTGGGCCACCTAAAAAGATTACTTTGCTGGTTCACACCCTTTAGTATCGTAGAAAACATGTTTAACAACCATATGTATATATATATATATATATATATATATATATATATATATATATATATATATATATGTATGTATGTATTTATTTATTTATTTATTTATTTATGTACATATCAACTTAGATAACTTAAAAACTTGTACGATTTGGAAAAACAGGCCACCTCTGAAAAGCTGAATATGGGGAGCACATGTTGAAAAGTGACACTTTAAAAAAAATCATAGTTGAAGATGAAGGTCATATCCCCCACTTTGAGTATTGTGGTCAAAATTGGTAGAACTCTGGAATATTTGAAAACTTTGACTGATTGCAGTACTGGTGTCACCATTGCATTTTGACAAATCTCAAGGAACAATTCAGCTAGACATAACAAATTTATAGGATATAGAGTTCATTTCAGGCTCTTATATATTCTATACTATGGGCAACTTTGACTTATTTATTCCAGGTAAACTGGTTCTGTAAAGTTAAAGGAGCGAGATTATCAAGTGTATGAAAATCTGGGCCGAGTTCAATATTGGTGGTGCCACCCATAATATTACATGATATATGTCCAAAATGTGGACATCTTATGAACCCTCTAGCATCTTCAATTTTGGGTGGACCTCGGGAAATTTAGTGAGATTGTGGAGGAAGTAAAAATCTTCAATTATTTATGATGCTAGTGAGGTTCCATTGTCCAGATGGTTGCATAAGCAGGTTCCATCCTATGTACTTTAAATCGTTTGTTTATGTGACAGCAGAGCACAAGGACACCTTGGCCTTTTGTTTTAAATCTTAAGGCTTTTATTCTGAGTGTGCAGGTCAAATTACTTTTAAATGACACAGGGACACATCTTGGAGCCCTTACTTCATAATTTCTTCATATGAGTGACCTTGACCTGATTGCCAAGACCATAGGGCAATTTTAAAAATCTTTGGCTATTGGATAAACCAAAGCACTACTTGAGTAAGGACTTTGAACTTGGGCATGATGGTTGTCCTTCATTGGGACTGGCCCGGATAACGTGAAGGAGACCAAGACCAAATGTTCAAGGTCAAAGGGTTACTGTAGTGAATCGTGTCCAGGTCATAACTTCAGAAACTTAGAGGTTAGCAAAGACTGATATTGAATGTGAAGATGGTGATGTAGAAGGTGTAGAGTAAGACTACACATTGGAAACCTTGGCTAGATTCCGAAGAGCAGGAAGCCATTTGAGTGAATTTTATTGTTCATTGGATAACTGAAGAACTAGTTCAAGCTGAGACTTTGCCATTGCATGTGGATTTTGATGACATTGACCTTTAACTCAGGAAGTATCTGGGTAAACCTTGAATGCCATTGTCAACGATGGTACACTGTAAAGGCTAATTGACAGTTGCTCACAAGTGACAGTAAACTTGTTTCCAAAGTTATAGGGTAGCTTTAATGAATTTTTGTCTAGCATCTGACTGTTTACTCTTTGTATCAGACTGCAAGGTACAGTGCAGTATGTATCAATATCAAGCTGCAGCACAGTGTGTCCAGTGTGTATCAGTGTCAAAGTGATGCACAGTGTGTCCGGCATGTATCAATATCAAGGTGCAGCACAGTGTGTCCAGTTTGTATCAGTATCAAAGTGCAGCACAGTGTGTCCGGCATGTATCAGTATCAAGGTGCAGCACAGTATGTCTAGTGTGTATCAGTGTCAAGGTGAAGCACAGTGTGTCCAGTATGTATCAGTATCAAAGTGCAGCACGGTGTGTCCAGCATGTATCAGTATCAAGGTGCAGCACAGTATGTCTAGTGTGTATCAGTGTCAAGGTGCAGCACAGGTTGTCCAAGGTGTAGCACAGTGTGTCTGGTATGTATCAGTATCAAGTTGCAGCACAGTGTATCCAGTATGTATCAGTATCAAGGTGCAGGGCAGTGTGTCCAGTATATATCAGGTCAAGATACAATACACATGTGTCCAATATATACATGTATCAGTGTCAAGGTGTA
The DNA here is from genome assembly GCA_964020975.1 of Hermodice carunculata. Lineage (NCBI taxonomy): Eukaryota > Metazoa > Annelida > Polychaeta > Eunicida > Amphinomidae > Hermodice > Hermodice carunculata. Next base: position 95,608,140 of record OZ026617.1, read on the forward strand.
GTACATGTGTCCAGTACATAATAATCAGTGTCAAAGTGCAGTACAAGTGTCCAGTATACACTGCATCAAGGAGTAGTTCTATGTCAGTATCAAGGTGCAGTACGGATGTCTAGTATATCAGTGTCAAGGCAGAACACACGTGTCCAGTGTATATCAGTGTCAAGGCATGATACATATGCCAGTTCATATCAGTGTCAAGGCATAATACATGTGTCTTGTCAATGTCAAGGTGTAGTACATGTGTCCAGTATATATCAATGTCAAGGTGTAGTACATGTGTCCAGTATATATCAGTGTCAAGGCATAATACATGTGTCCAGTATATATCAGTGTAAAGGTGCAGTATATATGTCCAGTAAATGTTGTCAAGGTGCAGTATGGTCTGTCCAGAATCTATTGGGTGTTCTTGAGAAGGGGTCATTGCCCTCATTGTAGATCACTAAAAGCTACTGAATATGTGCCATGTATCAACAGCAAATCCACTGACAGCTCCTATTCATGAGCTACATATGTGCCAGATGGACCTGAATGTTGCTTATAGATAGCAGTTGGTGGAACAAATTGACGCCATTTCACAGGGTGTGGACTGGAGTGAGGCCAGGCTGACTGCCAGGGTTTTGACAGCATTCAACATTAGAAGAGATAAAGTTCCCTTGTTGAACAGTGTGGGGAGGGACAGCGGTGGTGGTGGTGTGGTTATGCTGGCTGCTGCCTTGCAGCATAGGTGTCAACCCCCCAAAGATGCGTGACCAGGAGGTTCTTGTAAAAAGTGTAGGAAAATCAAAGAAAATTGTCACTTTTGCCTCAAAGTCCCTGTAATTCAAAGAACTTTTTGAGTCTCCAAAAAAGGAGACTCCTGGCAAAAACGGGAGAGTGGACTGCTGTGCATGCAGCAGCTCCCTTCCTTCACCAACATGACATGCGTTGTTGTGAGTGCCCCACTGAACTGTGGTGTATGTGTGTGTCTTTTTGTTCCCTGTCCCCTGGCAGGGGTGCATGTGCATCTACGTATAGGTTAATTACCAAGGAATGCTTCATCCCTAGAAAATTGTGATGTTGAGGCTTTCAGGCTAAGGCTCAGTGCTTTCTGCTATTGTTGTTGTTCTGAGTTAATTCACCAACTTAAAACCCATTGTTTAAATACACATACATCATATGTACCAGTGTATGCCTCACTGAAGTGGTGTTTGCACATATACCTCACATGTAAAAATGTATGCCCCATTGAAGTAATGTTTGCACATTTACCTCGCATGTCCCCATGTATGCCTCACTGAAGTAGTGTATGTACAAATACCTGACATTACCAATCCATGCCTCACTGAAGTAGTGTATGCCTCATTGAAGTGGTATGTGTACTTATACCTCACATGTCACCATGTCTTATGGAAGTAGTGTATGCAAGGCTCTCATCTGACCCAATTGTAAGTATAGGACCACTAATTATTTTCCTGCAGACTGACATTTTAACCTTTGGCCTAGATTTTAATATTTGGTGGGGGAAAAAAATCCGAGCTATCTTCTCTTTTACGTGTTTTCACAAATCCATATCTCAGCCTTATGTCATCAAAATAACCACAAGAGATAGAGTACACCAATCAGTTTTTAACAGCTAGACATTGACCGTGAGACTTCGGCATGGCACAAGTGCACAGCCTGCTGAGTGCATATAATGACATTTTTAATGTTTAACCCTCTCCCCTTGAATTTAGACTGAGACAACAGCTTTCTTTGGCATAGGTTGAGCAGCTTCCCAACGTATGCCAAGGAAAGCTGTTGACCTGGGGCATGTGATCATGATAGGGCCCATCTACAATTCTCAGTCAAATTGTTTTTCATTGCTGTTGAAATAAGTTGAAACTACGGAAGCAGACGACATTTGACCACCAGCCGGTTTTGGCCAGTTTAATGGGGAAAGGATTAACAGTGATAATATCAGCACCTATGTTGGATGTCAAAATATTACTTTATGATGTCCAGTGATGCACTATTTACAAATGCATAACAATCACAGCTGTGTATCTGTGATTTTCAAAATATCGTTCAGCAGTGAAGCAGCTTTGTCTGAATAAACTCTCCAATCGCGGGCAACATGACCCCCCTGATTGGCTGACATAATTTCCACACACTTAAAGTTGTAATCATATTGTCACTTAAGAGCTCACTGCCCCACCATATCAAATCCTTATGTGTCACTGTGACATTGCAGAAGTGAAGATGTACCCCCTTGGTATGTAATGGGTATGCAACCTCTGCATGTATCTTGCATACACTTAGTCATACATTTAGCCCGCAGTAACACTGAATGGACTAATCTGCACCGTGCAGCATTTTTTGTCCATTCCACACGCCTAGATCCTGAAAGCCATAGATGTACCTTGTACACTTTCTGTTGTCTGCTGTGTTTTGTGCCTTAGCCTGGTCATAATATTGTCATATTTATATGTACAATTTTTTTATTTTTTGGGGGGGGGGGGTGCCACAAAATATGGACGCGATATGCATAAAAACCTGTTTGCTACCATTGAGTGATGCATGCATACCAACATCCACTGAGTCATTCTTTTTAAGAATGGAGGATTGGCACAGTGGATATGTGTATCTCCCCATTTTCACCTAGGTGGTTGGTACCAAAAGTTGCCGGTTTGAGACCCAGCCATTCCACAGGTTTGAGACCCAGTCATTCCGCGGTCAAGAAACAAATGACATGTGATAAGAATCAGACCTGGCTCATGCAAGTCTCTGGCCAGTCATTTCAGCGTGGCACTTGTGTAAATTGCCAAACAGCAGGCCACACCCAGTGATCCCTCTGTGGTGGACCACTCCCTCTGTGTCCTGCAGTTCGGTGGCAAGTGACAATGTCTGTGCCTCACAGAATGACCAGGGCAGGCAGTCACAGTGGTGTGGGTTTATTAGTGTATCCCGTTTGAGTTGTATATGTGCCCCCCCCTTCCCCCCCCCCCCCCCGTATGCATGCCCCTCAGCAGTAATGCACATGTGTACCATTTTAAATGAGTGATCACACCAGTGCGACTACATGGTGTGTACAAATTGAAGCAGTAGGTATACCACTCTGTGTGTGTGTGATTGCAGATTTCTATGTGCCATGTGCTCATACCCTGTTGCAATGCCGTATTATGTGTGTATGTTGCATGTGCCTTAGTGCGCTGAAATTAATGTGCCACTTTGCACAATTTTTCTCAGCGCTGTTGTGTATGTCCCCTTGGACATGCCCCATTGCAGTTTGGACACATGTGCACCTTGGACATGCCCGATTGGAGCAGTGCATGGGATATGACACTTTTGTATGTATGCCACTTTGCACATAGCCTGCTGCAGTGGTGCATGTGCCAACTTATATATGCCTCACTACAGTGGTGCATGTGCCACCATCCACATGACCCACTGCAGAGGTGTGTGTACCACTTTGCACATGAACTACTGCAGTGGTATATGTGCCACCTTGGACAAGATGTGCTGCAGTGGTTTATGTGCCACCTTGCACATGAGCCGCTGCAGTGGTGTATGTACCACCTTACACAGGACCTGCTGCAGTGGTGTATGTGCCAGCTTGCATGTCTCAATTTGATGGTTGGTGCATGGTGTCCAGCTGAGGTTGTCTCATGCAACACAATGTCACATTTGCTACCTGAGGCATAAATCTGCATGTTGACAAACCACATGCATGTGGTGTGCAGGCCACACAGCGTCTGTACTTACAGTCCCCCAGTGCATATATTGTGCTGTATAATGCTGACCACTGCAAGAAATGCGATACAAAAAATTTACAAATTAAAAAAAAAAAAAAAAGGGGTCCAGACAATTAAGAGATTGTCTGGCTCATACCATGTGGATGTGTTTTTGGAACATTAGAATTGGTTTTTCAGCAGCAGCGTATACAACTAGGTTGGTGATCCATGCATGGGGCTCTGTCTGGGCCAAGTCTGCAGTTGGCCGGGCACAAAAGGCTAGACTGTTGCCGGCTGATGGTGAAGATGCAGTGTGTTCCCACTTGGGCGTGTTGTAAAATTCACGTCATTTTATTGTGACTGTATTTTCACTTGAGTTATCCGATAGCACTGGGCAAAGAAACTGAAAACCCACTTGAAATATTCTGAATCTACGTGCAGTATTATTGACTGAATGACAAGATATAGTGAAAAAGTCACACTCAAAACTTTTGAAGTGGGGGAGTGGGGGGGAAAAGAGCAGGTCCAGCCTGGTCCCATGCCTGTGTCTACTGAAACACAGTTTTTTAGCCTGTACTGTCAACCAGTGCTTCTGCGGTGTTCTCAATTTTAGCCTTATTGTGATTTCATAAATAAGAGGGTTTTTATACTTTTGTAAAAATGCATTCTCGTCTCCTATGCAAAAATGCAAATTGTGGACACACAAAAGGTATAAAATAAAATAAAATGAATAAAATAAAAAAAATTCAGGAAGTGGTACATGTTATTACTTGAACTTGAAAAGTGGTATGTGTCGTGGTTTGTGCTGCTGGGATGGAGGAAGGGTTTTTTTCCCGACAAATCTGCTGTTGCTTACAATTTTTCATGGTGACGATAGGATTGAACTATTCTAGTTGATGTCGACATGGCTGTGGGGACCTGTATTCACTCTCTGGATACCCAGCCCTAAAAAAACCCGCTCATTTCACATGAGTCATAAAATTTCCTGCACTTGCACATTGAGCTTGAATAATTGGGAATTTTATACCAGTATGCAAATTCTTCATTCAAGATGTTTTCATTCAAATGCGTGTACTCCCAGCCACAGGCAATGGTTCCAAGTCAAAATCATTTGGGATGTGACAGTTGCAAATAAGGCAATGGGCTTAGGAACATTGGAAATACCTTCAATTTATTTGGGCTAATACAGTGTACGTTGAAATTCTACAGAGGAATGTGTGCAATATTGACAATAGTACATGTACTTCCATATGTATATAGGTTTGATAGTGACAGGTTAGCTTATGGAGAGTGAAGAGTTTGGACTGCGGAAATAGGGTAATGACTACTAGGAAGTGGTTCTGGAAAAAAAAAAAGACACAAATACAATAAATTCATGTAACATGGCAATGAACTTAGGGACATTGGAAGTATAAATTTGTGAGACATGGCAATAGACGTAGGGACTTAGTTCATGAGATATGGCAATAAACTTAAGGACATAGGAGGTATAACTTGATGAAACATAGCAATTGGTATGGAGACATTGCCAGTATAAATTTATGAGGCATGGCAATGGGCTTAGGAACATAGGTATAAACTCATGAGACATGGACATAGGAGGAATAGATTTATGAGACATGGCAATCAGCTGAGGGATATATAAGGTGTGACTGAAATTCATCAGACATGGCAATGGTATTTAGGGACATACGAAGTACAAATTCATCAGACATGGCAATGGTATTTAGGGACATACAAAGTACAAATTCATCAGACATGGCTTCAGAACACAAATTAATGAGGCATGGCAGTTGGCTTAGGGACATAGGAGGTATAACTTCATGAAACATGATGATGGATATAGAAATATTGGGGGTATAAACTTATCGACATAGAAAATATGAATTCATGAGACCTGTGGCTTAGTGGACACATACATAACCAGGTGTAAAATCACAAGACATGCTGAAGGGCATGGGAGATATAAGATCACAAGAGACATGGCAGTGAGACTGAGGGGTATGGGAGGTATGAGATCACATGGGACATGGCAGTGGGGCTGAGGGGCATGGGAGATATGAGATCACATGGGACATGGCAGTAGGGCTGAGGGGTATGGGAGATTTGAGATCACATGGGGCATGGCAGTGGGACTGAGGGGTATGGGAGAAAATAGATCACATGGGACATGGCAGTGGGGCTGAGGGGTATGGGAGATATGAGATCACATGGGACATGGCAGTGGGACTGAGGGCTATGGGAGATATGAGACCACCTGGGACACAGCAGTCAGTCTAAGGGACACAAGAAGTCACAGGTGGTTGTCAGTGTCCCAACAGGGTACAAATATACCATGCAAGCACATGAACATACCAAAAGATGCAAAGAACCATTGTAAAGAAATTAAACTCATGCTGCCTGTAAGAGAGCTAATGAGAAAGGGGTTCGGACTGGGGCAGTATGCTGGGCAGGCGGGGGGGGGGGGGGGGGGGGGGGAGTCCCAGTATCCAGTATGGAAATACCCTTTACCCCCAGAATAATGGAAACAGAGGGCATGAGATCCTGTGATAGTTATTATGAAACCAAGAGACAGTTATCATAATATTATGAGACACAGCCCTCAAGCAGACGGACACAATTTGGTGCTGAATCATGAGATACAGGTTGGGCTCGTCGGAACTATCTGACAGTTTGCATGTATATGTGCTCGTTCTGTAGAGGTTGCATTATAACACATAATGATTGTGTACGTTCTCTTGCTTGCAGGGCTGACCCGTTGTCCAACACACAGATCGACTTCTTTACATCTGAGGATGCCATAGCCTTCTGTGAGAAGAATGGTGAGTGTTATAATTATGTTACCTTGTCTCTCACCACTTTTGTGGGTTGTGCTGTATAGTAGTAGCTATTAACTCTTTCTGTGCCAAGCAGGACTGAACTCAATCTACTTAAGTCAAACTAGTCTGAAATATCATGAGGATCCCAGATTCATATTCCTCGTAAAAAAAAAGACCTTTCATTCAAGTACCAGCATGCCTATACTTACAGAGAGAATATCCCAGGTCAACAGCTTTTCTCGGTGTGCATTGCGCCCAACGCGCCCTGAGAAAAGCTGTTGACTCAGTCCAAAATTTGGCACTGAAAGAGCTAACAGACTAAGCACCATGACACATCATGTCTCAGCGAATCACTGTAATTTCCCATAGTAAGTGTATTGCTGAGTACAATGGACAGGTATGGTATTGTCTGTCAACAGAACCAAAAAGCCTTCTGCCTGTTTACAGTCGCAGGTTAAAAAAAAGAAAAAAAAGAAAGCCCGGGACAAAGATAAAGTGTGAGTCAAGTAACCAGTTATTTACAAGCATATCAACCTGATAAATCCATGAATCGGTTGTTTACCATGTTTATTTGACCGGTAAGAGACACTTGTATTCCCGACATCTGTACTTAATATAGGGAAGTGAGAAAATAGAGGGTGCAGCTTGCTAGAAGATCACCATTCATTGTTATTCACTGCCATTTCCGCAAACACAACACACACACACGACTTCAACTACATGCAGCACCACATCCGTATCCATACATTGGCTCCAGGAGATGCATAGAGTTGCTGTAAAACCCACATTCAGTGATTCGTGTAGCCACAGAACGGCGAAAAACAGCAAAAGTCAATGGCAAGAGGAGAAGTAGGGATGAAAAGAGTGAGCCTGCTGTCTCTTTTGATTTCTGCAATATTCCACCATCTGGTATACAAACGCAAACTATGGCACATGTGGTCTGCATGTAGCTGGGTCGCTTGCCGACGAAATGCTGCAAAACTCTCAGCAAGCAATAGAGTTGCACTATGATATTAACGCAAGCAATTTTTTTTTTTGTTTTTTTTTTGAGGTCATCGAGGTACAATGAGCATCACAAATCCTGACACCCATTTGTACCCATTATGTATTGCAAACAGGGTTAGATTTTACAATTGGGTCAATTTGGTGGGTGTGTCATCACATCACACGTGCAAGACCGAACACGTGAAATGCACACCTGGACGTTAACTTACCTGTACGTTACACCCAAGCATATAAAGCATGCACGCATGGCTGTTATATCAGCCTCTGATGAGGAATAGCAGTGCGGAAACCACTCAGGCAGTTTTGGAGAGGGAAGTCATATTTGGCCTTGCCCTTGTGTACTTTTGCTCATTAAATCGTAACACAGATGAACTTCCTTCACAATAATGTCCTGGAAATTTTTGGCAACATTGACAACCTGAGCAATCATATATGCTTTTGTTTGAATAATTCGGCCACCAGAAATGCTGGGATCATTGAAATGGACATAATGTGAAATCAAATATTCACACCACTTGTTCCAAAAAATTGGCAAACTAAATGCTGACGAAAAGGTACGTTCCTCAACTTGGTACCCAAAAATAACGCACATGTTAGGACTCTCAGGAAATTAAACTGGGTCAAAAGGGCATTAACTGTGGGGAGTTGGGGTAGGGCTGGGTTACAGTGCAGCTATCAACACACAAATATATGGCTCTGTGTAGAAGACTGACTCATATATGGTTATTTCGAATGGAAAACTATGAAAATGCGGAACTTTACTGTGTATACCATCTTGCTTGGAAATCTGGTTGAAATAGAACATAAATTATCGTTATATAATTTGCACTTGTATCTTCGCAAATCTCGCAATACATGGTTTCTTTGTTTTGATTGTATGTGTAAAACAGATCTGACATATGACGGTAATTACGTCCAGCTCAGCCACGTGTGGAAGATTGTTCAGATTGAAGTTTTCTGTTGTTTGGTTGCCCTTTATAGGAATTTCTACACATCTGTCTCGCATGAATCGTGATGTCCCACAACATCAAAACATGAGTGGTTGTCAGTCTGTTGCCCTTCTGTTCACTTGTAGAGGCTCGTGTATGTGCAGTTCCTGCTAAAAAAAAGTAGCTGTTTTCTTGCTCCGCCTTGCATCATGCATGGTGCCCCTAAACTTTCATATCTGATTTTAGATGAATACTATTGAGAGATATCAAATTTATATGCCAATGATATGGTTTGTAGGATTTTAAGGAATTGAATGATTGAGCGTCAGCAAGGCAACCATATCGGGTCACATCATTGAGAAGTATGTGCCTGGGGCTTTCATAGAAGTGTTTACATCAGTTATGAGGAAGCAGGAGACTACAAGACAAGCTACAGGCAATGTCTGCTTATGTTAAAAAAAATCCTTTGAGTGTTCGTTAGACAGAAATATTGACTCTGGGAAAATTTGCACTGTAATATGAAAACATACATTAGGTACAAGCACATTGCAGCATCTATGGTTGCCCTATGTGAACAACCCAGTTTGTGACCTTTCTGTATCTCACAGACCAAGCCCTGTCTACCTTGTCTGTATCTCACGTACCAAGCCCTGGCTACCTGGTGTGTATCTCATGGACCAAGCCCTGGCTACCTGGTCTGTATCTCATGGACCAAGCCCTGGCTACCTGGTGTGTATCTCATGGACCAAGCCCTGTCTACCTGGTCTGTATCTCATGGACCAAGCCCTGTCTACCTGGTCTGTATCTCATGGACCAAGCCCTGTCTACCTGGTCTGTATCTCATGGACCAAGCCCTGTCTACCTGGTCTGTATCTCATGGGCCAAGCTCCTTATCCCTAATATGTACCTTATGGACCAAGCTGACTCCATTGTGTGTGTATCCCATGGACCAAGCTTCCTGTACCTTGCCAAGCTGCTTGTACATTGTTCTTTGTATGTATGTGAAGGCCATACTCCTTATATATGTAGAGGTTATCCCATGGTTAAATCAGTCTCCTACCTGGTACAGTTCCAGGGGAGGATACAGCTCAAGGGGTGTAATGTACAGGGTAGGAGATTGATTTAGCCTTGGGATGATATTTGTATTGTAAATGTATCTACCATAATTGATTTAGCCTTGGGATGATATTTGTATTGTAAATGTATCTACCATAATTAGACACAAAAGGCAAGTGCAGCATTTCCTGGGATTATGTAAGATGCTACATGCCAAATCAGTAACCGAAACGAACAATTTCTTGTTCATAATTTTGTGAGAGGAAAGCCCACCCCTCTTCAGGAACAAATAGTACTGCTCTTCTGTCAGGTCATGCATCTTATATGGCACCTTGCAATGCGATTCATGTCATGGCTCATAACGCCATTATGCAGCCTCCATCGGAGGGGATGCATATAGTGTTTAGTTGCCTCATCTTCTGTCTCTGCTGCTGCTGCTGTGTGTCTTGTTTTGCTTAAATTTTTGTCCCCTTTCTTCCTATGGCCTCCTAAATATGTACAGATAATCTATGGACCTGGGAAATTTTCATATAATAATAAATTGAGGTCAAAGGTCAAGGTCAAATTCACAGTTGCATTTTTCTGCTGACTCAGCAATTTTCACATATTAGCCTACACCTTCTTAATGCTGCATCATGGGCCCCAGGTTACCATTAAACATTAATAGGAAAGTACCTATGGGCTTTCAATAATTTGTATGGTTTATTTTAAGCCTGAGTGAACTTGCAAGGTCAAACTGCATACATTCTTGTTGATTACTATGTAAGTCAATGGGGATTGCAATGCTAATTATGTATCCCCGTGCAATTGGGAGACATATGGTTTTTGCATCTGTTTCTTCTTGGTCTTGATCTTCAACACATGGCGAACATGATAACTCAAGATAGACTTGTCTTTGGAGTTGAATTCTTTTAGTGAATATGTTCCTATGTAAGGCTTTGCTTGGAATTGCACAGTGGTGACCTTGACTTATTTTTCAAGGTCACGTGGCATTTCATCTAAAATCGACGCAAACAGTATAACTCCACAAGGATTTGACTTAAGAGGTTGAAATTTTGCATGATTATGTTCCATAATACAAACTAGGTTGGAATTGTAGTTGGGTGACAACCTATTTTCAAGGTCACATGACCACTTTTTAAAAATCATTGCAGACACACTTGAAAAGGATTTGACTTAGGAGGTTGAAATTTTGTGTGATTATGTTTCTATATGAGACTTGTAAGACCTGATTGCAGATGTTTGACCTTGACGTATTTTTCAAGGTCACAAGCACTTTTTTGTTGTGAACACAATAACACAAGAAAGATTTGACTTGGGAAGATCAAATTTTTTGTGAATATGTTCCTACCCTTGCTTTGGATTGCAAATTGGTGACCTTGACCTATTTTTCAAGGTCACATGGGCATTCATCTAAAATCGATGCAAACGTGATAACTCTGCAGGGATTTGACTTGCATGATTATGTAATACAAATTAGGTTGAGATGGTAGATGGATGACCTTGACCTATTTTCAAGGTCACATGACCACTTTTTAAAAATCATTGCAGATGCACTTGAAAAGGATTTGGCTTAGGAGGTTGAAATTTTTGTGTAATTATGTTCCTATACAAGGCTTTTATAAGACCTTGCAGGTGATTGCAGATGTTTGACCTTGACCTATTTTTAGCTCTGCTGACTCGTCAGTCAGCAGAGCTATTGGAATCTTTTTGCATCCGTCATCCATCTGTCCATCCGTTGTTAAAGTTTTTACATTTTCAACTTCTCAAAAGCCTCTACATGGAATGTTTCAATTTTGCACATGGATATTTCCATGGTGGACCTCTACCAAGTTCGCAAAGAATGTGATGATGCAATAATTTTTGTATTTTGTATGAATTTTATAATTTAATTTCTTGAAAAAAAAAATCTTCATCTCAAGAACTACTGTGCCAAGTGCTTTGATATTGCACATAGGGTCACCTGCGATCATCTAGTTCTTATTTTGTCAACCAGGTGGTGCTGCAATCTTTTCTTATTTTTTTATGAATTTTTGTGTGTTAAGGCTATTTTTGACTAATTCTCCAGAACGGGTAAACAGACTTGCTTAGAATTTTATCAGAATATAATTTGACTTTAGGCAATGAAGGTTTGCGAAAATGACGTGGATGTGTTAATTTTTTATGAAGCTATGGGAAATCAAACTTACCAACTGTAGGTAAGTATTACCACTGTATAGTATATATGGCTATTGTATTTACATTTTTGACTTCTTCGCAAAAACCAGTGTTTGGAATGTTTTGATTTTGCACTGGATGTACCCCAGGTGGACCTCTACCAAGTTTGCAAAGGAGATGATGATGCAATAATTTTCTATTTTTTATATGTAAATTTTAATTAATTTTTTGAAAAAATAAATCACCTCAAGAAATACTTGGCCAATTGCTGTGATATTGCACATAGGGTCGCGTGGGGTTGCCTTATTCTTATTTTGACCACCAGGTGGTGCTGCAGTTTTTTCCTTTTTCTTTTTTCAATGAATTATATATCAAACTTTGCTACCACTGTACATATATATAGCTATACAGACTACAGCAGTGCATGTGTTGCAATGCCATTTAAGCATATTGCAGTCAGCAGAGCACATGATCATCATGATTCTCTTGTTCAGTCATAAGCTCTTCCTTGAAGTTGCAGAAGCAATAAAGCAAGAAAGACATAAGGTAGCAGCTTCAAATTGTGTGATTATGTATCTGTCGTAGGCATTTCCATGAAAATAATTGCAGACTCGTTAACTCCAGAAGAATTTGACTTAAGAGGTTGAAATTTTGTATTTATACATACAAGAACTAGGTTGGGTGGAGAAATATATTGTTATTACATCCCTTTCAGCCACTTCTTCTTGTTCTTCTCTAACACATTGTTGCAAACGGGATAACTCGAGAAATATTTGACTTGGGGAAGTTGAAAGTTTTAGTTTTTGTGAATATGTTTCTATATAGGACCTTGCTTGGGATTGCAAATTAGTGACCTTGACCTATTTTTCAAGGTCACATGGGCATTTCATCCAAAAAACGAAGCAAATTCAATAATTCTGCAAGGATTCCCATTACCTTCAACACTGCAAGGGTGCATGGAGAAATATTTGATTTTTTGTTTTGAAAATCAGCATGTCTAGTTCAGATTTTCAACTTCTTCGCCAAAACAATTGACCAGATTCCCCTCAAACTTTGTGGGGATGTACATCGGGTAGGTATCTACCCACTACAGTTAAATTGTCATGCTCCAATTTTTTTTTTCTAATTTTTAATGTTTTTCTTTTTGGGGTGGGGGGAGAGGTAATTTTTGCATTCGTATTGATTGCCATGTAAGTTAATGGGGTTTGCAATGGTAGTTAACATTTTGACATCTTCAAAATCATAAGCCAGATTCACTTGAAACTTTTGGTACAGATACTCTATAGGTTTTGGAAATTTTTATCATATGATTGTGGATCACCTTCAAGTCATAGGTCAAGGTCACAATGCCTTGCAAAATAAAATGGTTTCCTTGCCACATCTTCAAATGGGTATGATTGAAGTCCATCAAACTTTGTTATCATTTACCCAGGTGAGACTTCCATTAAATTTGCTATTAGATGACTTTGGGGTGAAAGGACAATGTCAAACTTTCTGCAGAAGAATGGTGGCCCTCATATCTGGTGAGAGGTGCCTGCTTGGGGGATGCATAATGTTTTTGGCACGAAAAACTCACTTCTAGTTAAAGTTGCTGTTTACGCTGCCTTGAGGGATATACTGACTTTCAATGTTATTATAATAGGGAAATTGTATTTCCCTTGGGAAGATACTGGGTGTTGTTTGTGTAACATTATCTATGTGTTTTAATTGGACAGTTTCAGTATCCTCCCATATTTTGGTGTCGGTATGTCCCTTGAAAGACACTGTATGTTACAGGACTAAAAGTGCAATGTGATGGCGGTTTTAGTACAACATTTAGGATACCATGTCTGTATCTCATGGACCAAACCCTGTCTCTCTTGTCTGTATCTCATAGCCAAGCTCCCTGTACCTTGCATATGTCATGTTCCCTATACCCTGTCTGTATCTCACGGACCATCCCTGTCTCCCTCATCAGTATCTCATGGACCATCCCTATCTCCCTTGTCTGTATCTCATGGACCATCTCTATCTCGTGTGTCTGTATCTCACGAGCCAAGCTCTGTCTAACTTGTCTGTATCTCATAGCCAAGCTCCCTGTACCTTGCATGTACATCATGGCTATGCTCCCTATTACCCTCTCGGTATCGCGTGGACCATCCCTGTCTCCCTCCTCTGTCTCTCGTGGACCATCCTTATCTCCCATGTCTGTATCTCACAAGCCAAGCCCTGCATACCTTGTCTGTATCTCATATATAATAAGGCTCCCTGTACCTTGCATGTATGTCATGGCCATGTTCCCTATACCTTGTCTGTATCTCATGGACCATCCCTGTCCACCTTGTCTGTATCTTGTGGACCAAGCTCCCTATATACCCTATGTGTATGTCATTGCCAAGCTCGCTCCATCTTGTCTGTATATATCTCATGGCCCCAGCTGGATATACCTTGTGTGTATCTCATGGCTGAGCTCCTTGTACTTTCTTTGTGTTTCACAGACCAAACTTCCTCCACTTGGTCTGTATCTTGTGGACCAAGCTCCATCTATGTTCTCTGTACAGTAAATTGCTTCAATTTTCATGTGTTCAAATTTTTATGGTTTTTACTCCTGGGCCTTCTAAGCCGGAGGGGTAACGTCATCATCTACGCGTCCGTCCATGGTGGCCGAAGGGTTTTTGGTCACTGATCAGCTTCTAATTGTATTTTTGACATGTTGTCGTAGTTTTAGTTTCACTATTTTGGACATAATTCCTATTCCAACAGTGGTAAAATATTATTTCATTGTGTTTTATTTTCACATTTTTGTGCCATTTGCAAATAAGCAATACAGTGAAATTAAAGCAGTGTACAGTGTGGGGGGGGGGGGGGGACCAAGCACTTTCTGCCTTGTCAGTGTATTTCTGTGTCATCCAAGCTGCTCCTAAACATTGTGTGTGGCTAGCTGTGGTGCTTTTATATGAACTCAAATCCCGGTACAATGTTCGTATCTTTCTATGAACCAGTTAAGATCTCCATATTACGCCTGTGTTTCAGTGGAGATGAAGGTTTCCATACATTGTCTATCATCCTCAGGACCGCAGAATGTCATATCACAATGCGTCTGTAAATAACTTTCACATGCTTTGCACCAAGAAGACACCACATGTTTTTAGAGACCACAATGTACACGTGTTTGGGAAACTGGACTATATGCCAACTGCTTTTAGAAAGCACACTTTACGCCACCTGTTTTTGTCAGACCATCTCATTTTGAAAACAAAAAAAGAACATAATCTACAAGTGACTTGTAGTTGTGTTTATTTTTATTTTGCTGTGTCATCATTGCATCACACAGTGGAACCTGATTGAAGGGACCACCCAGAGGATATTAGTGTGTTAAGCAGAAGTGGCCGTGTGGGCAGGTACTGACTGTAGGATATCTTTCTGTGTTACAGGCTGGAACTACTATGTGGAGGAACCCAAGAAACCAAAGCCTCGCTCCATCAGTCGCAGTTATGGGGCCAACTTCTCATGGGACAAAAAGACCAGAGTATCAACCAAGTGACATTGTTGAGCAGTTATTGTTTTTTTTTGTTTTTTTTTGTTTTTTTTTTGTTTTTTTGTGTATCATGGAATGCTCAGCTTGATTTGTTCACTAAATTAATTGTCATGCAATAGATGGATGGGAAAAAAAGAAGAGACACTCGAGTGGGAAAAAAATGATGAAGAAGACCATATGGTGAATTGGGTAACTAGACTGTAACAGAGGTGCAGCTTTCACTATTTGGAATCTTTAAATACCAAAATAATCCCAGTCAAGTTTGATTTCTGCCAGTTCTTTTGCCTCTGTTCCGATGTGCAGGAGTACATTTTTTTTAAAGCGTAATCTGCTTAGACTTATAAAAAAAATTTAAAAATGACACGTCCTGAAACATCTGTAGCAATTATTGTGAAGAAAAGATTGTAGTCCTTACATTATCCACATGTTGTACATACTGAACTGGAGTGCTGTTAATAAAACACAGACTGGACAAGTTTTCTCCTGGGCATTTTTGTTTTTTATTGCTTATCTGTACAAGCATTAACCCTTTCCTGGTGTGAGTAAGACTGAGTCAATAGCTTTCTGTGGTGCAGGTTGGGCACATACATGTAATGCACCAAAACTCATGTCAAGGGAAGCTGTTAAACCAGATGGTATCACAATGTCTCTCTCATATCTACAATTCACAGCAAAAATTTTTTATAACAAAGTAATTTATGTCAAAATATTATGGAGACAACAGTCTACATCTGGGCGCCTTTGGGTGACTTGAGCAGGAAAGAGTCGAGGAGGAAGAGCCCGATTGTTGACAAGTATCCGAAATCACATGCCTGAATGTTCTTAACTAATGGCCGCAAAGTGTGGGTGGCAGGAACAGTTGTGGGGAACATCTGTCGGAAATGATTTCGTCTTAGCTGTTTCTCAAGAGAAACGGTGACACTGGGCTGTGCAAAGCTTTCCATGGCGTGTTTACTATATAGTGGGCGTGTCCCCTCGGGGCTTTTTGCTCCTCAGTTCTGCTTCCATGTTTCTGTCATGACAAATTTGTTACAGTTTCATGAGAATGTCCATTGACTGTTTGTTCTCAAAGTACAGGTGCTTAAGCTGACCATTGGGAATGTCAGGCAAATGTTCCGATTCTCAAAAAAAAGTTTGAGAAAAAAAACACCAAAAAAAACTGATGATCATGGGTTTTTTTTACCATTCCTGCTATTTGTATGTAACAAAATTTGAGTTTTTTCTATATCTCTCCAAAGAGGGGAAGGCGTTATGTTTTATAGTTATCCCTTGACCCTCCCGTGCGTCCTTTTTCCTGTCCAGCTGATATTTGTTGCCACAGAATCTCAAAATATATGGACCGATTCTTCAGATTTAATTCAGAAATACTTTGTGAGGCTATGATGAACTGATCAGATTTCTGGGTTACTGACCTATTCATCCTTGACTCTGATCTATTTAGTGATCAGCATGTGTCAAACTTTTCCAGAGTGTTCACTTTTGTGACTGCTTGGTTCTCAAAGGTGTCCTTGTATTTTGTAGTAATACACCTGTGTAACTTAAGCACCTGATGTTTTATAGTGTCCTTATAGTGCCTATGATATACAATTATAGTCTTTGGATGAGGTCTATAAATGGCTCTGTCAACCTGTCCACACCAATATACACCAAGGCCTTTGGCTTCGGTGTATATTGGTGTGGACAGGTCGATAGAGCCATGTATCGACCAAATTCAAAGACTACAACTGTTTTGTCATGGGCATCTTTGCAATTTTCAGTGTCAAAGATTCAACAATCACTTCATTTCTTCATCAGAAATGGTTGCGAAACAATCCACACTACCGTTATCGCCGGCTACATTCGCAGTGATTCAATGTGAGCGCTACCCAGCAGTGTATTTAATCCCAGAATGTGATTGGATGAAAGTTGCTGATGATGTCTCGCGTCACGCTCGCATCATTCAAGAGGTCTGGACTGCTGCATGCAAGGTCTGGATGGGATCCAGTTACTCGGAGACAGCAAAACCAGTTGCTCCACCTGTTTAAAGCATGACACATGATGGTGCCTCGACCAATAACAGAAACAGAAATAGTCTGCTCATATGACAAACATTTATAGTAACCATGACCTACTTATAGTGTATACTGTACTTTTATAATGTTCAAGACCTACTGTTTTTAGGCCATGGCCTATATGTTGGAAAACACATTTCCTAATAACTCAAAAAGGTTAAATCTGCTTGTAAAGAAGTTAAGTTCTATATATAGGCCTTGAGCAGGAAAAAATGTTCTTTATTTATACTCTGCCTTGGACTATTGAAGGTCAAGGTCACATGGCCATGGAAAAATGTGGTCTATCACTCACAGTTTGTGAATGTGAAATATAATGCAGTCATACTCTCAGAGCGCTCGCCACAAAAATTTACCCCATGCTGTTATTAATGGATTAGATTTCACTGTCACGGTGACCTGCCATTCAAAGATAAGCAGGCTGAAAGAGTGGGTCATGTTTCACATCCAAGCTAGGCTGTTAAGGTGTAATGTCATTCTACAAGCAGACCATGTGAGCTTCTATTTTTAGCTCTGCTGACCACAGGTCTCGGAGCTCATGGGATCATGTGATCACCCATGTCCAGTCTTGGAACCAGAGTCTATCAACAAATAGGAGGAATACCAATGGGAACAGATCAAGCCCCGTATATTGCAAACCTTTATTTATATTATTATGAATCGAAATGGATGGAGGAATTGGCAAAAACAAACTTTACAGCTGCAAGAAGATTACATTCTCACACAAGAAGATTTATAGATGACCTGTGTGCTTTAAACAATGGGGATGAAATAAAGGGAAATTGGAAAAAAAATATATCCCAAAGAACTAATATTAAATATGGAAAATGAAAGTGATACAAAAGCTATTTTCCTTGATCTGGATATAGAAATAAAGAAAAACCAGTATGTAACAAAAATATTTGACAAGAGAGACCAGTTCAAATTTGATATCTCCTACCCTGATCAGACATGAAACATTCCAAAGAAACAAGCATATGGAGTTTGTATGAGACAAGTGATACTTATTGCTAGAAACACCACACTTTTTAGCGATTTTGTCAATCAAGTCAGAACTTTGTTGCAAAAACTACGACGCAAAAGTTATAAAAAACAACAACTTCACAAAACTCTGTTGAAATGTTTCCAGAGATATGACCAAATACCTAAAAATACAACACTAACTCAAGCACATTAGTCAAACAATGTCAAGATGGAGCTTGAAATGACAAAGTGTAGTCCTCCAAGTGTTTAGAGCGGAAAGAGGGAAAGTACCCGTGTGAAAGTATACTTAACCCACCTAGAGAATTTTCTCTAGTTCGCCTGAGGTCGGAAAACTATGATCATCCTCACTTTTTGCAGGATTTCTTTCATTTCAACCATCATCCAGTATAGTGGAAGAGGTGGCTTCCAGCTAATACCTTAGTACACTCTACCTCATAACACCTCTAGTGAACTTTATGGTGCTAAAATTGTATTACTATTTACCTGTTTATACCAGTGTCGGTACGGTGGAATAGTGTATGAAGCTTTTAAGTTTCAAAGAAGACGTCCATCATTGACTTCATTTGTCAGTAAACATTTGCTTGTCAGCACGATAATGTCTAATATTTTTAAGTTGGCCTCTTGAAATTTTCAGTTTTGGATATATTGTATACATAAAAATTTAGGTTCCTTTCTTTATTGGTGGTGCCACCTTGTGAATTAAGTAGTGCAGGAGCCAAAAATTCAAAAAAAAAACAAAAAAACAAAAAAAAAATGCTGTGGTGTGTTTGATTTTCAGTGGATGCTTATGAAATTTGGTGGAAACATTCTGGAGGTGATAATGTGTAATCTACGCAATACTAGTGGTGCCACCTTTACGTGCACGGGAAATATGACTTATTTGTTAAAATATATGAAACTCATCATCTTGAGAAATTATAAGGCTAATTTCACCAAATGTACAACAAATGTGTATCAAGTGTCAAAGTTCAAAATTATATAATATGGGTAACCTTGACATACTTTCTCAAGGTCACAGAGGGAATATATGTCAGGGAATTGTTTTTCTTGTCAAGGTTGTTTACAGACACAAGTCTTTGAGATGTGGAGTCATGGTGGTGCCACTGGTGGTAATTATTGGAACTAAAATCACAGATGTCAAAAACACATTTAATTCATTATTGTGAGAATAAATTAAGACACAACTTCAAAATTTACATGAAATATGCATCAGACTAATGGTCAAATTTTGTGAAATTTTAGGTGACCTTGACCTATTTTTTCAAGGTCATTAAGGACTTCATATAGGACACTAAAATCAGTATTTTGAGAACAAGTAAGGCTGATGATACCAAATATGTCATGTGTCTTATTTAGAAAATTATTACTGCACAATTTGGATGACCTTGACCTACATGTACTTTTTCCAGGTCATGGAGGGAATGCATTTCCAAAAAAAAAAAAAAAAAAAAATTGTGATGGTTATTACATCTGAACTTGTAGACATATAACCATATATCATTACAGGAACATTTCACAGGCAAAGTTCTTATTTCATGTGAAGGCATGTTGGCCCCACTGGTGGTATTGAAATTAGAATCTATCATCATCAGGTATTAAAAACATTAAACTCATTGTTGTGATAATAAATTGAGATAAAAATGCAAAATTTACACCAATTTGCCGTAGGTCAATAGTCAAATTTTGAAAAAATTATGAGTGACCTGGACCTATTTCTCAGGGTCATTACGCACTGTGGGAAAGGACACTAAAAATTCAACATCTTCAGAAGGAATAAGGCTAACATTACTAATTATAAATATGCAACAAATATTTATCATATATGGAACTGTGATATTTCATAATATGGCTGACCATGACCTACTTTCACAAGGTCACAGAAGGCATGTATTTCATGAAATGATTTTTTTCTGTGACAGTCATTACATTTCAATTTGTGTTCATACATCCATATACCATTACAGGCACATTATACAGGCAAATGTTTATTATCCAAGGAGTCATGACAGCACCACCAGTGGTAATTATTGGAACTAACATCATAGGTATCTAAAAAGATGAAATTCATTAAAAATTGAGAGGGAACTTCAAAATTTACACCATACATGCCTTAGTACAATGGCCAAACTTTGTAATTTGTTTTGCAACCTTGGTTTACTTATGAAGGTGATTAAGCATTATGAAAAAAAAAAGACTGTAAATTCAATATGTTGATAAAGAATACGGCAAATTGTACCAAATGTACCGACAGATATGTACAATTTGGAAGTTAATATGGAATAATTTGAATAACGTTGACTAATTTCTCCAGGTCATTGAGGGAACGCATTTCAGGAAATCTTTTTTACCTGTGGCACATAAGGTACCGGAGGGTATTGTCGTCCCCTACGTTGTCAGTCCGTCGATAAGATTATGAATGAAGTTGACTTGGACACCTGGGATATGAACAACCAAACATGTGAATGTAATTCGACATTTGAAGAATGCATGGTTCAACACCACAAACATGTTATCACAGGAGATTTAAGTATTATAAAAAAACAAGAAACTTAGACAGTTGTTGTAAAGAGGACCAAACCATAGAGAAAGACGTAGCATCAACTTTAAGAAATCAAGAAGAAGAGAAATCAACAAAGGATTAAATAACTTCATTGAGAAACAAAGTAACAAGAAAAGATCTGCAGGGAAGTATTTAATGAACGGAAAATCAGAATCATGGAGAAAGTTGATGAAAAAATCAAGTTCTTGATGAATGGACCTATTCAAGAGTAGAAACAAACAAAGCACATGCTTCTAGATAACTGCAGCAAAGAGTTACTTGATCTACATGACAAATCTGTCATAACACCTATTGACAAAGCAAGTAATAACATTGCACTTACTTGCAAGACATACTGCATCAACAACATACTGCAAGAATTAAATAGTGAAACTTATCAGCTAGCAGAATCTACTGAAGCAATTATTGACGAACAAGTAGACAAGAACAAAGTTTTGAACTGTGTTATACCAAATGAACACAGGAAATTACCTATCATCTATGCAATTGTCAAAAATTCACAAAAATAAAAAACCGTCAAATTTAGGTATATTATCCCAGCAAAGAAGTGTGTTTCAAAACAAGTTGCTGTGATACTAACTAAAGTTCTGAAACTTGTCCAAAAATCTGATGCTAATTATTGTGAAAGAGTTCATACATACACAAGAGTGAATAGGATGTGGATCACTGCAAGTACCACGGATATCTTACAGGACATAGATAAGATTAACAAGAAGGGAGGTGCCAAATCTATCCAAACCTTTGATTTTTCAACATTGTGTACAAAGATTGACTTAATAGACCTGAAGGAAGTGTTAATTTTAATGTTGGACAAGGCATTCAAAGGAGGAACATGTCAATACATTAAAGTTTTCAAGACTGATGCAAGATTTGACAAAGTAAAGGATAAAAGAAAGTGTTACACCAAAGAAGAATGTTGTGATTTGATAAAGTATATTATTAACAATGCATACTTTAGCTTTGGTAATGAAGTATTTCGACAAATAGTTGAAATACCCATGGGAACTGATCCAGCTCCTTATGTTATATATACATTATTACGAATCCAAATGGATGGAAGATATGGCAAAAACAAACTACGCCGCTGCAAGAAGATTCTATTCACATACGAGAAGATCCATCGATGATGTGCGTACTTTTAACAAGGATGAGATCAAGAAACATTGGAAGGAAACTTACCTAAAAGAACTCATTTTGAATAAAGAAAATGAGAGTGACAATAAGGCAGCTGTCCTTGATCTTGAACTAGGGATTGACAACAAACAGTACGTACGTGACAAAAATTTATGATACACAAGAACATTTATTTGAAGGCCATCTGAGTGGCATCAACCCTGATGAGCTTACCGCAATTTCTCAAAAAGTATTGACTGCAGGTTTACCAAATTTTTGTCATAGATGTATTTTATGATGGACCAGATTCCTAGTAAAAACCAGCTTCCTCTGATAATTTTAAACTTTTAATGTATTTATTTGAAGGCCGACTGAGTGGCATCAAACCTGATGATGTTACCACAATATCTCAAAAAATATTGACCACAGCCATAGGTTCCTACATAAAACCAGCTTTCTCTTTGTATTTATAAACCTTTTTATGAAACTTTAAAGTATTTATGTTCAGGGCCATCTGAGTGGTGCAAAAGGGGACGATGTTACCATAATATCTCAGAAGGATCCAACGCAGCTTCAACAATTTTTTTTTTTTCAGAGCTGCACATTATAGTGGACCACATTCCTATGGAAAACCAGCTTCCTCTTATTATTTTTAAACTTGTTATGAAACTTTTGAAGTAATTATTTGAGGGCCATCTGAGTGACGACAGTACAGTGGTCTCTGTCACCAGAACTTGCCCCAAAGAACACATGCAAGAGCACTTTTTCATTTCATAGACAACAATATGGAAATTGTATGTAAAGTATTCTACTGCGAAGTCTCAAAAAAAAATAGAATTGCAGAATTGAGGAAAAAAAGATTGTGGGCCCCGAGGGTAATCCGTTTCCTGAACACTATATTTTGTTGATGGTCATCAGCAGTGCATTAGGCTCACTGGCCTCTTATTTTCCCCTTTTTGTTGTGACTGGGGCCTGTCAGGCTACTATTGGCTGAGGCATCACCCACTTGAGCTGATATGAGACTGTGTACCACTGGCGTGCCTCGCGCATATGATGAACAGGCAATTAGCCACCTAGTGGTATGCAGCAGCTCTTCTCTTTAAGACCACCCTGGTTGCCTGCAAAATAGTGGTCTCATGTGGCAGGTGGTCTTCCTTGGCAGGTAAATTGGAAGAAATAAGAGTCCATGGGCTTGACTGGGTGGTCTTTCAAAACCATTTGGTCCCTTCGGACAGGTGGTCTTTTGTAACAGTACCCACTGTGCAGTCACCTAGTTACCAAATAACTCACATTACGCAACTTGCATCTTCTCATGTTAATCACTACAATATGTCCAGAATGTTGGGACAGACCTTGCTCAAATTTGGCACAAAAGTACCTCCTAATTGAGGCATAGATGAACTGATAATTTTTCAGGGTCAGACCTTGGGAGTCCTGTCAGTGAACATGGATATATTCTCTCTGCTTAAGTTTGGATTTTTGGATTGATTATGATAGTGTACAAGTGTATTGTCACATTTCTTGTCATCATGGTAATCATTGTGTTTGTGAAGGATATTATAGAGACATTTGGCTTTGCACACAAGTCAAATTTCATCCAGTATACATTGCCTGAAACATGGGAAGTGCACGACTGAACATGAAAATAAAGCTTACAGTATTGCAGCTTCTTGGCTGGTGTCTCTAAAAACGTGCAAGTGAATTTCATCTGAGCAATGTAATACACAATGTGTCTGTGCTGAATGACCCTGGATAATGACCATGCAAGAAAAAAAAAATGTCTTAGCAGCTTGAATGGGTAAAGGAAATAAAAATTATTTAATGTAAAAATTTGGAAGGATCTGATAAAAAATAGTTGCAATGAGAAAGTCTGATGAGACCAAAAGTGTTTATAAATGGCAATAAGACATTCTCAAATTGAAGACAAGCACCCCACAGCTGACCAGAAAATGATGTACGATAAATTTTGCAGCTAGCAAGACTGAAAGCCCATTCAGCCATAGCCCTCCATTCATTTTTTTTTTTTAAAGATAATCATTGAGAGCAATTCCAAGGACAATTTGACCGACTTCAGGGTGCATAAATATTAGTAAATGTATTTGTAAATTATTCTTAAATGTCCAATCAGTCGCGCGCCCCTCTACTTAGGGATTGCATTCTCCAGCAGAACATCGTAAATGTCAGCAGTTCCAGTTTGCTGTTTTGGGTCTTCCCATTTTATGAGATACTTTAGCCATAGATAGTTTCTAACCTTGTAATGCGGTTCACTTGGTGCTCATTTTTATTATATTTTAACAGGCATAATTTACTCTGGTTTGGACCACATGGCCCGTAGATATTAACAAGAGGCCCTTGGGCCTGATGCTCTGTTGACATGCATGTGAAGAGGTTGAAAACAACCCACAAAAGGGATGTGATTTGTCTGTAACATTGGAAGCCCAAAACCTGTAAGAAAATTGTAGCACAGATATGAATATCATATTTAGTTTAAACATATTTATTTCAACTGGATCACCCGACAGTACATCGAGATGTCACTAATCGAGGGGTTCTCCATATGGTGTATGTAAAATGAAGATCAGTCATTGTATCATGTTTGACCCAGATTTTTTATAGTCTTCATAAGTCCTGAAAGTTACTTGATGTTAACTTGAAAACTCCAAGTTGTGTCACATTCATTGACTGTCCTTTACTAAAGTGCTTATTGACTTTGGAAAATGGGTCAAGGTCACCTAAAATTTTATACTTCAGCATTGGCCAGATGTATATTTGGTATAAATTGTGTAGTTCCATCTCAATATTAATTTGAAGTGCTTTTGACACTCATGATGCTAGTTTCACAGGATACCACCAGTGGCGCCACCATGACTTCAAATCTAACAAGGGTTTTGTTTGTATAATCTTTCTGTAATGGTACGTGGATATCTATTCACAAGTTAAGACGTAATGACCATCATGAATAAATTATTTCATGAAATAAATTTGCTCCATGACCTTGACAAACTAAGCTAAGGTCATCCATATTCACAACATTAAACTTTCATACATGATACACATCTGTGACACATTTGGTATGATTTACAGTACTGTTTCTTGGGATACTGAATTTGATGAGTTTTCAACAAATTTTACTATCTTCTCTTTTGCTGCAGGTGGCACCACCAAATTTTGACATGATTGACCGTTTTTGCTTGATCAACATTCCTACTAATTAGTTTCCTGATGTTTCATGAAAAATACGTCAACAAAGAGCAACCTGAATATTTTCACATTTTGGCCTATATATTACATAATAAAATTGATGGTGCAATTAGTATCGTTGTCTACCTAGACTTTTATTACCCTTGATAAGTCTTGAAGGTTATACGGGGTCAGGGAGGTGTATGAGATACACCTCCCTGATGGGGTCAACTTGAAAACTGTGAACTGCATCACATTAACAAGCATAAGCTGAAGGATGGATGGATGGATGGACAGAAGTGATGCTCAAAGCTCCCTGACCTGTGGTCAGCAGAGCTAAACAGCATGATTTAGCCAGCCATGGACCATATTGCATCTTCCTGCATCTGTGGCCCATCTTTATGTCAATTGTACCTACTGAACCAGGAACACCAAGCAGAAATTAAAAAAAAAAGAAAGAAAGAAAGAAAGAAAGAAAGAAGGAAGGAAAGAAAGAAAGAAGGAAAGGAAGAAAGAAAGAAAGAAAGAAAGAAAGAAAGAAAGAAAGAAAAAGAAAGAAAGAAAGAAAGAAAGAAAGAACAAACATCAGTTTAAGTGGAATTCCATTGACAATTAAGCTACCCCAAGAACAGTATCCTACAGGGATCCAAAATAAACTTAAGTGTTGACAGCAATTAATTGCCTGCAAATATTTGGCTCAACGTTTTTCTTTTTTTTTTTTTTTTTATTAATATTATTATTTGTGTGTTTCGGGTCTGACTGATCAAATGTTTGACAATGACCTCAAGTAGTGCCAGGCTAATCATCTTTGGCCAGGCTCTCTTTATATCATGTCTATTTACCATGTCCTGTGTCAATATTTTGCAGATCTTTGCCCTGGGCATTTACCTAGATGGAGTCTTCAATGTAGTAACTTTAGTGGCAAATAATCTCCTGCTTAAATTTTCTGTAAGAAAACATCACATGACTGTAAATGGATCAAACCTTTCAAAACAAGGCTACCCTATTTTCTCTAAAATTCTGTTTGTTTTCTTTGTTGTTTGTTTGTTTGCTTTTTTTTTGTTTTTATGCATGGGCAGGGGCCCCTGCATATTTATATGGCGAAAATCCAGCCTGTTGTTCACATGTTACGTAACCGATACACCACAGCACACTGATTTATGTGTGAAATGATACAATTTTTAGTTTGCAATATGTGAGGAGATCGAATAAAATGTTCATTCGGCATGTTTTATTTAAGTTGTGTCGTGTCTTTTTTTAAAAAAGCGTTATTTTACTGTTGAGGGGTCGTATCAAGAATCATGAAAGTTGTGTAAAGGACCGCTACAGAAATGGTATAGGTGCCCTAGTTTGTGTTGATGGTTTCAATAAATTTGTGCCATGTGGGGAGGTTTATGGTCAACCAGACAGCGCTAGAATTTACTGTCAATGTTCTTAATAACCACTCCTGATTAAAAAAAAAAAAAAAACGGGACAAAATATTCAAGTTACCGTAAAAATATATAAAGCTTGAGGTACATCGAGCTGAGCTGTTTTGCACGAGACGGAGCTGTAGTCCTGTGACAGCGGTCGCCATGCGGCTATCACATGTCAAAAAGGTCCACGTTAACCATTATTGGCATTAAACAAACAAAGAACTGGACACGCACGTGCTTACCGTGTTTATGTTTGGACGCATCACTGGGTGCACGGGTGCACGAAGGAAAATATTGGACTGGCGACAACAATAAGTGGATTTTAATTACCAGGTTGTGATACAAAGTGTGGAGCGGTAATTTTGTTTAATAAAAGCTTAATTAGCGTACAAATGGGCAGAATACTTCATCGCAACGATGCTACGTTTGTTCGTCATGAAACATGTCATCATACACGCGATGGCGGGGAAGCCTGATTGATTTTGGAACATTCGTCACTATAAAGTTTTGCGGGTCTTTCCGATTAAAATTTTATGGCCGCTGTTGCAAGAAGTAAACAAAATGATCGAGTTGATTTGCTGTGTTATGCTTGGTGCAGTGGAACTGCGAGGCCGACGTGGTGAGGCACCGAGGGAAACCACGCTTCCACCGTCTGTGCGGTGAAGAGAAAGTGCACAAATCACAGTACAGTAGTCCCGCTGTTGAGCGACCACCGGCCGCGCAGACCAAAAAGCGGTCGTATAATGCAGGTGGTCTCTCATTGGAGGAGCCCCACACTCGCGAGCTTAACACTACAGTGTTGTGGCCTTCAATTTATAGTTGGGTCAGGCCAAATTAGAAATTTGTAAATTCTGAAGCAACTCTCTGTATATTAACATAGTTTTGGTGATACTGGACCTAAATGTTGGTCTGACCAGTCTGACCAATCGGACCCCAAGGCTACGGCCCTGCACTAACAGCTCAAATCCTGGGCGGCTTTTCCCTGGTACGCAAATTTCTGCAACCACCAGTTCATGATGATCGATTACACATGCTTTGGGAAAAAAATCACGAGTTATTAAATTTGTCCAATACAACCCTTAAAATCTTTATTTCAATAAACAACGCTTGTCTGGGTGGTGAAACTAGTGAAAGATTTGTGTCGCAACTTGAAAATATTTGCCGGTCATGAGCTTTGTCTTTCCATTACACTCAATGGGCCTGATGCATCACCCCGCACGGAGCTTTCGCTTGCGAAGTATAATGAGCTTAAAGTTAATTGTCGTAAAATTGTTTTGATGGTATAAGTCACTTCTTTAACTTTATTCTACACGTTCCATGGAGCCTAACCCACCGTAGTTTATAAGTAATGGATCAAAACAAGACTCGGCATTTTCCCACTTCCACCACGTGTTTTGGGCACAATGTTTACCTCGATCTGAACCGTGGAAAAAAAGATCGACCCGTTTCGTTAGTGTCGGTCGCTGAGTCATGCAGGCAAGCACGTGCTTGATCGGGGTTTTGATCCCGCGAAAGTTATCATCGTTCATGTTATAAATAGTCGTTCAATTAGAAATGAGAACACTAAACAATAGTTCTGTAGCTTTGCTCTTATCTGCCACGGTAAGGTTAGGTTTCGCATGCAAAAAAGCGATGACCACGTGTGTTGTTGATCTCCGGGAAAATGACGAAGATTGTTCCGGACATTTCCGCCAACCTTCGTCCTGCATTCAGATTTGAAGCATTTCAAGGTGGATGATTTGCCTCCTAAGCAGACTTTCTTGGGGCGATACACTATGTTGGCCCCCAGCGAAAGTCTGCCCGGCCGTGTCGCAATACCATTTCAAGAGGCAATTAGCAGATCTGGCGATAACGTTGTCAGGCGCCGCTGGGCCAATGAATTGTACTTCGCTTATCGTGAAAGTTGCCTACTGCATTATTAATGAGCTGTGCGTCGTCCAATCAGATGCGAGCAACACGTCACTTCCCACACAGCAGTCAAAATAACTCCACGAGGTCGAGGATCCAAGGGAGTACTCCAATTGACACCTTCTCAAACGTGGTTTACCTGCTTGTGTATCTGTGACTTACTGGAGTAAAAGATGTCAGAATGGAACAGGGTGCTGTGTATTGCGATCGGGAAATGTTCCCCGTCGTCACCTTCACCCAGAATACAAGACGACACCCCTAACTTGCTCAGTTCTTGCTGATGAGATTTCATTAGACTTACGAGCGGGCAAACTAAGATTACTACAGGTTTGGCTGGAATAGGCGTTTTCCGTTTCACCAGGTCAGGTATTAGTTGGAATATTCGGCTTATTCCACTGCCTGTTAGTAAAATTACAAAAGTGCCTTTCTTCTCAACAATAACATTAAATAATGCTTGCTCCTGGTGTTTGGTCGCCTGATAATTTACTCCCATCTCTTGCCAACAATCCTCAAGAACTTCCCGGAATTTTTTCTCATCCATTTTTTTCTTTTTTTCCCGTGACACTGACGCTGTTCGTAGGCAGCTATAATTTAGTAATTACAACTGGGCTGAGTGCGCAACACAGTTGCCGTACATAGCAGAACAGTAGCTGGATCAGGGGTCACATTAAGCGTGCGTCCTGCGTCATAGACGCAAAAATAAAGAAATGACGCCGGGAAATTAATAAAACATTGTCATTTTGCGTCTCTGTGGACGCACGCACAAAAACGCGATGCATTTTTGAAAGATACAACTGCAAAAATTACCCCAAGCGGTCACGGTGTTTTGTATCGACCATTATCAATCTCGTGATTATTTATTATACTGATGGAATCCTCTGATGTTCGTCTTTCTATGTAACAAGCTCTCTTATTTGCTAAGAAAAAATATTCGTGGGGTATCCCTCCAAAAAAATTTGCCAGAATGGGAATGGATGGACGTCACTTCACCTCATTATAAATGCTGAGAGCACTTCCAGGCTCCTCATTGGGTGGATTTGATCACGTGCCGCTCACTGTCCAATCAAATTCGTTGTTCCCCATGTGCTTGTCTCATGTCCGCAATGTTGGGAAGGTACAAGTCGTATCACGCAAAGATTATTAGACTAAGATGTTAAATTTTCAAATCACATTTTCACCAAGAAGAGTTCCATCGAAAAAATCTAGACCCAGATAAAGGCACGAGTGAAAATTCATTACGGACGGCAAGGAAAATACGCAGATTAGTCATCGCAAGGTTACACGTGGACGAAGCGAAATTTTGCATTAGCCGGCCTAACAGCGTAACACGATGTTGTTCATCACTGTCTCCGTTGGTTCACGTGGTTATTGGTGTTTTTGAAACAAAATTTGGTTGTTTTGATTTCATTGAAATGTTTGAATGGAACAAATCTGTAGGAATTTAAAAAATTTATGATCGAAGGCCGGAAAAATGTGTAGCGGAAAACCATGCCTGGGTGCATGCCCGTGACAGGCTGTGTACACTCGCTTGTGTGTTGCACGGCTTGTGGGCCTGCCGTGTTGCTTGGTGAATTAATTGACCGCAATTAAGATCAGACTCTTAACACCGCCTACGGTATCAAATTTTTCAGGTATATTGAAATAGAAAGTGCACAGAAATATAAATCATATAATTTCTGACAATTTCGTCACGTGGAATCAATCGCAAAAATAACAGAGCCCAGGCATGTTCAATCACGCATGCCGCTTGTTGTGCAATCGAGTTAAAAAAACTGTCCAGTGGCCCACGGTGTTCAACACCAGATACTGGCACAGTGGCAGCGTGCTAGGGCTTAAGCCCCATTCACAACCAATTTTTTGGTAGACCAGGGATGTGCTATACAGACTTAGTCGTAATAGCAGGTTCCTGGGTAGATTGAATCCATCCTTGGTACCGTCAACAACTTTTAGACCCTTTTACATCAAGTTGGCATATTGGTAACTTTTTATTCAATCTTAAATTTTATAATAATGAGACAGACCCTATGTTATGTTTGTTTCTAGGCTTAAGTTACATGCATGTTTTATACATTTGTCATTGTGATATATGTTAATTATACCAAATAAAATCAATTAATCAAATTACATCAAATGAAGTCCAGTTTGCACAATTTCAGACTGGACCCATAGATTCAGTTCATGGACCCACTATTTTTCCTGAAAATGGAGAAAGATGGGTCCAACGGACCCACACTGAAAAATCCTTAATGTGACCCCTGCTGGATATCGCACAGCAGAGGTGTTAATCCCGTTACCCCCATTACGTTGTTCGCACCTTCCCAGCAGGTTAACCCAAAGAGTTAATTGAGCGGCGTGTGGTCAATACCCACTGGGCCGTGTAATAGCCTAGAAACAAAATGGCGCTCACAGAGTCACTATCCCACAATCCACTGCGCGCATCCCCACACCTGGCCACTCGCTGGCTGCGATGCCAGGACGGCGCTGCCTGCTTCCAGACAGTGACGCTGCCAAAGAAAGGCAGACGTTCGCTGGGGGGTAGTAGACCGCCAAGAACGGATGTTTAGCAGGCAAGGTGGATGATGTGAACGGTCATGAATGCGAGCGATCAAGTTCCCACCACAAGGAAATTTCTGCCGATCATTAATGATGAGGTTTAGTTCAGAAAACAATCCATAATATCCCAGCATGCAGAGAAACAAATATAGTTGGCGAAATCCTCTTAGATCCGCTATGGAGAGGCCCGATACATGCGGAGTATGCCACTTTCACTGTCATTTAAAAGTGTAAATAAATGAAAAGATCCTACGCTCGTAATAATTTGAAATAGGGAGGAATAGATACAGACTGATCAAATTAAAACCTTGTTAAAGGAAATTTACTGTAGAAAGAAATCCTGTAATGTTTGCACTAACTAAATTTGACAAGAATCATATAAATTTTATAACAGCAGGGGAGTTGCGTGCATGTATTTTGTTTGCCAATTTGAGGCGTAGTGGCTGGATATGGTTCTAATTTGTGGGGCGCAGGAATACCCCCTCTGGATCACGGGTCACAGTTAATTCTAAGGCCCTTTTCACAGATCACAGTTAATTCATAAGCCCATATCAGTCACAGTAATGTCAATCATCAAAATCTTAATCACATTTATCGACAAAATAATACCAATCACAGATATCGGCAAATTGGAAAAGTACTACAATCACATTTCACGTGCACTTATTTTGATAAATAATGCATAACAAGGAACTACCCTGATCACAAAGTTTTTTTACTCAGTAAGTGCAGTTTTTTTACTCAGTCACAAATCACGGCTAAGTAAACGGGCCCAATAACGAAAAAAAAACACACACACACCCATTTGTGTTTTGTGGTGGCAAAATCTGTTAATTTGGCATGGTCGCTGGTCGCGTTTAACAGGTGGTCGTTCATAAGAGGTAAATTATTAAGGAAAAACAAGTGACCGAATGTGGTCCTTTAAACCAGCTGGTCATTTATAGGAGGGGTCGTTCAAGACAGCGAGAGACCCATATATGGGTTATGGCGATGGTCATGAATGCTATCTGTATGTTTCAGTCAATTTGCGTATACAGTGTTCTTCATTCAAATTCAAATGAAAAATAAATTTGAAATTAAAAATTGGTCTCCTTGTAATCATGGATCGTCGAGGCCTCGATTTTTTTATTTTTTTATTATTTTTTGTGTGTTTTTTTCCTATTTTTGTCTCCTCCAGAACCGTCACTCAGATTAAGCAGAAACTTGGTGGATATGTTCCTTATGGAAGGGTCAAAGTTTTTCACTAGGTGGCACTGCTGTGGATTCCTGATTTTTTTTTTTTTTAGTTCAGGTTCTTGTTAAATGCATCTTTTCTATTGCTTACTATGGAAGTCAATGGGCATTTTGATGGTAATTCACATTTTGGACTTCTCTGAAGAAACTGTTTGTCATTTTTACTTCAAACTTGGTGGCAATGTACCTTGGGTGGATCTCCACCAAGTTTGTTCAAATGGTTACGCTCCAGTGATTTTTGAATTTTTTATGATTTTTTTTTCAAAAATCGTTTAAAAAGTTTTATTAGGAAAGTTTAACATGGGAATTTCTTGTAATGGGTATAACATTAATAATTTTGGCCAGATTTGTGCCAAACTTGGTATGGATGTACGTTTTATAAGTGTCTATCTATTTTGTGCAAATGATCATACTCCAGTGATGTTTGGACTTTGACCTCATTCCTAAGGTCATAGGACAACTGACACCAAAAAATTTACTGTTCACTTGATAACTTGAGATTGTTTTGAGTTAAGACCTTGATGTTGCACATTTTAATGTTTCTCTATGAAGGTCATGCTGTGGATTCCTGATTTTTACCGATTTTTTTTTTTTTTCAATCCAGGTTCTTGTTAAATGCACCTTTTCTATTGCTTACTATGCAAGTCAATGGGCATTCTAATGATAATTCACATTTTGGACTTCTCTGAAGAAGCTGTCAGTCAAATTTACTTCAGACTTGGTGGCAATGTACCGTAGGTGGGTCATCTGCCAAGTTTGTTCAAATGGATACGCTCCAGTGATTTTTGGATTTTTTAATTTTTTTTTTTCAAATGTTTACAAAGTTTAACATGGGAATTTCTTGTAATGAGTATAACTTAAATAATTTTGGCCAGATTTGTGCCAAACGTGGTGTGGATATACGTTTTATAAGTGTCTACCTATTTTGTGCAAATGGTCATACTCTAGTGATGTTTGGACCTTGACCCATTCCCAAGGTCACAGGACAACTGACACAAAATTTACTGTTCAATTGATAACTTGAGATCTGTTTTGAGTTAAGATCTTGATGTTGCACATGTTAATGTTTCTCTATGAAAGTCATGCTTAGACAGTACATGAGTGACCTTGACCTCATTTCTGGAGTCACAGTGCAACATACATGAATTTTACTCTTTACTATAACTTTAGAACTACTTGAACTGGGACCTTGATGTTGCACATGTTAGTGATCTTCTGTAAAGGTCAGACTTACTCCATACATGGGTGGCCTTGATCCTATTCCAAGTTCACAGGGCTGCAAGTGTGATGAATGTCTAGGTCAGGTGAGCATGGGCTGTTCACATAGCCCTCTTGTTTATGATTTTTGTTTTGTTTTGTTTTGTTTTTGTTTTTGGGGCAAATCTTAAAAATTCTTCTTGTTGGAAACTGCTCACGTGATTGCTTTGATATCACACAGGAACTCTCGTAGGATCTCCTGGTTCTGAATTTGTTCACCAGGTGGTGCTACAATTTTTTTCTGATTTTTGTGTGTCTTATTGGCATTTTCAACTTCTACGTTTCTCAGATAAAGCTGAAACTTGGTGGATATGTCCCTTGTGGAAGGACCAAACAAAATTGCTCACTAGGAGGCAATCTTGTGGATTCCTGATTTTTAATGATATTTTCAATTTGGGTACTTGTTGGTAAATGCACCTTTCCTATTGTTTACTCAAGTCAATGGGCAATCTAATGCTAATTTAAATTTTCGACTTCTTCTGCGAAACCTTTCAGATTGACTTTAAACTTGGTGGCAATGTACCTTGGGTGGGTCTCTTGCAGGTTTGTTCAAATCGAATTTTGGAGTTTTTATTAATTTTTCTGTTCTTTTTTGGGACAAATCTTAAAAAATCACCTCTGAAACTGCGCACTCGATTGCCTGTATGTCACACAGGAGCACTGCTAGGGACCCCTGGTTCTGTTTTTGTTCACCAGGTAGCACTGTGATTATTTTCTATTTTTTTGTTTTTTGTGTTTTATTGCTATTTTCGACTTCTTTTACAGAACCGTCACTCATATTAAGCTGAATGTGGGTGGATATGTTCTTTGTGGAAGAGTCAAACAAAACAGTTCACTATGTGGCAATGCTGTGGATTACTGAGTTTTCACAATATTTTTAATTCGGGTACTTACCAGTTAATGCAACTTTCCTATTGATTACTGTATAAGTCAATGGGTATTCTAATGCTGATTCACATTTTGACCTCTTTATGCAAAACCGGCATTTAGCAGATTTGTTTAAATGGACTCACTCCATTGATTTTTGGATTTTTTTACGAATTTCTTTGTTCTTTTTGGGGACAATTCTTAAAAAATGGCACGGGTATATGTACATGTCAGCTGAGCACAGGACTGTCACAGTTCTCTTGGTTTATAAACCAGGTTAAAGCAGAAGCAAGGAACTGGTTATTATCTTTATAAATTATATTCAACAAAATGATTTTGTTACACCTGAACAGTCTTTCCTTCAATTTGTTCAACAGCCCTACAGGCCTACATATGCTTTGCCCCTGCATTTAGGCCACCAGGCCTTGTTTATTTTGTTTTGATCCTTTTTATGTTTCTATACTTTTTTGCTTTTAGGGAAAATTGAAATTAAGAACTACATTAACTCATTCCATACTATGGTCACAGGCCTTGGTCAGTGGTTCTGGCACTGCCTGGCAAGTCATGCTGCAGCTGCCCTTGTTGCAGCTGCAGCATGACTTGCCAGGCCGTGACAGAACCACTGACTTAAGACTATGGACATGTAGGCACTTGAATGAAAGCTCTTTTCACGAAGAATTTAAGTATGCAATTGTCATCTTAAATCTAGGTAAATATACAGAAAAATCAGGGACTGATATGGAATGAGTTCAGCTGCAATGTAGACGCTTCATGATCTTCAATAGCGAAGGTAGAATTTGGCCCTATGCATATTTGGTCCATGTGACAAGTTGAATTCAAAACATATTCGTTTTAGTCCGTATGGCTAAATCCCCATCAGGAATTCATCTGAATTATGTATGTGATGAATGGCCCCAAGGTTCCACATTTTGGTTTATTTGGTCCAACATATTGGTACGTATAAGGATGACAATAACATATAGTTCCAATATCATTATTAAGTTGGTCCATTTGTGAAGTTTAGTAGGTAATGTCAAGATCAACTGGTTCATGTGGATTCTCAGTAGCGGGCTCTGTAGGCAGAAGGGGCTAGGTACGTGTATTTCCATTAGTTTCCATTGTAATTTGCACCTTTATAACTTGAAAGCCACTCTGCCTTGAAACACTAAATTCCTTGTGGCAAATAGTTGTATATATTTAAAGTACTCCAGTAAATTAGATAATGCTTGCTTCGAAACTATTTGATGTGTTAAATGTTACTGTAACATAGAATTTTATGGGCAATATGCACCTCTAGCCTGCAAGAATTTTGCGTATTGGGTTCTGTATTCAGCCAAATACACATAAAATTGCAAATTGACACCTCTGGTATTCTACATTTATGTGGCCCAATATTATGCTCAATATTCTACCAGCTATTTGTTCAGGTAACATGGTTGACAAAGTTAACCAGAAATGCTCACTGCTGGTGCTGCTATCATTTCATGATTATTCACAAACTTTCAAAATTGCTTAACAACTTGCTAGAGTGCATGTTAGCATGGCAAATAATAGTAATATGATGCACATGAATACTGTAGTTCTAGAAATTTTCGCGCGTGTTTAATTTTGTGCAAACTCATTTTTTCTGAAATTACAGAATTTTTCGCACATTTTAGCTTCGCGCAATCCAATGCCAAACAATGTAGTGAAATATAATGCAACTTATTTTGGCGCATTTTAATTTCGCGCTTTAAGTGGTAGCGCGAAATTAAATCGAGCTGGAAAGTTTCTAGAACTACAGTATATATGCAAGCAAAAAAGCCCACGCCAAGGCCTCAACGGTTAACAGTATTTCTATGGCAGACCGTGGTTTTGTCAGTAGCTTTGACTCACAGGGGACAAGAAAGAAAATGACTGTATCTGTAGTTTTGTAAACCTTTTGGCCATATCCACTTCAGTCTTTCTTCGGATGTATGTTGGATGAGCTGTACCAAGCATCTTCAATGGGCTGCAGTGATTTTTGGATTTCCCTAATTTGTCCTCCCCCCCCCCCCCCCCCCCACCCGCCCACCCTTTTTTTTTTCAGAAAATCTTTGAAAAAAATATTCTCTGAAACATCTTGGCCCCACAGGGACGCTCCTTTGGACTTGTTACCCATAAATAAATTATTGATCTGCAGGTGACAGCGTAATTTTTTAACTCGGCTAGCTCAGCAGTGAGCTGAGCTATTGCAATCACATTTTGTTCATCCCAACATCTATTGTCTGTCTTTTTTTACTTCACACGTTCAATTTCTTATGAAAAGCCATTTTCAAAATCTTCTTCAAACTTGGCACTATAGGACATTGAGTGCTGTTGCATGTAGCAATATAGTGCATCTATTGCATTTTTGTCGAAGAATGGAATACATGTACTTTCATTTTACACACAGAGGTTCCCCAAGTGGGACTCTCCCAGCTTTGTGAAGATGATGTGGTAATTTCTATTTTTCTATTATTTTTTTTCATGAATGTTATATATTTAAAAATCAAAATTTCTTCTTATGAATTGCTTGGCCAATTGCTTTGACAATACATACATGGTCACTTGGGCACACATAGTTCACACCTTGGCCACCAGGTGATGCTGTCACTTTCCCACATTTTAGCAATGAAATTTTTGTGTGTTAAGGCTATTTTCGACTTCTCCAGAACGGGTAAACAAAATCATGAAATTTGAGACCATGTGTCATTATTAAATGCCTCCAGAGTAGTATGGTGCATGTATTGGAATATTGTCAAAATTATTACACTGAATACTTTGCATTTACACAAAGACATTGCCCAGGTGGACCTTCATGATACTTGTGAAGGAGATGATGATGCAATAAATATTCATTCTCTGACAGGGAATGTACATAGATTGTGTAGTAGAAATCAAGCATTTTGGTGACTTAACAAATATGACTTATATCTTGGTAACGGTGGATTTTAGACCCATGGTTACTCTTAAATATTGATACAAAAGTATCGATGGAGTTTCTTTTGGCATTTTTAATTTTGACCTTGAAAGGTCAAAATACATATTGCCTTATGTCTTGGTAATACTGTAGTTCTAGAAATTTTCGTGCGTGTTTAATTAAGCCCAAATTCAATTTTTCTGAAATTACACAATTTTCGCGCATTTTAATTTCGCGCAATCCAATGCCATACAATGTAGTGAAATACAATGCAACTTATTTTTGCGCATTTTAATGTCATGCTTTGATTGGTAACGTGAAAAGCGCGATATTAAATTGAGCGCCAAAATTTCTAGAACTACAGTGATAAAAAAATTTGGTCACTTATTGCTAAGCACTGATACAGTACATATAATATTTTCCTGAAGAAAAAGTGAAACGCAAATTATTATCATAAATTTTCCTTTGTGAACTATAATATGATCAAACAGTAAAGTCTGTACTTGCAGAACCAGCAGATTCTAGTGAGCATGACCACAGGGTCATCATGATCCTCTTGTTGTGTGTGTTTTGTTTTTGGCTACAGCAAAACTGTCACCTCAATTTATGCAAAAACTTGTGGAAGGGTCAAACAATGTTCACTGGGTGGCAGTGCTGTTGATTTCAGATTTGTAAAGTTTTTTTTTTTTTCAGTTCGGGTCCTTGTTGGTACATACTTTCCTACTCTGAAGCAGATGGTCGTACTTACGCATAGTCTGATTTTCAACTTTAGTATCCAAAACCACACACTAGATTCACTTCAAACTTGGTGGGAATGTCATGCTACAGTGATTTTTATCTCAGCTGACAAGTCAGCTGAGGTGATGGTACGATCTGTCATCCGCTGTCTGTGGGATTGTCCACAATTCACATTTTTCAGTTCTTCACTGAAACCACCGGCCAGATTCACTTCAAACTTCGTTGGAATGCACGTTGTGTGGGTCTCTACCAGGCGTCTTCAAGTTGTCATGCTCTTTTGATTTTTAGATTTTTTAATGAATTGTTTTGCTCATTCAACAAAATCATTTTTCTCTGAAACTGCTCAGCCAATTGCTTTGAAATTGCATGAGGACACTTCTGGGGACTCCTAGGTCCTAATTTGCTCAAGAGGTGGCGCTGCGTTTTTTTCTATTCTTTAGGGATTTTTGTATGTTAAAGCTATTTTTGACTTCTCCAAAACTGACAGCAAGATTGATCTGAAACATGGTAGATATATAGCTTGTTGGAGGGGTAAACAAACTTGTTCACTTAATAGTGATACTGTGGATCCCTAATTTTCAACACATTTTTCCATTTGGGTACTTATCTGTTAATACATGCATTCCTATTGATTACTATGTAAGTCGATGGGAATTGCAATGGAAATTCAACTAAATCGTCAACCCGATTCACTTCAAACTTGGTGGGAATATAACGTAGGTGGGTCTCTACCACAGTTGTACAAATGATTCAGTGATTTTGAGATTTTTCATGAATTTTTGGGTTTCATCTTAAAAAATCTTCTCAGTAATGGCTCAGAGAGTTGCTTTAAAATTGCTGAATTAGGTAGGCAGCTGATGCTTTTTATTTTTTGCGTTTTTTAATGAATTTTTGTGTCTTAATGGTATTTTGACTTTTTCTCCAAAACTGTCCCTTAGATTGTTCTGAAACTTGGTGGAAATGTTGCTTGAGGGAAGATTAATCAAAGTTAGTCACTTACTGGTGATACTTTGGCTCCCAGATTTTTAATAATTTATCAATTTGGCTACCTGTCAGGTGATACATACATTCTTATTGATCGATTCCATGGGAATTGCAATGGCAATTTACTTTCTTTTTTTTTTACTTCTCCAAAAGCATCATTCAGCTTCACTTCAAACTTGGTAGGGATGTACTTGTGTGTGTGAAATGTGACAATAAAAAAGTTCTTATCCAAAAGCATCCGGGCAATTGCTTTAAAATTGCACTGGCATTTTCCCAGACCTTAAACTGCTTGACAGGTGGTGTTGTAACATTTTTAGTTTTTTGGGGTTTTTTTTCGCTATTTTCTGTTTCTAAAAAACTGCATAATGGATTCTCATCAAACTTGGTGGACCCAAGCAGCAGTTTGTTCACTACATGGTGCTGCTGGCATTTCCAAATTTTTGATGAATTACTGAAATACGGAATTATCGGTAAGGGTACATGTACATTTCAGCATTGTTACTATAGGAACAGCAACGTGACAATTTGGCTGATATCTCAATATTCTGATGTTGTTGATTTTGGCCTTGAAAGGTCAAACTGATATCTTGGTTATATCTCGGTAATTGTGGATCCTTTGCCCATGGTTAGTTACTCTTAAACACTAACAAGACATTGAGGGGTTTCTTGTGGTGTAAATTTTGACCTTGACCGACCAGGAAAGGTAAAAATTATTGGCTTTTATGTTGGGAAGAATGGATCCTGTCATTTTATTCTAAAAATTATAACTTTAACACTGCTAGCGAGTGAAGACTTTAATATTGCCGTGATGATAGTCTTACAGAAAAGGAACCGTGATGTTATTTCAAAGGTCACAAGACCACTTCAGTCTCTGTGTGCAAGGTGAGCGGAGCACAGGACAGTCATTCTCCTCTGGCTTTCATTTGTCACCCTTTTTCTTCATTTTTGATGAGTCAAAGTAATTGTTGGCTTTTGTCAGGACAAAAGTATATTTTTTTCAAAACATGCTCCATTTAGTCTTCATGCCTGGTTAAGTGAACTCTGTTTAAATGATACTGAAATGTGCATTTCATCTATTCACCTGGTCTTGTAACTGAAATTTGGTGTAGACCATTGCATCAATGTTAAAGTATAAGTTTATTTGTATCAGAGAAATGGTGATTTCTAGGCCTGTATCTGTCATTATGCATGAATAGGCAAGTGCCTTTCAATACCCTTATTTTTGACCTCGAGTGACCTTGAAAGGTCCAGTCAAGGCCATTGACACCCCCCCCTCCCATGTACATTTTCAACTACTAGTTCTTTGTACTGTGATTTTACATCATGATGTTTCAGCACTGTCCATACACCCAGCAGCGGATGAATTCCTGCCACATATTAACTTGTACCATGCATGCTAGCAGTTGAGTGAAGTCTTTTCTACTGCAAATTTGAATCTGAAGTCGTAATAATTCTGCTGAGCACGACTTCTGCTGTGATCGACGCAGAAAGAATTGAGATAAGGTTGGGGTGGGGTTGAAGACTGCGTGCAGTGGGTGGTCAGGTGCAGGGTTCCTCCATCACAACAAACAAAAACACAGAGCAATTGCAAAATAAGTAACATTTTAATAGACAGATGTCGTCCAAAAGTCCAGATAAGTCATTTGACAGTATATAATTCTTCCAGTGGTTTTACACAACCATGTACGAGTATATTCATCTTCACTTAAATCAATATTGTGACACTCATCGCAACTTCATCTCTCGTCTGATCAACCTTCTCTCTATAATCGCTCTACGTTTGATCGTATGGCTAAAATTCTTTAATATTAATATCTACTGGTGACTATGAAAGAGACGGTCATATACTCAGTACCTCTAGACATTCACAACTTACAATATCAATGCCCAAAGACTAGCACAGAATTACATAAGCTAGTGTGGATATTCACTTGGATACCCACAATGATTAATGATTCTTATCATGTACACAGTTTAAAACCTCCACAGATAAATATATATCTTAGACACATACGAGCATATTGACATCATATTCTCAGCCTACAGTATTCGGGCTCCCGTCATTTTTCTGTTAAATGGGTTTTATTTGTGCATGGATTATGATGTTACCAGGGCAAGTGTTCTCAGTTCTGTAGGTCACTGTCGTCCTACAGCTGGGTTTTGTT
Source organism: Hermodice carunculata (assembly GCA_964020975.1). Classification (NCBI taxonomy): domain Eukaryota; kingdom Metazoa; phylum Annelida; class Polychaeta; order Eunicida; family Amphinomidae; genus Hermodice; species Hermodice carunculata. Next base: position 95,649,237 of record OZ026617.1, read on the forward strand.
CTTCATACCTGGCACACAACTGTGCCAGTCTCGTCATACCTGTCACACCACTGTGCCAGTCTCTTCATACCTGTCATACTACTGTGCTGGTCTTGTCATACCTGTCACACCACTGTGCCAGTCTCTTCACTGTCTAACTTAATCATACTGATTTCCAACTGTGTGCTATTGTCCTATGGTTACACATGGTCTGTTTTAACCACATCTAAACCACTGTGTCTATCGATATGTGCTGATGACTCCTCTGAACAGTTCATCTGTCTCGTTCAGACCTTGGATACAAGGGTCTTCTGATTTTTTTTCTTTTTTGTACAATGAACAAGCCTCATTAGGGGTTGTTTTACTAATACTTTGTTTAATCTTTGCTCAGTTACATCAAGTCTCCCTCATGTATGCCTTGGACATACCCTGCCTGTTCCATCAGTCCCTCAGTTATACCAAGGCTGTTCAGAATGTGCCTCAGGTATCCTAAGACTGTTTTACCTGTGCCTGAGTTATACCAAGCCTGTTCCACCTGTGCCTCAGTTATACCAAGTCTATTCCGTCTTGCACCACTTGTGTACGAAGCATGTTCTTCTGCTTCACTTGTATGGAGCAGCTTTTACCGCGGCCTCACTTGTGCAAAGCATGGTTCACTGGTGCCTCATTTGTAGAAACAAATTCGGCTCGTCGTTCGGTCATACTTGGAAAACCATTCCTGCAAGTGTGGCCCTACTATGGTCACACATAGTTCTGCCAGCTACTCAGTCATGCCTCTCGGTATCTTCTGCTGTGCCTCCAATCAACTTTCTCAAAACATAACCCAAACACAGTATAGTCTTCTTTTTTTTTGGCCTTGGGCAAAACATGAACAAAGCTGTTCTATTTTATGCCATATGCAGTCTCTAGAGGCTTTATTTTATGCCTAATAGTCTGTCAGGGCTCTACTTTGTGCCTAATAGTCTATGCGGGCTCTAGTTTGTGCCTAATAGTCTGTCAGGGCTCTACTTTGTGCCTAATACAGTCTGTAGAGGCTCTATTTTATGCCTAATAGTCTGTACAGGCTCCATTTTGTGCCTAATAGTCTGTGGGGGCTCTGTACTTTATGCCTACAGTCTGTAGAGATCACACTGTTCAGTGCGGCCGTGTCTTACCCTCTGGGCCCATGTATTTCACAATGTTGTGGGTTCAAATCTCCTTTATTAGCTCTAAGGGTACACAGGGATAAGAAGCATTTACCCTCTCTCCCTAGGTCATGTACATATATGTACAGCATATTTGTTCCATTAGTGCCTTCGTTATGCCAAGTTGGTGTTGTTCACATTCAGGTGTTGTGAACTGTCAGTCTCTTGTATCAGTGACTTGGTCACACCATGATCAACATCAAGGGGGGGGGGGGGGTGAAAGGGTTTTCAATACTGGCACACTGGACATTTTTTATTTTTGCACACTGAAAGCCTCTTTCCTTTTTGCACTTCATACCATGTACCAGCCATATATTTTCTAAATTTTCATATTTTCCTACATCATACTCCCAAGTGGGCCAATTTATTACCTGCACCATTTCACATCTGGTGATAGTCATTCTCTGAGGATTCACATTTTAACCCAATTAAAGCGGGACATGAACTTTTCAGTCATAAAGTTCAATATCAAAATCTGTGACTGGATCACTGATCATCTCATAAAGGAATTTACTTAGTATTAAACCTGTCTTTGCACCCACAAAGTAGATCTTGGACTACAAGTGGAAGACTGAATGTTATATCTCAATTTACTCTTGAAGACATGAAACAGTTGGAACACCCATAAGTAGCATCGTTTATTATTTCAAATGCAATCCTTTGAAAAAATATTCATTAGATGCCCAACGGCCATAGATGTATACCTAAAATTTGGAATAGCATATCTGGCCACTATAGTTTATAAGATACCAAAGATTCAAAATTTAAATTAAAAAAAAAAAAAAAGAAATACTAGGGCTTTTGTTCAATATTTATTTGATGTGCTGTTAATAATGTAAAGTATTTAACAAGTATCGGCACAGAGTACTTCATATCAGTACAAGTGATTGTGAGTACTGATTTGAAAGTACAGACTACTGATATGAGTACTGACAAGAAACAGCTCGGGCAGTATAATGTTGATCATATTCACACAGGTATACTAGATACTCGGACATGATAAATAAACAAACAGGACATTTGCCATAGATGTGTTCGTGCTTCCATACTGTACAGGCAAACTGTGCAAAATGGCTGCACAGGCTGTACGATGTTTGAGTAACATGAGGCGTTGTGTGTATAGGATTTCCCGTATTAGTACGAGAAATACCATAGGAACATGACAAATGGTCAATAATATGAGCAAGTTGAAATGGTATCCCTCTGCATGTATTTTGTACATGTACTCTGAAACATAAGATTTGATAAATTAATTAAATGTTCCCGATTAAAAAACAATTTAAAATGCAATGACATCCGGAATCCATTAGATCAGCAATGGTCAATTACATGTAGATATAATATATAAAGAAGGGGAAAATGGCACTAATCATATCGATTATAGTGACATTTTCAGGTGTTGAAGTTTGAAATGCACCTTGTTATGTTTTTATACACTAAGACTTGTCCACTTTTCCTTGGGTGTGCAATGGTCAATATAACCACGTGTATACAAGTTGAAACGACACGTTTTGTAGTTTCAGCAGATACTCAAGATTTTAAGGTTCAAAATCCACCTGATTCACATAATGTTGAACACCTTGACTGTGTAACCTACGGTAAAAAAACTTCTCTTTGGGCAATGGTTAGGCCAAATTTTGACTTTCCCAGTGATATGGTGCCCACGTACACAGTATCCAAAAAAATTTTAACATTAAGATTTGAAAAAAAAAAAAAAGAGCAAAACAAATGCCTTATAGATCTGTACCCCTGCAGGTAATAGGATATGCCTGTTGCAATGTGATGCATTAATGATATGCTTCCAAAAGTGCAGAAATGCCCATCAATGACCTCATAAAGTGGTCATTAAATCTTTAAAGACTACTTGGATAAAAGCATTGCTTCAAAAGTGCAGAAATGCCCATCTGTGACCTCATAAAGTGGTCATTCAATCTGCAAAGACTATATGGATAAAATCATCCAAACGCATGTACATGAAGATAAAGAAATACTGTGATAATGCCCTATCTGATGCAAGGGGTAATAATAACAGATACCAGTCCATCAACTGGGCAAGTACAACAATCACTGGTCTTCCACCCTGAAAGGGGCTAAAGCCTTGTTGTACATGGACACATCGCTGAGTTACCTGGGTCTAATCTCATGCCTATCAAAGCTTTTACATGTTGATGATTAGGAAATCAAACAGGTGATATTGTCTGCCGTTTTTGTATAACCTGCAGAGTCAACAGCTTTCCTTCCAGGTGCCCAAAGTGCATCGACGACAGCTGTTGACCCAGACGATTACATTCTCTGGAACTAGAGGCATGCGGGTACTTGAATGAAAGGTCTTTTCGCAAGGAATATGAATCCAGTGTCCTTATCATGATTGAGTGCAGCCTGTCCTCAGTAGTTCTACTTTAGTGGCAGCTGGCACTGCAAGACTTAATCATTGGTGACATGAACGCATCAGAGTCAGTCACACAGTGACATCTGCCACCATGACACAGACGTAGGCCTAGTTGTCAGCAGTAGGCCCAAGTCTTGACTCCCCAAGAAAAAACTCAGAACAGGCCTACGTTTTCACCTTGACTGAGACACCTCGGCACCACTGTTAGGTTGGTGGCAATCATAAGACTTCATGTTTTTGAAAAAGTGTAGATCACCCAATCATAGACAGTATCCCCCAGCTAGATCTTCCATCCCGTGACCCATATACTTATCAAGTCAGGCACGTCATGTGACTTCAGGCCTATCAGTGATTGGCTGTTGACTCCTTTGTAAATCTTGGATGTTTTCATCTTGGGACGTACTTCCACGCCCACGCTCTCATAATGCCATTTAAAATCCACGGAGATAATTCTGACTCAGTCCTGTGACTGTCAAACAGGGAAAATTTACAAATGCACAGAATATTTTCTAGCAAATACGTACTCAACATATCAAATCTGTAAGTAATACTTATGTATAAAAATAAATATGCTATGCTGAAGCATTTCAGTGTTGGTACATACGTATTTCAGAAGAATTACCAGACATCCAACATGTGAAATATATCATGCATATGTGTATATAATACATATATTAAATATGTATAAATTTTCCCTGTGTTTGACTCCTTTGTGTTTATAATGCCCATATTTTAAGTAAGACACTCCATGTTCCCATAAACTAGCTCGTACCGGTTCACAAATTGCAACATTTGGCATAAAAGTGAGTTTTTGTTCATTTAAATGTTTACCAATTGATACTATTTTCATTAAAACAGCCTGTGGTATTGCCGACACACGGCCAACAGCTAGCTTACCAAAATGCCAATTTGTTACACCATCCCTTTCCTCTTCGGCAATCTGTGGTCATACTCACAATGCAAACTAAATTCAGAATGAAACTGTACCCAGGGGCTTGTTCCTTGAAAGAGAAACCGCAGTCCGTGACAGAGACGCCAGTCACAGGCGTATCTTTTTTGCTTTGCCAGCAACAGGTATTTCGGTTGCAGGCTGCCACGATGCTTTCGAGAAATGAGTCCCTGAGAATTATTTACCCACGTGATTATATTTTTAATGGGAAAATACTGATGTTCACAAATAATTTTTACATAAAATGCACTGAATGATTTGAGGTGAAAGTGCTGCACACACCGTAATATCCACTACAGAGACTGTACGTGTCAAAATTACAGAGCAATTATGGAGATTTAAGTGTTGTCCAAGTTCCACTTTTGGTTTGGACGTGCTTGTAGTTACTCATTCCACTTCACTTTCCATGTGGCAGTAAAAGCCTTGGTCAAGTGGTTGTTGCATAGCCGGGCAAGCCATGCTTCAGCTGCCCTTACACTGGCAGCAGCATGACTTGCCTGGCAATGCAAAAACCACTGATCAGGCACATTGGTAGTGGAATGAAAGCTCTTTCTGAATATGAAGGCAGCAAAACTTTGCATTCAGTCGGCTCAAATAAATCCTCCCCTCTCCCCCCCCCCCCCAACCGGCCAAAATCGGCTGGTAGTCAAATGTTGTATGCTTCGGTGTCATCAACTAATTTCAACATTAATGAAAATAGCTTGACAGAGAATTGTAGATGAGACCTATCAAGATCACATGCCCCAGGTCAACAGCTTTCCTTGGCATGGGTTTAGTGCCCAATCCATCCCAAGGAAAACTGTTGACTCTGCCTTAATCCTCAGGAGAAAGGGTTAAGAATTTGACTATTGGTATCAACAAAGGGGTGACTTTAAGACCGGCATCTATACAAGAAAAGGACAAGTAGATTTACCACTGCAAGAGCTCTACCAACCTGAGGGGAAGAACTAATATGAAATTCATAGTCTCATCAAACACAAGGAAGCCAATCAAATCAACTAGCATTACAACTTAGCCAATCAGAAAGCTCCTTACACATTGTGCTCGTGGTAGGTCAACTACCAAATCAGGAGGCAACCAATCAAACTGGTTAATGTGTTTTCAACATACTTCTCATGGGACATACATGGGTCATTGATGAAATAGGATGCATATAATTATTCAAATCAGTGTGGACTGCCAACCAATATCAAAACTACTACCTGCAACCAAAGGTGAGCATGTTGTCACCAGTCAAGTGCACAGTTAGTAACATACATGTGTAAAGTAGCCCTTTTTCATACAGTTGTTATTAATTTTCACATCACCTTATTTTATTTGAAAAATTGCCATCATAGCATTTTAAGTTTCAGGCAGATTGACCACATTCTCTGTCGTCTGTTTTAAATAAACCCCATATATTATATATGCAAATAAATGTGGCATACAGCAATGTACTCAGCCCCCCTGTGCACCATGGAACACGACATAGGCAGACCTGGGTATTGACTAGATGCAAGTCTGACATCGTGTACACGTACTTCTCCATTTCTGATGTGCACTTGAAATTGCGGGCAAGGAAAGGTCCTGTACGGAACTATAAATATTCCTGAGTGTTTTTTGTTTTCTGTTTGCTTTTCCTGAACTCTACCTTGTGTTTCCTATTTGTACGATTTCTGTTCAGAAAATACGGCTAATTGCAATAAATATACACTGAAGCAAATTGTTACTTGCGGCACACCGCACGCAAACACCCACAACTAAAAACTCCGAACCGTGCTTTCGCTGGGTAGCCTCGCAGCTATCAATCTTTCTGCTCAGTAACCACAATGATCACACCGCCTCTGAAACAAGAGAGTGGACAGGGCAGTCACACTCACACAGCAGCAGGCCGGCTGATACAGTAAAACCTGCTTATAATGACGCCATCTGTTCCTGGCAAAACGTGTCGGGATATCTGAGTATGTCAAACAACATGGGAATTTAACTGCATGTCCCTCAAATTTGTATGGTTAAGTGAATATGTTGCATATCAAAAGTGTCATTATAATGAAGATTCACTGTACAGCACTGCTGTGCAGTTTTAGTATAACCCAGCCAAACCTGCTTCAATTTCAATTTGGCTGGGTTTCGCTTTATTCATTTCTTAAATTTTGCATGCTTTCATCAAATGTTTTTTCAGTTAGAGTGTGATGGAATTCAGCTAATTGAAAGGTCAATAAACACTTCCCTTGCAGTAGCCTAGGCAGGCCCTCATTCCCTGGTTGCCATGGACACAGCTACTGGTTCAGTCTGGTAACTGGACAAAGTTATGATGGGCAGCAATGTCACCCTGTAGGAATTGCGAGGGCGTGCTATGGACTTGGCGCAAGAATACATAGGTGTGCCGAGGCATCAGTGATACAGATCAGTCGCCAACTGAGGACATGGCTCTCGCAACACACGGCTTCTTGCAACACTTCGTTCTGATATTCCACTCTCTATTTTACAATTCTACAAACCCAACATGGCATGGAATAATGTTATGTGCTGACTGGATCAGCCTCTTCATGTTGATCACTATAACTACTTACTGCCACGTGCCTGTAACATCAACAGTAATGTACCTGTACAGCAAATACAGAGTCAAGATTCAACCAATAAATAGTTCTGTCACAGAGTACAAAAAAAAAATAACATTTAATTTCTATATGTACGTCATAAATAGGACACTGTACACTACACGTATACGTTGATACATTTATATAACATTAAAATTGATGGGAATATATAACATGGCTCCCATCCTGGCCTTGCCCCTCCCTGATTCAGCAGACTTACCAAACAGCAACAACACAGTGACCCTACTTGAGGCTGGATTAAAAACCGCCCCAGCGTCACACTTACATCTGTACATGTACATACTTGTATACATTATACGCAGGGACTACGCACAACAGCTGAGCAGTTCATTGCAAGTAGACAGCTCTTGATTTTAAATGCACCGTATGCCAAACAAATTACCCTTGAGTATTCTTCCTTTTGTTTAATGCTGGATCCCCCAATTCAGTCGATTTTTGTCCGTCTGTGTATATCCCTGCACATACAACACTGCAATTGACACCATTGCGGTGACGTCACTACGTATAAATATTATTACAACACTACCCCCTTCATGGTAACTAACAATAGGTTTGTATGGGGGGGGGGTCTATACTGTGACATCACATAACCCCTCATTCTTAACCAGAATGTATGTATTTGAAGTGACATCATAATACTTCAAACACTGTGACATCAAGAGTCATTAAGATTCCATGCCATCAAAATATCCCCAAAATATAACATCACAGGCATCAAGATCCCACACCATCACAACAACCCTAAAAATGTACATCACAAGCCATCGAGATCGCATGTCATCTCAATAACCCACCAAAAAATGTGACATCACAAGGCATCAAGATCCCATGCCATCACAACTACCCGAAAATATGACATACTGCATCTGTTACAACACACACAGTAATCTTTACAAATAAGTCAAAAACACATCATGGCAAAATTTGTTTTTGTTTGTTTGTTTGTAGGTAATTTTTTTCAGAAGACAATCATGACCTTAAGACATGTTCCTTGTATGTCCCTTTTCACTGCATTCAGCCACACATGGCAGTAGTCTTGTGGTGCTGGTTACTGCTGTATAAGGCTGTATAGTCGCAGCGCCTGTCGACCACTGTCACAGGACGACACTTTGAACTATGCAGGGAACGATGGCTATAGGTCCTACAGTCACATAACACTGTTGCTCCCATGGAGAACATTGGTCTCTGTTTGATATAAACTCTGTCACATCAGGTGTCCACGGAAGCTGCTTGAACGCTGTCACACAGCACTGTCAAACAAAGGGACAGTAATTGAACACTGTCACAGAGCACTGAACAACAAAGGGACACTGTCACAGAGTGTACAACATTAGGGACAATGGCTGAACAATGGCACATGGCACTGATCAGCAAAGGGACACTGGTTGAACACTGTCAAAGTGAGTTGTATATTACATGGACACTGTTTGTTGATCAATATCATACAACATATGTAGGCTGCTGAAAACTGTCACGGAACAGTTATGAAAACAATGACCAGTCACTGTCACAGATCACTACATGTAGGCATCTACTGTATGGAGGCAGGCCACGCGCAGATGAAAAGATGCTAATTGAGATCATGCTATCTGGTGAGGGGACATCTGCAGTGTCTGCCCGCCACCTGGTGGCTCCCCTGTCTGTTCATCTGACAGCATCCAGTTTGCAGGCTGACTCTGGCATGCACAAGGACCTACAAGGACCCACAACGATCCACAAGGACCTAGGTCTGTACGTACATGTAGTCTGCAGGCTGGCTGGCACCAGGTTTGCAGGCCGGAACAGTGGCTATCTTTGCCCGAACGTCTTCTCTTCCCAGTACCAGGAGTTCCCACATGGTCAAGTTATTGGCATTTTCCCTAGCTGTCACCATGGCAACAGGCCACTTGTGTCCATGGTGATAATCCCCTGGATGTATTGATGTTTTTAACTGGTCCAACACATAAATCTGGGCCTGTACCAACCAATTAGGAAACATCTTGAGAATAATGTGGCCCAATGATGAAGCTAGATGAGTCGGGGATGGAGTTGGACTCCTCGGCTGCAAGAAGATAAAAAAAAACAACATAGAAATGTATCACTTCAAGCCATCAACCCACTAGTTCAAGAACAACTTGTCACATCCTTAAGTAGATTTATGAGGCTGTAAGTATAGACGAGGCAAAACTGCAACACAAAAGAAAGTCAAGTTGTCTGAAATTGGATAATTGTACGTTAAAGATGTGCAGCAAAGGCAGGCAAGGATAGGGTTGTTTCTATTTCTGCCATTGCAAGGAAACCAACACACCCACATTAAAGACTAATGGCTTTTTTTTTGGTCCATGTGCTATGCAGGCAAAAGATTGTCACAGGATCTGTGTGTTGTCTGTTAAACGTGCCACGGCCAATGCGTTCCCTACTTACTGTGAACTAAGATGGTGGGTTTCCCTGCTTCTTGTGAAACCACAATCAATTCTTTCCTCCCATTCTTTCATCTCTTTCCTATATAAATAACATTTGCCAGACACTTTGCCCTTGAGAGAATAAGACTCAGATAAAAAATTTTCTCTGACACATGTTGGGTCAAGCCAATACAATACAATGCAAATCTTTATTTCTACTCAGCGTTACAAAAATAAACATTAGCTTATGAGCTATTATAACTGAGATCCTGCAGTTTAAAATTGTATAAAAGGTTCATATGAACAACCAAGATAATCAATAAATAAATAAAATACAAGAGATAAGAACAACTAATAGGCAGTACAAGCCAAGATCTTGCACTTACAAATATATTAAAGGAATGCTGTAACAAAGGAGATAGAGCGACAAGAAGAGAGATATAATGAACTTGTGGGGAGGGGAAGGGAGATAAAAAAGTTGTTGATCTGGGATATGCTTTAGACCTTAACTATCATACGAAGTGCTTACTACTAATGAGATATTAAGTGAAAAATACTGAAGCAAACATAAGTTCATTTTGAGCATTTTTTTGGCCAGTATATGAGTCGGAAATAATGACGGCCACCCAGCATAGCCGCAAAATACCCCAATCTTCAGCTCCCTCTTAAACCAGCCAAAACCGACTGGTGGTCAAATATCATCTGCTTCAATGCTTTTGATTGATTTCAAGTGCAATAAAAATGATTTTTATGAGAATCGTACATAAGGTTTATCATGACAATATGCCCAGGTATTGTATTGTATTGTAAACATATTTATTTAACACATTGGATTGCCCAGTAGCCACTGAGTGACTCATCGAGGGGTTCTCCAAACATACAAAAGATTTGTACAAAATGCACAGGAGAACACATAAAATCTGTTTGCAAGCTAAAAAAACTCACTAGGCAGGTAACAATAATTTAGGAAATTCCATAATAAATATTAGTTAACAAAGCATCTACTTTGAGTCATGTACAATTGAACTGCAGCAAAAATGTCTGACTCAGTATTCACTTTGGAAGGAAGATTGACACTGTCACATGATAAATTTAAATGAATCTATTACTATCCAGATTAGGTAATAACTTTGGGGGAGCTCCAGGAGCGCATACATTTGTAACAAATCTCGGCAGTTGAAACCTAGTTTAAGCATAAAGGGGACAGACAAGAAGAAAGTGACTTGTATCCTCTTTCAAATTGCTACACGAGCAGGCTGTGGTTGGCAAAATATTCATCTCAGACACATGAGAAATGAGCCGAGAACATCCACAGTGAAGCTGTGTAGGAATGATGTTAGCGAAACGATCTCCGATTGCAAAATAATTAGGTATCTCATGGCAGAAAAGCATGAGTTTGCTTAACTTAGCTTTGAAGGTCGAAGGTGAGGGAGATAATTGGATGTCATCCAGCAAGTCATTCCACAGGCAGATAGTAGAGGGCAAAAACAATCTGAAGTAACGGTCAGTCCTACACTTAATTAATCTTAATTAAGTTGACGGGAAGCCCAGACTGAGCAGTTTGCTTGGGTTAAGACATAATCTGGAGTTGAAGTTGGGCAGGGGTTAGTTTATTTATAATCTTATACAAAAAAATTACTTTATTACATTTTCTGTGTGTGTGTAGTAGCACCCAACCTATTTCAGAAAGTAGCCTATCACTAGATGTGAGTCTCATTGTTCCAGTGCAAATTCTGGCTGCTTCATTCTAAAGTCTTCCAGAAGATGAGACAGCTCTTGGCTGCAGTTGTCAAATAAGACACACCCACATTCCAAAATTGGACAGACTATGGATAGATATAATTTTCAAAGATTTTTTTTAGAGAGTTTAAATTTAAGTTGTTTTAATAGACACAGACATTTACCGGTACTTGCCTTCATAACGATGCAATTTATGCAGATTGCGGTGCCACGTTAGGTTATGAGAAAGGATAATACCTAAGCAGGTTTGGTTTGTAGCTTCGGGTATTTCAGAGTCACCAAGGTACAGAGTAGGATGATTTTTTTTTATCTCTTTTACAGGAGAACCAAACAGAGAGGGATTTAATAGCGCTAACTATCGCTGTTGACTCAATCTTAAATCAGCGCTTTAAGGGTTAATTTGCTGCTCATTGTAAAGATAACTTTCAAACCATATGGTGATGCCAAGTTGACGCAATTCCTCAATATTAAATCAGGGCTTTAAGGGTTAATTTGCTGCCCATTGTAAAGATAACTTTCAAACCATATGGTGCTGCCAAGTTGACGCAATTCAAAGATGAGACCAGCCTGCCATACACGGTCAAAGGCTTTACATGTATCCAGGCCTCTTTGTTTAGTTGCAAACCATTTTAGATTTTATGTTGGGTACTAATTAGTTGATTAATTGTGGAAGCATTGGAAAACGAAGCCAGAAATGTGCCTGTTCAAGAGATTATTTTCCATTAGATGTTCATAAATTTTGTTGTACTCCAATCTTTCAAAGACCTTTCAGACAATACAAAGTAAGGATATTGGGTGGCAGTTCGATTTTGATTGCAAGTCTGATTTCTCATGAACCAGGCATATATTTGATTTTTTTCCATTTCATAGGGAATTCACCGATAGACAATGAGCAATTAAACTGTTCAGTTAAGGACTTCAAAATACTAGAACCAGTTTGTTTGAACAGAAAATAGTTCCGGCCACCAAGACCTGTTGCAGAACTGGTTATTAAATGAGTTTAGAATTTTGTAGACATCTTTCTCATTTACTTCAAAAGGTTCCACTCCGGCATCTCTCCGTTATTTGAAGTCCGGTAAGGGGAGAGGAGAGGGTTATCGTCAACGGGGGTTCTACACTGACTGGCAAAATATTGGTTGAAGACTTCAGCTTTCTCCTTATTACTGGAAATTATACGGTTGTTTTCAATAAAATGTTTGAGTGCAACTTTGGACATAATTTCTCTTCAAGCAATGTTAAAACATTTGTTTCACTGTGTTTTTATTTTCATGGTTTTGTGCCATCAGCAAAATAAGAACAGAGCAAAATTAAAACAATTTACAGTAGACAGAGATGCAGGACCAGGAAACAGTATAAGTTATAAGTATGCAGGGAGAACTATCGCGAGCTGTGCTGTCAGCAGGGTTACCTGATGACCTTGAACCATTGACAAGTTCCACGACGTGGAAATTAGTTCGGCTAGAACAAGACTGCATGGTCAGACTGCTCAAGCTATCCGCAAAGTATGCTGACAACATGGTTTGGGATATTCCTTCATGCAATGGTACTGTTTTCCTTGTCCAGCATCACTATCATATAATCCCGTTTTCAATTTTGAAGGTGGCTGCACATTATTTTCTTTCATGTCATGGGGTGTGACTTGAACATGTCTTGAACTGGAAATAGTGACAGTTGAGAAAAATAAGAAAACAACTTTAACCCCCTCCCTCCCCCTTTTAACCGGAACCAAATCAGCTGGTAGTCAAATGTCATCAGTTTCATTCTGACTAAATATTCAACAGTATTATGAAAAAAAACGAGAATTGTATATATTAACCTAGAAAATAAAATGACATGCTCCAGGTCAACAGCTTTCCTTGAAATGGGATAATGTGCACCACCCATTTCAAGTAACTTGTTGACTCCATCTGAAACTCAATCCTAATTCGGGAGGGGGTTAAAAGCTGGTCAGATGCAATTGTCCAATTTCTGAATAAGATATGAAAAAAACCGCTGAGGGGTACAATAGGGTATTGGCGGAAATCAGATCCTTTCATGAGGGGTCAAGTACACCTAGTTATTAAATGCCCTTGGGGGTGCAAATGTTGGTGATAATCTGACCACCCACATGCGGTTATTGATGGTCTCCCTGATGGAAATATAACTTGTATTCTTCTTCTTCCACCATGGGTCGTTGACCCCTTTCCCCCCCAACAAAAATTGGCTACTTGTCAACAGTCATGACAAACCACATGAACGAGGATTGCAGGAAAGACCTATCAACATGTCCCGGGTCAACAGCTTTCCTTGGCACGGGTTGGGCACTAAGGGCCCAACCCATACCAAGGAAAGCTGTTGATTCAGTCTTTATTCAAGGGGGCAAAGGGTCAACCTTTCCACCCTCCTAATGACCTATCAACATGCCCCGGATCAACAGCTTTCCTTGGCATGGGTTGGGCACTAAGGGCCCAACCCATACCAAGGAAAGCTGTTTATTCAGTCTTTATTCAAGGGGGCAAAGGGTCAACCTTTCCACCCTCTTAATGACCCTCTGTTTGCTCACTTTAAATCACATCAATCACGCCATAACTATAGGGTCCAGCTAGTCTTTCCAGGATGCCCTTCTGGCCAGGGGTTCCAAATGTAAACAAGCAACAATACACCTGTAGATATAAATAGCTTAATCACCCTTAATGGACCTATTTATAATTTGACCTTGAAGTGGTCAAAGAAGTTAACCTTGACTGCATCTTCAAATGTTCACCGGTCCTTTCATGCTTTTTGACACGCCCGGGACCTATGCCACATTTAACAGGCGGCGGTGTTTTCACTGTTAGCACCTTTGTGGATGTCATGGGGGCAAGTTTCTGGCTCACACTGTGCCTGTGTGTCCTGTAATTTGCCTGCTTGGCATATTTAGGAATACTGTCCCGTGCACAATGGTATGTATATGGCCATCCTGTGATGGGCACTGTATACCGGTATGCTAACCCTTTACCCTTGAATTAAAATTGAATATGCCACTGAGTCAACAGATTTTCAGGGTGTGGAGTGGGAGCTAAGCACCCAACTCATGGCAAGGAAAGCTGTTGACCCCAGGGTCATGATGTACGTCTCAATGTGTCTCATCTACACTTTTCATTACTGTTGAAACTAGCACAGCCATCATTGACAGACTGCATTACCTGCCACCCTTACGCTTTGCACACACATATGCAGATGGGTCCGGTGACCTTGAGCATGAGGTCAAGGTCACCAAAATGTAGCCAGGTCAAGAAATATTGTCAAGATACAATTGAGGTAAATTTGAGTTTGATTTTGCCTGTGAATCATCAGATATTTCACTCTCAAGGATTGTCCTATGGACAGACAGTTGACCAGCTACAAACAGTATACAGTACTATATAGTAGGAGGGGATAACTGGTCCGAACCAATTGATGAAGCAGAGGACATTTGACCACCAGGTAGTTTGGGCCAGTTTAAGGGGTTAAGGGTCAATAATTCAGAAATATATAATTCCAAGAATCTGAAAGTGAAAATACACAATATGCTTCTAATATCTGACCCAGCAAACATTTTTCTGGATTGTGTGAAATACCTTGTTCAGTACTTGATGGCTTTGTAAAATGTTTTACTGGCTTATTTCACATTCTTTTTCCATAAATTAGCAAAAAATATATTTTCCTGACACATACCTATATATGCCTCAAGTGGTACATTTGTTTCTGGAATCATATTGTGAAGGCACATTCAAAAACTGAATTGCAGACAAAATTCTGAACTGTGTGTATGTACTATGCAGAGCATGAATCTGGATCTTGTGATCAGGGCATGAATCTGGATCTTGTGATTATGGCATGAATCTGGATCTTGTGTTTATGGCATGAATCTGGATCTTGTGATCATGGCATAAATCTGGATCTTGTGATCAGGGCATGAATCTGGATCTTCTGATTATGGCATGAATCTGGATCTTGTGATTATGGCATGAATCTGGATCTTGTGATTATGGCATAAACCTGGATCCTAGGATTCAGTGAAAAAATTTGGACCCCGTAATGTTCCCAGGGGCTCCAAGTTGATTATGTCATGTGCCCAACTGGCACCAATTTGTATCTATTGATGTGCTCTACTGGCACCAATTTGTGTCTATTGATGTGCCCAACTGCCACCAATTTGTATCTATTGATGTGCTCTACTGGCACCAATTTGTATCTATTGATGTGCCCAACTGGCACCAATTTGTATCTATTGATGTGCTCTACTGGCACCAATTTGTATCTATTGATGTGCCCAACTGGCACCAATTTGTATCTATTGATGTGCTCTACTGGCACCAATTTGTGTCCACTGATGTGCTCTGCTGGTACAAATTTGTGTCCATTGATGTGCTCTACTGGCACCAATTTGTATCCTGCGATGTGCTTTGCTGGCACCCATCTGTATCCTGTGATGTGTATATATTCTACTGGAACAACTCTGGATCCTGTGATGTGCAGCTACCATCAATTTGTCTGTTAGTTTATGCTGCATGTACCTGGTCATTTGATTTTCAACACGAGTTAAGACTGAAGGGATAAATCAAACTTTATCCTTTCAGTCTTAACTCCTACAAAAAATTGTTTGTCATGTGCATCTGGAGGATTGTGGACACCTGCATGTAGTCAGCCACCCCTCGTATGTGTTCACAATGGACTGTCCCATATCATAACATACTTATGAGCATGAGAGAGAAGAGAAAAACAAGCCTGTTGTGTACACACACAGGGTCAGGGCCTGGGAATCACTCTCTGATGTCAACAAGCTTTTCTCTCTGTTTTAAGTAACCACCTTGCGTGACTTCGATTTAATTCCCACATGATGTAATAGGACAGTGCATGGGGCATGCCCTAGGGTTCAAGCCTGGGTGACCAAGCCTCCTCAGAGAGGTAGAATCCAAGTATCCGAAGTGGGGAGGGGAGGGGGAGGGCAAACATCTGAAATGCTGTTTTAGTTTTGCTCCCCTGGAAGTAAAAAAATCAGGTGGACATGTGATATGTTGAATTATGATCCACTATGAGACAAAATTTTTAAAAGAAATCTCTGTATACTAAAGGTTAAAAAACAAAACAAAATTCATGCAATAGACCATTCTTATATAAACATCAAGAGACAAATCTGTGACTCTGGCATAGTATTGATAAAAGGGACCTAAATACAAAAATTACCTAAGAGCAAAGATATGTAAATATACGTGAAGCACTCCACTTGAGCAAGCGTACTATTTCAGTGATATGATATAAGCCAAACAAAAGAGGAACAGCTGAGTATTTTTCACAAAATCTGGTTTGGGGCTCTTCAATTTCTCATTAACTATGAAACTATAAAAAAAAAAAAAAAAATTGTAAACCATGAATGGCCTAGTACTTATCAAGAGGAACACGAGTCCCTGGAAGATTTTGACTGCATAATGTGTTTGTTTGTTTTTTGTTTTTTTTTTTAATGCAACTTGACTTCTAATTTCAAAATAAGCTTTTCTCCCCTGGAAACCTAATCACTTTGATACTGGCACATGGTATCACAGCAGGGAAGAAGTTTGGCTAATGGAAGTGAAAGGAGTTAATTTGTGTGAAAAGATAATAATCTCAGTATCAGCAAATTAGCACATGGCTGGTCATACGGAGCAGCCATCAATTCTGAAGGCTGCTACGGACAGAGAAAACCAGGCGATGGACTCAGCATGTTAAACATAATTCAGTATTTCAATAAATGGTGAACTGTGAATTCATATTTGAAGAGGCCTTGAACTGTGAGATATAGCTTTTTATCATGAAATGTTAAAGCAGAAGATTTTCTCTGTGATTCATGAATGGGACCCACACAGACAGACAGACAGGTTGGGGGGGGAGAGAGAGAGAGAGAGAGAGAGAGAGAGAGAGAGAGAGAGAGAGAGAGAGAGAGAGAGAGAGAGAGAGAGAGAGAGAGAGAGAGAGAGAGAGAGAGAGAGAGAGAGAGAGAGAGAGAGAGAGAGAGAGAGAGAGAGAGAGAGAGAGAGAGAGAGAGAGAGAGAGAGAGAGAGAGAGAGAGAGAGAGAGAGAGAGAGGATTGGTCTTTGAGAAAGTGCATGTGCATTGCAAAAAATAGTAGCCACAGTTTTGGAAAACTGACAGTTATGGCTGAATAAGGATTAGCTGCACATGTCCTTGATCTAAATTTTGAGCACAATTAACTCCACCAGCCACTCAGTATATGTAGTTCAGGGTCTCTTGATATGCTGGCTTTTTTTAGTCCAGGAGATGTACACAGCTGAGGAACCACTTGGTATTCTGTGGCTAAATAATGTGCACAGCTGAATGTTCTTAATGATGCCCGGAGCTGAATGTTCTTAATGCACAGCCGAAAGAAAGTCGTAACTGAATGTTCCATGTGACATTGATGTACCAAGTTGAAGATTCAATAACCCTACAAAAGTTTAAAGTAACAATAAAACAGTCAAACAAGACCAGTATAACCCTCTCCTGATGTGTCACTAAAACAGAGCCTCCAAGTCTCCTGCTTTGGCAGGAGATCTCTCGCTATTTTGCATTTTTTAACAAAGTCTCCCACTCTCCTCCTCTTTATGTCTCCTGCTTTTTTGTAAAATTAAAAAAAAAAAAAAAAGTATTTTCCATCTGTGGCTGTAAAGTTGTGCTAATTTGCCATGTTGTTGTACTATATACGCACTGAATATGTCTATGATGGTGCCTAAAATGGTTCAAAATGCAGAAAATTAAGGTGCCAATTTCAAATTTTTCCTGGGGAGCATGCCCCTAGAACCCACCCCCACCCTCACCCCCCTTTCTATGCTTTGCGCCTTTGGCGCTCACCCTCCCGCTTTTCAGTGCCTGTGGAAGGAAGATCTCCCACTTTTAACATAGGCTATCTTGGGGGCTCTGACAACAGAGTCCATGCTTCCCTTTAAAGACGTTTGGTACACTGGTCAAAAGAATTTAGAAATCTCTGGTTTTTGGTATGAACCAAGATATTGGCATTTGAAACAAAATGCAAGCAAAAAATTGGCACGTCACGGTGCTACTTTTGTCGCTAGGTGGCGCTACAAGTAAGGACTACAGAAATTTGATAGCAAACATTACATATGTGGGTAAAAGCAAAAAAAAATGAATTTAGGATGCAAAAATATGGATAAAATAACTCAATATGAGTATATGCAAAGCATATCAAGCCTTTTAATAACAAACATGTAGACAAAACATGCTGGAATGTGACTTTAAATTCATCTCGTCTTGCAAAAATGTATAAGTGCTCACATTCTTTTTTAAGTTTGAAATAGAAAAAATATTTGCAAATCCCTGAAAAATTGTAGGGGGTTTCCAAAATATGCACTGATTTCATTAGTTAACAAAAAAAGATATCATACGGTGTTATTTTTTCCGCAATTGTACAAAGAATTCATGCATGTTGACTTAATTTGTTCTAAGTTCATAGGTACAAGGTATCCATTCATTGTCTAACTTCGACCTTATCAGTATACATGTATGTAGGTTAAATAAACAGCAGTACATCGTTAATTTTATATTCCAGTCATAATATATACTTTCATAGTTTTACTGAGCAGAGGCAAACATTTTAAGAGTCTCTCCATAGTGCAATACAGCAACGTGGAAAAAGAGGTAAAAATAAGAATATCCAAATTATAGTTGCCTTAATACATTATCAAATGGTAACACAGGCAGCACATTATCAAATATGCCTGTGCCACCTTTTGATGCTGGGGTATTAATGTGCCCCCCCCCCCCCCCCCCCCCCCGTTGGGACAGCATTGATCGTACCACATTCACAAGAAATGTAAAGTACACTGGCCAAGCCATATCGTTTTTCTGATTCTGTATTTTTTAGGGACAATGTTTTTTTTTTACATTCCTCGCACACAAGATTATCAGCTAGTAAACTTAGTTCCACCATTCTACGACCTTCATTCCAGTTATAACTGTCAGTGTTTACATGTGCATGTGGCATTTGGGGGGTGGGCGTGGCACTTTCGACGGTGGCTTGGTCAGCGTTCGCTGATTGCAGAGACGTGCATACAGTATGTATGCACATCTTTGCTGATTGAGTACATGCGTTTTGGTCTACCACTGCCGTGTTTCGACGTATTCTGCCTTGTTTTAAAGCATTTAGTCCTTTGTTTTGGCATTTGTTAACAAACCACCCATTCTTTTTCCTTTTCACTCTTCGTAAACAATCCATATTTCTCAAACGGAACTGTGCAAAATAGGAAAAGCGAACAGCAGCTAGTGCAGGTATGGACAAATACCAGCTCTAACTGTATAGCGGCATTGGACCATCAATGGTTGTGCACATCGCGGTGTACGGAACGTCTTTAAGCAGGATGGACACATTTTGTCCATTGAGTCCTGCAGATCAAAGTAAATCTGGTGACCTGAGGTATAGTATCCCGATAGGTCCAAACGATATTTCTCATTCAAAATGTTTTGTACTGATGAGAACTTCAAGTGGAAACATTAAGTCTATATAAACTTCCCAGTGAAGTACAGCCACAAATCAACACAAACCACAATTATGACTGACAGGGGAAGTAATTGAGGACAATGCTATAGTTTGTAAACAGTTTCAATGACTGTCCAAGCGAGCACCCCAGTCAGAGCCACGGCCTGTTAGCTCACCGTATATTATGGTAGCCGTTCAAAACAAACACTGTCCCTTGACCAGCCAAGGATACTACGTTATCAGTGAATTACGACAGGGAATGTGTTCGAGGTGATTGAGATATGAGGAGACACAAGACGGCAACGTGTAAACATACAATAGGGCTGACCCTCGGTGCTGCTCTGTTGTAAAGCATGCCTTACCAATCAGATTGTGGCCACTTCAAAACATTGGCACATGGCCAATCGTGAGCTCCATTCATCAATGAAACACGCACCAGGGAGCATCTCAAAAGACAGCTAATGATCCAAATGAATTGTGTTTTCTTACCCAAACATTTGTTTATATGTCAGATCACTCTTGGGCCCTTGCCAAGGTGTTACCCAATTTCATTTTATTCAGGACTGATTAGATAGAGGAGTCTAATGCCAACCACGTGACAGCTTTGTATACCTTCGTAATAGATGAACCAAGAAGATTTGTTTGTGTCTCGTGTGGTAAGTGGTCAGTGTACAGTTAGCACAACATCAATTTGTTTGACTGCACTGTGTGATCCTAATGATTGGATAACCACTTTCAAGCCAGCCATAACTATTACTCAAAACAACACCCTGTATTCTGAAGAAAAGATAATTCTGAAGAAAAGATAGACAAACCTGATGCGAAATCATCTTTTAAAATATAAAAAAAAAAAAAGACATGGACAACTCTTCAGCTAAACGTTTGTTTTGCTGTCCAAAAACTCGTTGAAATTGTTAATTATTTCTGTAGATTTCACATCAATCTCCTGACTGTGAAAATCTGATTTCATGTGTGCACCATACATACTGCAAATGATGCTTCACGACAAAACATCTTCACAATGGAAAGGAAGTGCACAAAATATATTTGAACAACTGCAGAGAGAAAACCTCCGACTGCCTACAACTCGCAAGAAATTCAAACCACGAAAGAAAGTGCTAAGAGGACATAAAAGCTTTTAGTTGGAAGGAATTTAATTCTAATGGTTGTTACAGTAGCTTTTGTAAACGCAGCTTAATTCATTGCTGTGAGTTCCGTTTCGACTTGCAAATTTAAAAAAGAAAAATGGGTGGCACCAAGTCTCAAGTTGGACTGACACATTCACTGGCTGTCGGTGAGCTGCACAGTTTACGTTCTTTCACATCCACAGATGAATAGTTGTACCCACCTGCCTGCTTGGCAGACCTTCTGGCACAGAAACTATAATGAACTTAACTCATTCCATACCAGTCCCTGATTTTTCCATACATTTACCTAGATTTAAGACCACAATTGCATATTTAAATCTTCATAAAAAGAGCTTCCATTCAAGTACCACCATGCCTATAGTCTTAAGCCAGTGGTTCTGGCACTGTCTGGCGAGTCATGCTGCATGACTTGCGAGGCAGTGCCAGAACCACTGACCAAGACCTGTGACCATAGTATGGAATGAGTTAAAGTCCACTAAAGCCTGAGTGGTCAAAAAAAAAAAAAATCAGGTCTGATTTTCGAGCTCAAAGAAGCTATGCAAAAAATACTGCCGTCTGACAATTTGCAGGATCAAGCAACATTTGCAAGAAACTTTGAACCATTTAAACTATCTTCACCTTTGCAAAATCCAGAGGTCCATAAGCCAAATGCTCTGTTTAGACAATAGAGCCTGGGTAAAGAGCTGTGGTGCTGAATAATCCTCTGTTTAGACAATAGAGCCTGGGTAAAGAGCTGTGGTGCTGAATAATCCTCTGTTTAGACAATAGAGCCTGGGTAAAGAGCTGTGGTGCTGAATAATTACTCCCAGGCTCCTGGTCGCATGCTGAATAACTGCTCAAGGGACTATGGCTGCAGACCTGTGGCCCGAAGGCAATCATTCAGCACCAAGGCTCCTCACCCGGGCTCTATTCTTAATCTGACATGGGCATCTTATGTGTTCTTATAAATATTTGTAGGAGAAGAATGCCAAATAATCCGGCAAGTAGAAGTGAACTACGAACCTAGGCCTAACTTGTGTAAATGGCACCATTTCCTACATGGGCCTGAAAACACTGTCTGACTGCAGATGGATGTGGTTTATGCATGTGCATGCATTTTGTGTAAGAGAGCGTGACATTTAATGATGCATCATTGGCTGTCCTCACATTAGCACGTACATTTGATGGACAGCCTGCATGAGTCATTCTTTGAATAATGCCTGGGCTTTGTGTGCCATTTAACCATGGGCAGAGCTGCTTAAATGTAATCAGAAGAATTCGCACAAAAAATTCATTTCCTGAAATGTAATTTCTCTGTGACCTTAAGAAAGTAGTGCAAGGTCATCCATATTATGCAGTATCATACTTCCACATGATACACACCTGTGGTACTCTCAGTACAATTATAACCTCATTCTTTCTCAATATTTTAAATTGAGATACCTTTACTTAAGTGCTTAATGACCTTAAAAATAGGTCAAGTTCACTCAAATTTTGTTTCAAAATTTGACTATTGGCCTAACGCATATTAGTTTGTGTAGATTTTGTTGTTCCATCTCAATTTGTTATCACAATAACAATTAATTTAACATGTTTTTGATATCTGCGATGCTAGTTCCACTTACTTCACCAGTGGCACCACTATGTCTCTACATGCTATAGGCTTTTGGTCTGAATAATGTTCCTGTGGTGGTATAACCATATAGGCCTACATGTATGTGTACAAGTTAAGGTGTAATATTACTACCGCAAAAAAAATTCATTTCATAAAATGCATTCCCCTTGACCTTAAGAAAATAGGTCAAGGTCATCCATATAATGCAATATCAAATATCTGATATGACATTTCTCAAAATATCAAATTTAATGTGCTTTCAACATATTTCAGTCAATTAACTTCCATAATATTGCATGTAGATGGTGCCACATAAATTTCAGCATATCTTCATCTGTTTGCACACTCGACAGTCCTACAAAGTTTCCTGATTATTCATGGAAAACTTTTAAAAAAGGCATGCACTCTCAAACTTTTCTCCTTTTAGTCCATGTATTCTATATATATAAACAGAGCCTCCAAGCTAGCCTATATGTCAAAAGTGGGAGATCTCCCTCCTGCAGGTACTGAAAAGTGGGAGGAAGAGTGACAAAGGTGCAAAGCATAGCTAGGGAGGTCTGGGGGCATGCTCCCCCGGGAAAAATTTGGAATTTGCACCTTCATTTCCTGCATTTTGAACTTTTTTAAGCACCATCATAGACATATTCGGTGCATATATATACATGTATAATACAACATTGCAAAAAGTACACCTTTACAGACACCGGTGGAATAATGCTACCTTTTTTAATTAAACATAAGAGTGGGATACTTTGTAAAATATTAAATTCCATCTAGACTTTTATGCCTTATTTAAGTCCTGAAAGTTATATGGAGTTAACTAAAAAAATTGTGGACTTAATCGTGTTCACAAAAAAGTTTATGCACAGATGAATGGACAGGATGGATCATATAAGCTCTGCGACCTTAGGTCAGCAGAGCTATACAAAGGTGGTTTTTATTGGAGATTCTACTGCACTTGTTCTTTAACAAGAGCTGAAATGAACTGAGGAGTCTTTCCATGCAGTATGCTTGTTTTCTCCTTAAAGAAACACCTGATAAACTTAAGATTTATTGATAATATTTTTTTGAAAAAAAGGAAAAAAAATGTAGCAGTTTCCTATTAATCATGTTAAAAAAAGAAAAAGGTAGAAGTTTCCTGTCAATCATGTTAAAAAAAAAGAGAAAAGGGTAGTGGTTTCCTGTTTATCATGTTATTCATTGTATAGGTCGCCTGTTTTGACAAATTACAAGTTGTTAACCCTCGGGATGCTGTTTGTAACACACTTTTTTCTGTACATAGATTTAGAGCACTGTACCAGATAACCTGCTGGATAAATTTGTTTCACCCTCCAACAAGCTACATTTCCACTAAGTTTTAGAACAATCTGAGTGACTATTTTGGAGAAGTCAAAAATAGCCTTAACGCACCAAAATTCATAAAAAATTGTTTAAAAAATCGCAGCGCCACCTGCTGAACAAATTAAGGTCTAGAGGTCCCCAAAAGTGTCTATGCAATTTACAAACCAATTGGCAGAGCCAATACAGAGAAGAAGCCAAAAAATATTAACAAAAATAATTCATAAAAAGTCTAGAAATCAATGGAGCATGACCATTTGAACAAGCTTGGTCGAGTCCCAGGCAAGGTGCATCCCTACCAAGTTTCAAATAAATCTGGTTAAGGTCTTGGAGAAGTAAAAAATGTGACTTTCCATTGCAATCCCTACTGACTTACATGGTAACCAATAGGAATGCAATGCATTAACTGACAGGTACCCAAATTAAAAAAAAAAAAAAAATCAGGGATCCAGAGTATCACCACCGGCTGAATACCTTATTTAACCCTCCCACACGCTGCATTTCCATTAACTTTTAGAACACTCTGAGTGACAGTTTTGGAGAAGTTCAAATATAGCCTTAACATACAAAAAATCATAAATAAATAGAAAAAAATCGCAACACCACCTATTGAATAGATTAAGATCTGAGGGACCCCAGAAGTGTCTATACAATTTCAAAGCAACTGGCTGAGCAGTTTTAAAGAAGATTTTGCCACAAAATGAACAAAAAAGTTCATAAAAAGCCAAAAATCATTGGAGCATGGCCATTTGAACAACCTTGGCAGAGACAAACCCAAGGTACATTGCCACCAAGTTTCAAGTGAATTCAGGTGAAGGTTTTTGAGAAGAAATTGAAAATGTGAATAGCTGACGGACATATGCTGACGCTGCAGATGCAGATGCAGACACTGAGGACAAATGAAGGACCATCCTAACATCAGCTAGCTGACAAGTCAGCTGAGGTAAAAATAGAACTGTTTCCAGTATACTGGTATGGAATAACATGCCCAATATGCCACCAAACAAATACCTTTTATCCCCTTGGGGGGGGGGGGGAGGGGGGGGGGATGTCTGTAATAGTCACCAAGGCTTAATTTCTTCACAGTATGCAAAGTCAGAACTGCTGCCTATCTTTACTGGGCATTTAACCCCTCCCCCCTCCCCCCCATTGAATTAAGACTACGTAAACAGCAAACTGGTGATGCTTCTGCAGATCTGCAACTACAAGTACTTTTAAGAGCTAAAACGACAAGGCAAGTGTCATGATGAGAGGCACAAATTTCCTTGTAGGCTCGAACGGTTTTCGGGTGTAAACCCGCCCTCTTCAGGAACCAAGATATTGTGAGCCGCTGTCAACAAACGCTTGGGCATCCAGTATATATATATATACCACAGTGTAGCTATGACGTTGCTAACATGCATGTACTTTTGAGCTTTGACTACACTGAAGCAAGAGCAGAGATGCAAATGTATTCTCCCCCCAAACGAGTGTATTCAATTCTGGTTTACCTTGGAGCAAAGTACCATTGGTCCAAGAGTCTGCATTCAAAGCAAATTACTGTCAAACAGGATGGCAGTTATGGTGGTTCATATGTTCTAGGAGAGTAACCATAACTTCTCTCCCCCCCCCCCCCCCCCCCCGACTGTTTCAGCGCCAACAGTGGCTAAAGTCGAACTACATAGAAAGAACTGCTCTGAATTATAATCAGGGTGCTAGATTCATGTTCCTTGTAAAAATACCTTTCGTTCAAGTACCAGCATGCCTGTAGTTCCAGAAAATACAGCAGTCTGGGTCAACAACTTTCCCTGACACTCTTTGGGCACATTGCACCCAAAGTGCACTGAGGAAACCTGTTGACTCAGTCCAAAATGTGGCACTGAACGAGTTAAACCGGCTGGTGTTCAAATAGGTGCTCAAATGTTTCTGACCAACTTGAACAGTGATGAAAATTTGTATCAAAACTGCATACAAGACTTAAATCAAGGTAAAATGTCCCAGGTCAACAGCTTTACTTTGGGTGTTTTGGGTACTAACTATCTCAAAGAAAGCTGTTGACTCAGTTGTAAACTTGCACTTCATGCAAGCATGCCCAGACTGAAAGCAAAGCTGCATACTGCACAGTGAGGAGGCAAGGATGAGCCTACTTCACAGCCAGGAGGTAAGGAGGAGCCTACTGCACAGCGAGGAGGTAAGGAGGCAGACTGGCTGTGCTCACTCAGAATAGCCGACACAGGCAGATAGTGCATTCAAACTTCGTGTGTATGGGCCTACTGCTCACACAGGTCTTGTACTTGGGCAGAGTGGTCATGCCCAAGCAACTTAGCCAATAGTTCAAGCAGCAATGTAGCAATGCTAATATAAGCACAGACAAGCCGAGTGGCTATGTTCAAGCAAATTAGCAATGTGTTCAAGCAAAGTAGTGACTGGTTCCATCCAAGCAGAGTGGATATATTCAAGCAAATTGGCAATGTATGCAAGCAAGGCAGCAATGCTAAAGCAGAGGTTGTTAATGTCCAAGGTGAGTGGCTACCTCAGAGCAACACGTTGACGCTGAAGCATAGACTGGTTGTGTCCAAGTTGAGTGGCTGCGTTCAAGTGAAATAGCAATGTGTTCAAGCAAAGTAGCACTGCCAAAGCATAGACTGGTTGTTCCAAGCAGAGTGGCTATGTTCAAGCAAATTACCATGTGTTCAAGCAAAGTAGAGATGTTAAAGCACAGAGTATGTCCAAGCAGAGTGGCTATGTTCAAGCCAAGTAGCTGTGTCTGCCCAAGGCTGGTTGTGTCAAGCAGTAAGGCTATGTTCAAGATAAGTAGCTATGTCAGGTTGTATCAAGCAGTGAGGCTATGTTCAAGATAAGTAGCTATGTCAGGTTGTATCAAGCAGTGAGGCTATGTTCAAGATAAGTAGCTATGTCAGGTTGTGTCAAGCAGTGAGGTTATGTTCAAGATAAGTAGCTATGTCAGGTTGTGTCAAGCAGTGAGGTTATGTTCAAGATAAGTAGCTATATCAGGTTGTGTCAAGCAGTGAGGTTATGTTCAAGATAAGTAGCTATGTCAGGTTGTGTCAAGCAGTGAGGTTATGTTCAAGATAAGTAGCTATGTCAGGTTGTGTCAAGCAGTGAGGTTATGTTCAAGATAAATAGCTATGTCAAGCAGTGAAGCTATGCTCAAGCAAAGCATCTCGCTGTGCTGACAAAAAGTTGCTGTGTTAATTCAAACAGCAAACAGCATTCCAACAGAAAGCAAAACCAAAAAAAAAGACCACTTGAAGGAACAGGCAAATGGCATAGATGTGGGTTCATTGTGTTAGCAAGCTGGCTGTAAATGTTTCAGTTGCTTTAAAAACAGCAATAAAGGCCATGTTTGTGGAAATCAAGAAATGTATAATAAAACATCTTCAGTATATACGGTACATGTACATATGAATGATATTCACAACCCACATAGTTCGTGATTGTACTTGGAAGGCCCTTCATACTGAATCTTCAGAGTCAGAGGCAAGTTCCGTAAGCTCAGTAATCCATGACAAAATCGAAAAATTTAAGTGCTGGGTGCATCATTATATGTTACCCATCATCTTATATCATGTGGCCAAAGATTGGCTTTGGGTATTCAAAGTCAGTAATGATGGGGGAGCCTAGGTTAGTATGCATAGTAGGCAGTGAAAGTTAGTGTCGAGTAGTATTGGCCACTTAAGACCTACAGTATCAGATGGCTGAGGCTGTTATTCGAGGGTGAGAATTGCATGGTCATTCAAGCAGAAAGCCAGTGGTCAGCACAGTCAAGCTATGTTACGCGACGGAAGTTAGTCTAGCAGGTTAGCTCATAAACAGCCACATGTAGTCTGTAGAATGAATACGGCTGACTGGCAGATACAGCCATCCACCCAGCCTACGTACCTCTACCCGCCTGGCTGACGCTCATTTCTTCGTGTCCGGTCAACATTTTTGGACCTATTTCTTCGTTTTTTTGCCCCTCGCACTCTGTGCCTACTGCTGTGATTCTTTTTTCTCTGTCTCTTTGTCACCATTTTGTATTTGGGGTCTGGGGTCTCTGTGTCACCTGACGACAAAATCCACATACACATATTACATACATATCTGAAAGCCGAGCGACTTTTACTTCGTTTCTGATCGTGGCTCACAATATTTCACCCAGACTTACACCTCAGAATTTCTTTCTCAAACTTATGAACCCTTTACTTTTTTTATTATCTATCAATAATTTCTCTGCAAAAAAAACAGCGTCTAAAATTTGGTAAATTCTTATCATCAAATACTGTCATGAATGCACATGTGAGTAAAGAGTAGGTACTGTCCATCAAGAATCGGGAAATGTTTGCAAACAATTTAGCTTTATAGGGCATGTACTACCTTATCTCTGCTGGCCAGGTGACCTATGCTATGGTACCCCTGACAAGTGCAACTTGTAAGCATGCTTGCTGTTGGCCAGAATTATACAGCCACACTACTTTCCATTTTTTTTTTTTTTTTTTTTTTGAAAGATCTTGTAGACATGTGTACATATGCAATTAAGAGTAGGGTTACACCTAACAGATTGTCACGGTATCAACTTGATGTGTGTATGTATACAATGGCACGCATCACAACAAGACCTTGCCACCAATTTCAGATGCACTCCTTTGACCATTAAAAAAAAATCGAAAATTCGTGTCATAAGACAATAACAGACAAAAGTGTCTGCTTAAATTAATACGCCAACAGCTGGACTAATCACTTCCAAATCTTCTCCTGAGGTCCCCATTTGACCCTGTCTGGGATTTGGGTGAGATTGAGGTGCGATGGAACACAATGGAACGAGCTGGGAGGTTTCTCGCTGGAGAATCCAGCATTAGTTTTACACGCAACAATTATGTGCCTTATCTGAGGGACATCCAGGCCACATCTAATTTTTGGTTGAAAAAAAAAAAAATGTAAGCCACACCTGACCCAATAGTCTGATCTCTGGATTACCATGATGACTGCTTTATGATAATGGCTACCAGATGGGGTGCGAGGGACAGGCTGACATGGTAGTGCCTGGATTGGCGTATCTTACGAGAAGAGTCCAATATGTCAAAACTAAGCATTGCATTTTCAGTGAGAGACCATATAAATCTCGTCAAAATCTTTATTTGAAAAAAAAAAAAAAATCCAGCGCGAAACATGCTGCACTAATTCAGGAACCTTTTGGACAAGTAAATCTCACAGACTGTATATAGCGTGTACCATTCTCGTTAGCTTTTCTCTGCTCAAATTAGCACCCTGGTGTGAAATGTCATCTGCTTAAATTTCTCGAGAATACAATGAAACATTTTTCACAGGAATTGTGGATAAGACTTATGATAATATGCTCCACATCAATAGCTTTCCTTTGCATCCTTTGGGCACAAGGTTCTTACCCATGTGAAGGGAAGCTGTCAACTCTTTGTTTTAGTCTCAGTTTAACAAGGACACGCTGAAAACACATTACCCTGATATACTGTATTCTAGAAATTTTAGCGCACACTTTATTTAATGCAAACACAAATTTTGCCTAAAAATATCAATTTTAGCACGTTTTAATTTAACACATATTGACAGCTGCACTAAATAAAATTGGACTATTCAAAGTGACTCCCGTAAGAAATGTCGGTAAACCCGCCGCCTGGCACATCTCACAATTGCAAACAAATGAATTTGCACTCTGGTCACATAGAAAGCCTTTGTATCTTGAATGAAAGTTTCCGAAGTCAGCACATTTCTCCATACAAGTGTTAAACTCCGACACAGTCTTCTTTTTCTACAAAGATTACAGGTGCAGATACAGGCAATATCACCTATAATTCACAGCATTCAAGACTGAGTTTGTCTGAAAGACTGCAAGGACACGGGACCCCTGAACCAGTATGTAACATTTCTAGCTGGATAGCTCACCTTAGTCCAACCACCTGCCAGTGTATAACTAAAGTAGAAACAAACTGGGGCATTGTATTCAGTCCCAGTGATTATAAAAAAAAATAAAAAAAATTTACAGCTTGACCACCTGTACAATATTTGATATATAAAACCCACAAATATTATTGCCAAATATGTACATCTCATGGATTTCTCTTCAGGTGATTCTCATTGGTTGATATTTTTGTTCCTGTGGAACACTGTTTAATTTTGTTCTTTTTTTTTTTTTAATGAAATCAGCTAGCCAATTAGAATTTAAAGATTTTGCAAAAAAATCAATTAAAATGCAATCACAGATTGATGGATCCATGCCCCCCCCCCACCTCATTTATAACCTTGCTAATCACAGGTCTTTGTTTTGGAATGACTGTAATCAATATAAATAGGCTATCCCCATGACCCAAATATTTGACCTAGTGGCCTACTTTCGTCGATACACCTTTAGGTCAAGATATATGTGTGCATGAAGTTTCATTGAACTAAGTTGAATAGTGAAGGAAGCCTGGACATGATTTTATAAAGATATATTGCTGTGACCCAGATACTCGAACTAGTGACCTACTTTTGTTATATGACACAACCTTATGCCAGGTTGCACTTGTGTATAAAGTTTCATTAATCTAAAATGAAGGACAAGCGAACTACAGGCCAGACACAAATAGCAAATGAACACACACATAATACTTGATCTAGTGACCTACTTTTGTTACATGACAAACCTTTGGGTCAAGATGTGGGTGTATGAAGCTAACACAATGAGTAAAGGAATTACAGTCTGGACATGATTTTACAGGGATGTACCTCTGTAATCCAGATATTTGACCTAGTGACCTACTTTTGTTTCATGACACACCCTTATATCTAGATGCACCTGTGTGTAAAGTTTCATTAATCTGAATTAAAGGACAAGCGAATTATAGCCTGGACACAGACGACTGTTTTGCAGTTTTATATGAAGTTCTCACCATGACCTAGTGACCTACTTTTGTTCCATGACACACCTTTGGGTCAAGATGTGTGTGTTTGTGTGTGTCTGTGTCTGTGGTGTTTCATGAAACTGACTTAATGAGTAAGAGAATTACACCCTGGACAGCCATTTACAAGGATATGTCACTGTGACCCAGATACCTGACTTGACCAGTGACCTACCTTTATGCATGACACACCCTTGTGTCCACATACACAGATGTGTAAAGTTTTATGATTATAAGTTGAAGCACAACAGAATTACAGCCCAGACATGAAGTGCAATGTAGTTTTACATGATTATATCACCGTGACCCAGATACTTCACCTAGTAACATACTTTTGTTTCATGACACACTTTTAGGTCAAGATACATGAGTGTGAAGTTTCATGAAACTAAGTTAAACAGTAAAGGAATTACAGCTCAGACATGATTTTACATGGACATGTCACTGTAACCAGACACTTAATCCAGTAACCAAGTTTTGGTACATGACACACCCTTATGTTTAGATGCACCTGTGTGTAAAGTTTCATTGATATAAGTTGCAGGACAAGCGAATACTTGCCCAGACATGAGTAGCAGACAGACGGATAAACAGATGGAAAAAGCAATTACTATATCCCCCTCCTCCTGTAGGAGTGGGGCATAATTAATGTTGCCTGGTGGAATATTTTGTCTCTGAAGGAGATAACAGATAATATCAGTGCACAAAAACCAAATTCACATAAGTGAACCTGTGACCTTGAGAGTTACGTCAATGTTATCCAGATGCAATCCCAACCTAGGTCTCACTTAAGACACAAAATCCCATCAGGTTTTATTTAGATTTCGTTTACTTCATCAAGGCTAATTGCAGACATCAAAAGTGTTAAAGATGGACAAGAAGTAGAAGAAGCGAAAGAAATGCTCACTAAAACAATATGTCTGCCTGGTTCCACGAAAAGACATAATCAGGTTCCTTAGTCTTAGTTACAGATGGAGTGTTTGGTACTATGACTGCCAAAAGGGGTCAAACCAATCAGGTTCTTTACATCCACCCACACTCTCTTGACATAGCCCATCATACATGACATCCACCCATATAATCTTGACATAGCCCACCATGACATCATCCAGTCTCACTACATGTATCTTGACATGGACATTTGACACGGACAGAGCCAGTATGCTGTGGGTACATGAGCAGGGGAATCCCACACTTGTACATATCACCTCACCACTTCCCCTGTAACGCAGCCAACTTCTCTTCTGTATATAGTATGCTACTTGGACTGCCTACTACACTCCACTCCATACTGCCATAACTGCTGCCAGTTCATCATACAATATGATGTACAAACTAACCCCCCCCCCTTTCCCCCTGCCCCCTCCCCTCCCCCACCCCCGACCATTTCAACTAACATTCTTTCAGACAGCAATAGTTAAATGGACAATTTGTATCTCAGGGCTTCTCCACAAGGGGGCTCTGTAGTTGTCCTTGGTTTTGTTTACTGCCACAGACTATCTGCATGTTATCTAATCTGGCTGAAGTCCCATCAAAATTGGCAGCCAACTTGGCACATAATGTTAACAAATTACAGGTAACAAAAATGTACCCTACACACAAAATGCCTCCTGGAGTCCCGTGCCAGTAAATTTAAATTTGCTTATTTAATCCCTTAACCCCTTTGCATTATGACTGAGTCAACAGCTTTCCTTGGCATGGGTTGCCTACAAAGTGCTAAACCCATGTCATGGAAAGCTGTTGACCTAGGATATATTATTTTGATAGATCTCATGTACAATTTTCATGCAAATCATGTTTTATTATTGCTGAGATAAGTTGAAAACACTGAAGCAGAAGACAGCCGGTTTTGGGCTGTTTAACCTATTCCCCCTTCAACCAGCCAAAACCGGCTGGTGGTCAAACGTTGCCTGGTTCAGTGTTTTCAGCTTATTTCAAAAATAAAGAAAAACAATTTGACTGAGAATTATAGATCAGACATTTCAAGATGACACGACCCAGGTCAAAAGCTTTCCTTGGCATGGGATGGGCATGAAGTGCTCAACCCATGGCAAGGAAAGCTGTTGACTCAGTCTTATTTCAGGGAGAAAAGGGTTATAATGTGCTTCACTGATGTAAAGTGTGGCTTTCTGCACCAAGGTTTCATGACCATTGTGCTGGATAATGCTGAATATAAATTGAACAATATATGAAACATGTACACTAGATAGCCACCAGGTGGCATTGCTGCCAACAGGTTTTCACCAGGTAATGACTTGCTTTTTATCCCAGAGCTGTCAACTCTCCGCTTTTCACGGGGCACCTCCCATTCTGGAGACTCAAAAAGTTCTTAAAGTGACAGGGACTTTGAAGCAAAATTGACTATTTTCTTTGATTTGGTGCACTTTTTACAAGAAACCCTCCCCCCCCCAGTCACACATCTTTGGGGGTTTACACTTATGTTATCCAATGAGAACAAGTCGAGATTACCATGAAGTTTGGTGACTCGTTTGTACTGCATCCCATCAGGTCAACCACGTGTGTTCAAGTTTACACAGCATCACCTGCTGGCCTGACCTAGGTCAACTGATCCAGCCTGTGTAAATACTTCAATTTTCACAAATAAATGCTGCAAATAAACTCTTGATCAGCTTCAATAAGCTCAGTACTGTGCAGCATATATTATGCTGTGTGGTAATTTCTTGAAAATGGGTGCCGCAACTGGCCACTCTAACAGCCTCTTTGTCATGGGAAGTTTCACACTCTTTTCAATGCCGACAAGACGTCACCTCACAGCATACAATATTCAAAAAGTCTACGCAATCACGAAACTGTTGAACACAGTTCAAACAACCTTCTTTATTTTTTTTAGTGCACATGTACCCACAGGTTCTGTACACAGAACTTTTCATTCATAGAAATGTACAACATTCAACTTGACTAAAACATGTGCTGAGTCTGAACATATATATACTGCCTTTGTTCAGCAAGTAAACTCCGCAGGCATGGGCACCATTTTACTGAATATGTGTTCAAAATTGACACCTGCCAAGGGTTTATCATTGCTTTTATATCCCTGTGTGGACGGTGTCCTGATAATGCTGCTTTAAAGGTTGCAAAGCCTCTCAGTTCAGTGCCAGATCTTTTTATCTGTCTGTTAGCACACAGATTCCTGGTCTTGTTTTGTTATTTTTTATTTTATTTTTTTTCTAAATCAAACAAAAACAAAATCCTGTACTGGAAACTTGCTCAAAGATGACAGTAGGAGCTTCTGTGTTGTCAGTTTGGTTTTTCTTTTGTTCTGTTTTGTTTTTTGTTTTTTTTGTTTTTTTTGATATCATTTTTGTTTCTCTTCAATTTCCACTTACCAAATGACATCTATAATGGACTACACTATAGTAAATGACGTAAGAAAACTGAGCAAGTGTGTATAGAAGCTTACCAAGCTTACTAGCTGCACAGACTGAGGCACAGCTGGTGCACAACTTGCAAGGCAATGGACGCACAGACCACTAAAGCCACGACTGGTATTGGTGCACAATGGGTTAAATATTTTTACACTGTAACTACACATGCATAGAAGCTAAGATAAAACTCCTCTGAGGTATTGCGTTAGTCGCCAACGAGAAGTAATCCTTCCATCACTTCTCACGCATCCAGCTTGGCTGTATCGGGCAAAAAAAGCAGCGCTTCACCCTCACCACGGATGTACATGTGCAGTAAGGCACATAAATTATGTATCCAGATGGGATGGGAGCCGACACCTTTTTTTTTTTTTTTTTTTTTTGGTGTAGTTTTAATATTTCTGATGAAAGGGGTTCTTCTCCTCATGAGCCACCATGAGGCTGGGCCCAGTGCATTATTTTTCTCGTGAAGCCCATCAACAGCTTTCCTCGGTGTTGGCTGGACACTGACCTCCCGATCTACTCTGTCAGGGAAAGCTGTTGACCCAAATGTTACTATTACAGGTCTTGCCAAATGTTCGTCAACATACTTCCTGTTAATGAGGAAACCGACAGAAATGCTGGAACGAAATGTGTTCCAAATGCAGGTATTCTGGGCCAGCTATAAAGACCAATAGGTTTTAAACTTCATAGGATTAATCTGTGATGTGAATGACTTATCAGGTACGAAAATTCAAACTGACTACAGTGTGGCTGAAACAGCTCAAGATACAGGTAAGAGATAAAACTTTCCTCCATAAAGCTCTGCACGGCACCGGATAGTAATATTTCAAAACAATGTTCCTTATTGTTTTGAACGGTTTACACCATCGTCATTGATGTGCCATCACTCTCCTATTTCAGGTGCTTTAACACGTTCAACAACTCTTAGCTCTCGACAGTCCACTTGTTTAATGTTTCCCTGTGTTGGGGGGGGGGGGGGTCTGGTCCTTCCATTTCTTCATTAGCTGAAACATTTTCAGGGCATGATGAGGATACTGTGACAATAGACAGTCAAGTTGGCTGAAAGTGCTGCTGAACAAGGGAAGGTGCATGTATGTATTGTTATGCTAATATCCAATTAGCACATCAGACTATGCTGCCCTCTATGGAGCAGGAAGGGTGTATAAAGTTATTGTGCATTGATGCCAGCTTATAAAGTACAGAATGTACTTGTATGGCACAGTCAAGCCAGGCTAAACTGGCTACCCAAGTAAAGACACCAAAAAGGTCAATTGACCCTTTCCATCTTCAATTAAAACTGAGTCAACAGCTTTAAGGGCAGTTTGGGTGCTAGTGCCCAACCCTGCCCTCAGGAAAGCTGTTGACCTGGGACATGCCATTCTGACAAGATAAGGTCCATCTGCAATTCTCCATCAACTTTTATTTTATGAATACTTAAAATGTATAAAAAATAAGAGGGCTGTGTGACCAGCCCATCCTCAGTTGACCTTGACCTTCAGGTCCCACTCTAGGTTAGGAAATGAGGATGTTGGAGGACGTAAAAAACTGTGAGTTTCCATTGCAGTCCCCACTGACTTACATTACCTGGTAATCAATAGGAATGCATGCAATAACCGACAGGAACCCAAATTGAAGATTTCATTAAAAATTAGAAATCCAGAGTATCACCTGCACTTTTGATTAATTCTCCCACAAGCTACATTTCCACCAGGTTTCAGACAAATCTGAGAGGCAGTTCTGTGGAAATCAAAAATGGGGACAATGCACACAAAATCGTGGAAAAAAAATTGAAAAAGAGTGCAGCACCACCTGTTAAAGCAATTAAGGTCTGCGGGTCCCCAGAAGTGTTTCCATGCAATTTGAAAGCAATTGGTCAAGTGGTTTCTTCAAAGAACACCTTTAAAACTTAAAAAAAAAAATTGAAATATCTAAAAATCACTGAAGCATGACTATTTGAACAAACTTGGTAGAGACCCACCTAAAGTATATTTTCACCAAGTTTGAAGTGAATTTGGTTTACAACTTTTGGAGAAGAAGTTGAAAATGTGAATTTCCATCGCAATCCCCATTGACTTGTATAGCAATGATAAGGAATGCATGCATTAACTCAAAAGTACCAGAATTGAAATATTCATTAAAAATCAGGCATTCACAGTATCACTACTTAGTGATCAACTTTGTTTACCCCTTGCATAAACTACATATCCACTACATTTCAAAACCATCTCAGTGACAGTGGTGGAGAAGTAGTCAAATCAAAAATAGCCTTAACACACAAAAGTGTGTAAAAAAAAAAATAGAAAAAAATTACAGCACCACCTCTTGAACAAATTAAGGTCTGAGGGTCCCAGGAAGTGTCCCTATGCAATTTCAAAGTAATTGCTTGAGAGGTTTTTGAGATTTTTTCAGATTTTTTTTTTTTTTTTTTTTTTGATAGCAGGGGGTAACGTTGGTCACATGTGTTAAGCAGGACATCTGCTTAACGCGTTTTAGCAACGTTACCCCCTGCTATATAAGCAGCAGTTTATGATGTTCCAACTGCCACTGACTAGATTCGTGGGAGATTGAAAACCAGTCTTACTTTTCCCTTTGTTAAGCTTATACACCACTGGTCTTGCTCGACCTTTTTCTTTTTTAAGATTTAGCCAAAAAATATAAGAAAAAAATTCATAAAAAATCTAAAAATCCATGACGTATGACCATTTGAACCAACTTGGCAGGGACCCCTGCAAGATACATTCCTACCAAGTTAAAAGTGAATCTGGCTGTTGGTTTCATAGAAGTCAAAAATGTAAATTGTGGACAGATGGACAGAAGGATGACAGATGACAGACGATTAACCCTACCACAAGCTCAGCTGACTTTTCAGCTGAGTAAAAAATCGCTGAAGCTGAAAACAATTTACCTCCAGCATGTTGACTTGTTTAAGAGGAAAGGGTTAGAGAAGACTTATTTTCAGTGTTTGTTTGTTTGCTTGTTTTTTTCAAATTTATTTTTTCTCTTTCTCTCTGCAATGGCCGGATGTCTGAGTGGCTGTTTAACAGCAGGACTTCTGCGGCATGCTGGACTGTATACGTTCAGAAAATAATGCATAAAATTTGAAAAAAATGCAACTGCCATCAACACTAAATCTGAAGCCCGATCTCACAATGTGTGAGCTTTGGTGACATTGCAGTATCTCTTCTGTGTAACAAGTTTATTCTGCCCCATCTGTGTTGACTCTCGCCTTGATATAGGTAACCCCCCTCCCCCCCCCAATTGGCGGGAAAATGGCTGCTTCAGTAATTCTTTTGAAATGATGTTTCCGCTAAAGTATTGAGAGTGAATTGTAGGCAAGACACTGAGATTCAGGACCATTTATATGTTGACAGTGCAAGGTGTATATTCTGAAAACGGTTCACGTGACATGTGATATACCATTGTAGTCTATATATGGGATACAATACAGTATTTTTACATATTTGTACAAGCCAGTCTAAGTTTCCTTGGAATAAAAATAAGAATACGATATATTCATGATACATATTGTATTGTATGGTGTGTATGATGCATATCGAATTGTGACCAAAATAAACCCTCTCCCCCCTCCCCCCCCATTAAAACTCTGTTATTAATCTCACTGAATTTCGCCCTCAATGCTCACTGGTTTCAGTGTTAATCAGTAAAGTTGAATGGCCACTTTTATCAGTCCATCCTCCATCCACCCACCAAAATTTACATCTACTTTTTGGCCAGTTGTTACTCCAAAAAAATTTGACAAGGACAAAGAAAATCACAGCTTTATGTTCTTCAAATTTCGCCAGAATGGTGTCAGACACCAAAATATTTCATACACAACCTGAGCAGGAAAACTGCGTTGAAGCCAAAATACATGTACAACTCACCTGTGCAAGGGCCCGAGTGGAGGGTGTTTATGACCACTCCCCGTTGACAAGCCGCCCTGCGCAGGGCACACCAACTACTGTACGTGTTGTGGTCTGTCCCGCACACTGTGGCGACCTTTTGTACTGGCGAACATGTTTTAGAACAATGGAAACACTGCGGCCTCTTAGTTCTAATGTCCAATAAACATTTTTCTCCATCTCTCTGTAAGCATGTCAGGTTGGCACAGCTTGCATTTGCTGGAAGGGAGCAAAGATCTTTGTTTAGTCGTTTTCCTTTTCTTTTCATTAATAGAATGGTTACTTCCAAGCAATGTTTAGATTCAACAAACATTTAAATGTGCAATTTACAGATTTTCAAATTGATCTAGTTCTCAGAGCCTGGCAAAGGAAACCAGCGTACATTTCAAACTGAACACCAGGCTATGGAGGTATAAACAATAAGCAAATTGGTCCTATTCAGATCTTCCTGCAAACGGTTATACATGTTGTTCCAACTTACCCCAGTTAATAAATAAAGAGCTCCACATAGTACACAGAATGAACATGTGCCTTGTAGAGGTAGGAGCATACATCTTCTTTGGTGTACAGTGAAACCTGTTTTGAGAGACCACAGTGATGAAAGACCACCTGCCTTTTCATGTTTTCTATGTCCCTTTTGCTATCTTTCCCATGTTATTACACCTCTATTGAGAGACCACCTGCCTTATGTGACCACTTCTTGGCTTGCCCTAGGGGTGGTTTCTCAAAACAGGTTTCACTGTATCTGAATGTTTTCTTTTTTTAAGGAAACCAGCTTCAAAATGTGACTTTAAAAAATGTTGTTCCAAATGGCCCTTACATTAAGTAAGCTAGTTCCACAATGGTCCAACTTACCCCGGTCTGTCACACACCAGATTACCCCTACCCTTTTCATTGTTGCACAAATTCTGTGATATGCATACTACCACTTGTTATGATTAAAAATCTCCACTTTGTGGTCCTCAGATTTCTTGTTGCACAGATTCTGTAATACAAACACCAGCTGCAATGATTCCCAGCATTCGCTTTGTGGTCCTAAGAACGCCAGTTGCAGAAATTCCTAGTTACCAGGAAACTCAGCCGTGCATATGTCAGTTGTGCACACGCTAACTTACCGAGTTCCTATGCCACTTTCACAAATGCCTAGTTGGCCTTAGAGTGTTCTAAGCAGGCTGTAGTCAGATGTATAATTCCTCGTCAATACTTGAAAGCCAACCTCTTGTTTGTTCACAGACACACTTTAATAGCAGACAGCTTATGAGCAGATCAACATCAAGTAAACATGGAGGATGCAGGAAGAACTACAGCGCACGTGAGAGTTAGAGATATTGAGATTTGATAGGGATCGGTTCATAATTATACATCTGACACCAGGGATCAGTCAGTATCAATACAATGGCGCCTAATAACCCTTAATCCATAGTTTTTGCAAGTTTTTATTTTTTCAAATTCCTACTGATTCCTTAATCCCTATAATTGTGTCAGTTTTCTAAATTCCCACTTACCTCATTCATCCCTTTGTATGCCAGGTTTGAAAATTTCTACTTACCTGAATTATGCTGGTTTTCAAAATTTCCACTTTCCCCTTGATCACTAATTGTGCCCATTTTCCAAATTTCCATTTGTCCCCTATATCCCAATTAAAGTATGCCAGTTTTAAAAATTCCTACTTACCCGAATAATGCCAGTTTTCAAAATTCCCACTTTCCCCATGACCCCCGATTATGCCAGTTTTCAAAATTGCTCCTTACCTCTGCATGGTCCTAAGTATGCAAGTTGTATAGCTTTTCCTGATACACACGATGCCTGTATCAGCTTACAGCGACTTGCGTATGTCTTTCCATCAGCACCGCAGATCTGTGGCTGCTTGTGGACGGGTCTTGGGCAGTGAGCAATGCACGATACACAATGAGGTATTCCGTTCTGGTCTTCAATACAATGTTTGCCCTTCCCGCATTTTACATTCTTACAGGATGCTGCAACAGGTAAAATTGGCATTTACTATACATCATTTGCACATCACATACAAGTCTGTGGAAGTTATAACCGCACTTTCATTATCCTTTTATCCTTCTTCAATAAAATATGTGAAAATCTGTACTTCTAATAGTCCATAGGAAGCTTGTCAAGGTCAAGCACTTTTAGCAGTCTGATAGGAAGCTTATTAAGGTCAAATACTTTTAGCAGTCTGATAGGAAACTTGTTAAGGTCAAGCACTTTTAGCGGTCTGATAGAAAACTTGTTAAGGTCAAACACTTTTAGCAGTCTGATAGGAAACTTGTTGAGGTCAAACACTTTTAGCAGTCCGTAGCAAACTTGTTATAAAAGGTCAAAGATTTTTAGCAGTCCACACCAAACTTGTTCACATCAAACACTTTTAGCAATCTGATAGGAAACAAGCTAAGGTCAAGCACTTGTAGCAGTCCATAGGAAACTTTAAGGTCAAGGTATTAGAGAGTGAAACAGTGACATGAGTTTGGGTTTTCAATATTCTTATAACTATTTTTACAATTTGGAAATATCAGTAAATGGACAGATTAGTACGATCAATGTTGTGATAAGCCAGCAGATAATTACAACAAATATGTCACAGTTATTAACTGTTTCCAAGTATATATATATATATATATATTATGGAATGCCATTTCTCCTTTTATTCATTATTTGAACCAATCATCAAATATTTAATGATATGATCAATTCTATTTAATGTTATCTTTAAATATTTGATCATAACATTAGTTATTTACAGATATCATCAATATTTAAAGATAACATTGATTCGATTTAATCTTATCATGAGATGTATTTGAAGATATTTCTAATTCTAGAAAAGCTTTCTTTTATTTAATCATAAGATAAAATCCATTAAATAATATAATCAATTGCATTTAATGATATCACTAAATCGATTTATTGTTATGAATAAATATGGTATATTTAAAGAAAAGTCTAAATGTATTCAGTCATATCATCAAATTGATTTGATCATATGTTGAAATATCCAGATAATTAATCTTATCACTAAATAGAATTAATGATATGTTCAATTCTATTTCATGTTATGTTTAAATGCAATGCAGGCCACTGTGAGGAGGGTAATAGAATGATCTCCCAATGAATGGAACTGAAACCATAAAAACTTTGCATGACATGGAATGGTCATGGCGGTCTACGCAAATCAAGCAAGTAACTGGTTAACTCTAAGTTTAATTTCTTATTTACTGACTCAAGAGAAACAAAAAGTCAAATTTTGTCACATTGGATGTATGGCATGTACGCTTAAATTCATTAAAATGGACCAGGCATGCAGACCATGGAGCATTTCCATTGCCCATTCTGTCTTTTGCGTGAGCAGCAACTGATCATTGCATTACCATCTTTGTAAAATGGTGGCAGTAACTGCGACCAGAGCGTCTCTTGGTGTTTTAGAGGCCATTAGACAAACAACACATTCGATTTCTATCAACACACAAGAGGATGACATTACAAATGACTGGACAGGACAAGTTGATCAAGCATTGGTTAACCTGTATAGATTATGCCACCAGCTGGATTCAGATATGCACGTGGCAAAAGTAACGTGTAAAAGGTCGCCCAAAAGTAATTGAACAGAATTGGTTCTATCATTAATTCACCAAGGTAACGTCCGGTTTATTTGATCAGAACGTTATCACTAAATATTTGGTGTTATGATTAATTAAGACAAGAAAGGGAGCATACATTTTTCTTGTTTCAGAAGTAATTAATGATATGTTTAAATTGCTATAATCATAACACCAAATGGATTTCAACATAAGATCAAATAACGTCTATTTAATCAGAACTGTAAATTGATTTAACGTTAACATCAAATAGAATTTTACTTATGTTTAAATAATTTCCCATTTAGACTTATCATGAAATTGTTTTGACAATATCATTAAATGCAATTGATAATAGCACTAAATGCATTTAATGATATGTTCAAATACTAATATATATGTATGTATGTATGTATGTATATATCTATATATATATACACATATATATATACACACATATATATATACACATACACACACACACACACACACACACACACACATATATATTTATATAATTTTTCTTTCTTAATACTCTGCCCTGGTCTGGTTGCTTGGCTTCAAGCACACAATTACTGCAGACATAGAGATTACAGTTGAGACTTATAACAATATGATGGAGACAGCCTGAAGATCTCAGTTCATGACCTTTACACGACTCTCTCACAACAAGCTGAAAACAACAGGTCATGAAGCAGCTAAACTGTCTGTTACTTACAGCTCACGGTTCATTACTTCAACCAATTTATCAACATCTAAAATCTGAATGAGTTATTGACATATCTTGGCTATATACAAACCCATAAACCTCACATCATGAGCTGTTCAGAGCCAGATATACGGGGCATATTACAAATTCAGGCATTCTCGAACATTATCATTAGCATACCAAGTCCTGTAATATGTTTGCTGAGACATAAGGGCATGACCCTTAAGGTTTAAGGGCATGAACCTTCAGGTTAAGGGCATGACCCTTAAGGTTTAAGGGCATGAACCTTATATTACGGATGTCTCTTCACGTCTGAGTAACTAGCTGATCTCATTTTTACTGAACCTACACATTTCACAACACAAGATACAATCTTTTTAGTTGAAATGGTTTTTCTGATATGATTTTTTTCTGTATAAAAGAGCAGAAATTTGGTTCATGTGGATTTTTCTGATTTTGATGTCAGTCGGCATAACGATAAACTCCTGCTGTCAATCAATATGTTGTTTATGCTTGGCTAACTAATTCAGGCCAGGCTGACTATTATCAAAGCCCACAGTCATTAAAATCAACATCTGGCAACACCCTACCATCTGACTTCCATGCCTTCAAAATTAAGACACGTTTTTACTTCTGGTTCACCTTTCATCACACCACATCAGCACTTGCCCTAATCTACCCAACTGCCTCCAAAACGACACCCATTTCTACCTTGCCCTCAAAATTATTAATTCCACAACCTGCAGAGATTGGTACTTGGAACAAAAACTCTTTTTTTTTTTTTTGTTTGTTTGTTTTTTTACAAGGAATCTGAACAAGCAATTCTCCGTTTTGACCCTGCTGCAAAAAAAGACGGGGGAGTATCTGTCAGTTGTGTGAAATGAGATACAACGGAGCTGTCACTCCAGCTGTTATGGAGTTCTTAGGCCACATTTGATTGGCTCTCACTGTCAGTACAGGAGTCCCTGCCCCTGGACTCTTTTTGGCACCAGGTTTTGACTGAATCAACAGCTTTCTTCAACACGCTTTGTGCCCAAAAAGCATGCCAAGGAAAACTGTTTACCTGCACTGGTTTTATGGTGTGTGCAACCTGCAGGTGTGCTGGTACTCAAACAAAAAGGTTTGCTTGTAAAACAATATGAATCCACTATCATATCATGTCAATTCGGAGCATATCAACTTCAGTCAAATTTGGTGCCACCAGAGTTAAGACCACCGGCCAGCTCTGTTAACCACAAGTGCCCTCTGGTGGCAGGTGGTCTCTAATGACAAGATGCATGTAATTCCATAAAAAAAAAATAAATTTGAGTGTCTGCGTAGGATGGTCCTGAAAATAAAAACATGTGGTATTTCATGAGAGGTGATCTTGCTGGTATACAAGTGCAGGTCTATATACATAGGCTCCTGGCACCAGAATGGCATATCACACTAAGATTTTGGACACGAAAATACCAAGCCTGACATACTTACATTGGCAACTTCCTAGATAAGCTACTTGTAGCCCCTGATTTTGACGACACTGGTGTCTGAGTAAACTGCAATGATTCCTATATGTCTTTCCGTCTGTGCCGCACACTTTCCCTCGATGTCGCAGCTTGTGACGCTTACAGTTTGGAGCACATACACATTTTGGTCGATTGTTGCGCATTTTGCATATTTTACCAGGTTGGCATTTCACCAATTTGCATGTATCTAAAAATGTAAAAAAAAAAAAAAAGAGAAAAGAAAAATTAAAACAATAATCATGATTAAATAAATTACATACACTGTTCATGTTTTAAGCAAGGTCATCTTGACAATAAATTATATGTGAAACGTATCTATGGGCCTAGAACGTGCAGCAATTTTGTACTTATAATTTCAATACAATTATCAGCTTAGATTGCCTATTATTAACAAGCACAGTTATTCACACATTAAAAATACCATGGAAGCAATGCAACAAGAAGTCTGTTGAAGCAAACTCTTCATCCAATAGCAAAGTACAACGGCAGCAAGCCTCATGAAGGTGGACAGAGTGAAACCGCATTGTAACAACACTCAGATATCTGACATATTCACTTAAGGCAATGTTCCACTGCTTGTGGAATAATTTTGTACATTTAGACAGTTGGGCACATTTCGCTGTCTATTATATGTCCAAATTATAGTAGTTCTAGCTTCAATACAATCTGAAGAAATTAATGAACAAACTGCTTTCAATGGTAACATGGTAGTCAATGGACTGTGTGGGCCTTTGGATCTTTATTACTGATAATAGTTATCTGCTTGAAAATATCCTTTTCACATGAAATTTTCTCTTAAACCAATTCTCTAATTTTAATTAAATAGCAAGAGGCCTATGGGCATAATGCCCTGCTGTCCACCATCAGCCAAAAAAATTGTTTCCTGAAATGTATTCCCTCCAAGACATTGAAAAACTAGAAGCCAGTTTTTTGTGTGAAAAACATTATGCATCCCCCAAGCAGGCACCTCTCCCCCTGCGGCCACCCCTCTAAGAAGGCCACCATTCTTCTGCAGAA
Source organism: Hermodice carunculata (assembly GCA_964020975.1). Taxonomy (NCBI): domain Eukaryota; kingdom Metazoa; phylum Annelida; class Polychaeta; order Eunicida; family Amphinomidae; genus Hermodice; species Hermodice carunculata. The sequence goes on from OZ026617.1 coordinate 95,694,002, forward strand.
ACTTTGACATTGACCTTTGACCTCAAAGCCACCTTTTAGCAAATTTAAGAGAATTCTCTTCTGGGTACATAATGCCAAAGTTTGAAGGTCTTCAATCATCCCCATTTGAAGGCGTGGCAGGGAAACCATTTTTTTTTTTTTTTGCAAGGCATTGTGACCTTGACGTATGACCTGAAGATCATCCACAAACGTATGAACAAAAAAATAAACAAAAATTCTAAAATCTATGGAGTATCTGTACCAAAATTTTCAAGTGAACCTTATGGTTTTGAAGAAGTCAAAATGTAAAGTACCATTACAGACCTCATTGACTTGCATGGCAATCAATAGAAATGCAAAAATTAGCCCCTCAAAAACTCATTAAAAGTCCAAAACCATTGGAGCATGATCATTTGAACAGTCAGGTCACTTAAGTTTAAAACAAACCATACAAACAGAAAGCCTATAGGTACTTTCCTCTGAATGTTTAATAGTAACCTTGGGTCTACAGTGCACATTAAGAAGGTATAAGCCAATATGTGAAAATTGCTGAGTCAGCAGAAAAATGCAACCAGGATTTGACCTTGTTCTTTGACCTCAAGGTTACATTTTATTATATAGGAAACATTTCCCAGACCCATAGATTATCTGTACCAAATTTAGGAAGCAATAGGTCAAGAGGGGACAGAACTATAAGGAAAATAAGATAGGCCATGGTGGCAGCAGCAAAGATGGTGGAAGAGACAGCTGACGACGGGACTAAATACCATATACATCCCCCAGGGGATGCATGATTAATCAAGGTCATCCATATCATACAATATTAAAGTTCCATATGATGTACATTTGTGGTACATTTGGCATCATTCGCCTCATTCTTTATCAAGATATTAAATCAAAAGTTCTTTTCTTAAGTGCTTATGACCTGAAATTTAAAATAGGTCAAGATTGAACAATCATTGGGTCAAGGTGACCCAAAAGTAGGTCACCCAGTAGAGTTTTATATACAATGTACTCAAGTGCAATTTTGATCTGGAGGCTCAATTTTCTTTGCCATTGATATCCAAGCTACACCCCGGCATGACCAAATCACCTCTTCCAACTTAACAGGTCTGGTGACACAAAAATAAACCCCAAAGTCAAGGTCACTGATATTAAATAATGTATTAGCATGGGACACAATCTATATATCTTATAAATTTGGCATGTCTAATTCAATTATTTGTCGAAATATGGGATTGTATCTTTCATCACATTTTAACTCATAATTTCCATGAAAGTATAGGTGGCGCCACAAGTATCATTTAAGCAATTGAGATTTTGACTTCTTCTACAATCCCACTGCATTTTATGAAGATCCGTGATAAAGTAAGGATATTGGACTGGTCACCAGATTTTCACACTTTGACCCGTATATTGATACCTTAGATGGCGCCACTAACATTGACACTGTCATAGATTGTTATGTTCAATATGTGTGCCCTGCCGTCAGCTTTTCATATATGATCTGTTTGTTCAAATCAGGTAATAACTTTTCAAATTATTGAAGAAAAACTATAAACTCGGACAAGTGCCAAAGTCCAAAATCATCGGTCACTGAGTACAGATTTATGTACAACATAATGAAGTGCAATTTTGATCTCCATTTTGTTTGCCATTGTTGTCCAAGCTACACCCTGCCATTTAAAAAATCACCTCTTTCAACTTTACAGGCCTGGTAACCTAACAAAAATAGGTTAAGGTCAATGGTGTTACATAACTTAGCAGCATTGGACATGGTCTATTTATCCTATAAATTTGGCATGTCTAATTCAATTACTTTTTGAGATATGGAATTTTATATCTTAAAACACATTTTGGGTCATGATTTCCATCAAATTATAGGTGGCGCCAATAGTATCACCAGCATCTGTGATTTTGACCTCTTCTACAATCCCACTAAATTTCATGAAGATCTATCACACATAAGGATGCTAGAGCAGTCACAAGATTTTTACATTTTAACCCATACATTACATAATACTGTAGATGGTGCCACCCATATCAAACTCGACAGGTCTTGACTTTCATACACTTGATAAGTCCCGAAAGTTATACATGTACAGGCAATCTTGAAAAGTGTGGACTGTATCGTGCTCATAAACACAAAATTTGCAGACGGACGGACAGCAGGATGGACATGAGTGAGGCCTGGAGTTCTGTGACCTTTGTCCAGCAAAGCTAAAAACTGATAAACTCTAAAAATTCTTTAGAGCAAAAACATATTAGGGATTTTCGAAGAAATGATTAGTTCGTTTTTAAATGCGTATCAAAAATGAAGAGACCCACACACTTTATCAATTTCACAAAAACAACCCTTTTCCAACTTTTGTATCACCACTGTAAACAAACAGGCACAGTTGTGAAAAATCTCTGAAACAAGTTTTAAGATGGCTGTGGTGACATTATGATAGCAAAAATTTGACCATTTTGTCTTGAAATATTTTTTTAGAAATACCCTAAGCTCTACAAAAAATACATTTTTACCCAGAACGCTTGAGTTTCTACAACTTTGAATTTGAGTTCCATCTTCAGTGCAGACAGATTCTGCAAAGCTCGCTGTCAATTCAGTACACATATTTATCATATCAGGAAGGTATGTTTCTGCAATCTTTGTCCCAACAGTGAAATCACTTTCACGGGTTGGACGTTACCTTAGCAACACAGGGACTTTTAGCCAAACTCTTTCCAGTTTGGCTCATTTATCCGACCTATTCAGATATCTGACATAATTTGAAAGAAACAGACAGTAGCCTCACAATGAGGTCACGTTGAACTTTGTTCCATGTCTGTCAAGTGAACAATACATGTATAATGACGGCGGTAAACATTTTAATTGCTAATTACACTGTAATTGTACACTCCCACATGCATCCTTCTTCCTCTATTAAACAGCTGCTTAAGACAAGTTGGGGGTGGAGATGTGGGAGTGGAAATATGATTCAGATGATTACTGAAGATGTTTTTGGCCTGTCATCACCAACATAGGGTAATTTGGGTTCACAATCATGGCATTTTACACATGTGCATAGAATCCATGTAGAGAATTTTGCCACACTTGAGCAAGATCACGTTTCTCTGCATTTCGACATAAATCTGTATTTCTGTCCACTGCATATTCATAAAGCCCACAAAACTGCATATAAGGATGAAGGAAAATTCAATGCGATGAACTTCTCTCAAAAAAGTTGTATTTCATTTTATCCATTCTATAATGACACCGAGTTATGAAAACCTCCGCACCTTTGCAGCGTGTGCAGTTTGGGGCGCCACGGGGAGCCAAGGTAGACCAGAAAAACAAGTTGCCTTTATTATTGCTGTCCTCTGGTGACCACGCCATGAAGTAGTAGCCGTTATGACAACATTCCTGCTGACTGACGTTGATGCGGTAGAGCTGTTTGCATTTGCCACTTTTGCCGATCATGATCCAACAGGTACCAGCTGCAACGACAAAAATACATGTCAGACTTAGAGACCCTTATTACATCACTAAAGCCACCACAACTGAGATATTTATATATATACAAATAGATACATATATACATATGTTATATACGTATATATATATATATATATATATATATATATATATATATATGTGTGTATATGTTGTATTTTAGGATGCTGTTGTGTCTGTGGTCAAGTAAGGGAGTTGTGAGTTGCAAGCAGTAGTGCTGGGTCAAGTATACAAATAATCCATTCATCAATCATTTGGTCAGAAAAATCACGATAATCGATTCAGAAATTATCTCGTCCAAATCGAACCGATGCATTTTTCACAAAATAATTCAATCAAATTTGTTCTGATTTTTCCAGTGAGGTAGTTTTGTTTTGCATAAGTAAACCATCAAAGCTTTGCCTCTCTGCATGAAAAGTTCTAAACAACAGCTTTGCAACAAGCCTCACTCTAAACTTGGCAAAGATTTACTGCGTTTGGTGTCACTGATAACATCATATCTGACTCCTGACTCCCAGTCCGAATCCATTTTTTTGCAGGCCATAATTTTGACTGGACACAGACTAGTATTCCAGCTGCTCTCTTATTGGTTACATGAACTTCCAGCCAATCAGAGAGCAGCTGGGCTATCAGTGTGGGTTCTGTAAAAAATCTGGCCTCCAAAAAGTATTGATGGATACGAGAAGCATTGACAGAATCAATTTTGGTCAAGTTGCACGATTTGTGGAAATGAACACAGGATAAAAAAATTGAGTAGATCAAACAATACCACGTGATTGACCATTGAGAACAGTTGTCATATAGCTAATGCTCCAGAACAAACTTGATTCAGGATGGCATACCAGTTTGAATTTGGTGCCGGAATGTCTGACTTTTTGCCCCCAATTTTTTTTTTTATGGGACATTTGCGACAATTATAGGTGTGCTGCCATGGATACATGTGGATTTCAATGCATTATCAGTGTGATATACCTGTAAAGTAGTTTTGGAATAAAGTGGAGAGTTGCAGCTTGTTGGAATGTACAGGAACAGAGAAATCATGTTAAATGTGAAGATGCCGGTCCAGATGTGAGCTTCATTTCAAATCTTTCTGTGTAGGAGCTCTGTCTGATGACGTATGGAATCAGGAGCTGTGTTTAATGTTTTTTATAATCTCATATCTCAGACAGTTATCTATTCTAACTGCATTTGGAACTGTCACCAAGATCATAAATTTCGTTTTCTTTTTTCATTTGGGGACAACTTACCTTATTTGAACCATTTACCTATTTTACATAGTTCATTGTTATCTTTGTTGACTGTTCTTGCATAGTGTGAAACTTGAGCAGAAGTTGTAGAGTACTATCCAATGCTGTGTCATCAGCATACATTTATGGCACAAAATGGTTAGATGCTGTAGGTAGATCATTTATGTAAATTATAAATAACAATGGACCTAACATTGAGCCCTGTAGAACACCAGTGGTAATATTTCAAAGATTGATTTAGTATCAGTTATTTCCACATATTGCTTACGGTCAGTTAAATAACTCTTAAGAAGTTCTGATGTCATACCATTAACACCATAGTATACATGTTAGTTTCTGAATGAAAATGTGATGGTCCAAAGTATCAAATACTTTGGAGGGATCCATGAATATACTGATAGGAATTTCATGATTATCCATAGTGTTTAGTACCCTATCAGTCAGTTTAATGGCAACAAGGCCAAAGAAATGTGAGTAAAAAAATACATATTTATGGTTGTAACACAGAAGATGGAAACACATGTAACTATTAAAACTACAATTATTATTTTCGGGTTTTTTTTTTTTTTTTTTTGTTTTTTTTTTTTTTTTTTTGTTTTTTTTTGTTTTTTTTTTTTGATTTAGGAGTCAGTTATCTTAATTAGCATCCCCTGTAACAGGGTTTGAATCATAGACTGTGTTCACAGGAGTTGTGCAAATAATTCTGGAACCTGTCATTATTTGAGGGATTTACTCGCGCCGCAAAATTTGGAAACCACTTCAGAAACATGTTTGAGATGATATCATAAATAACAGCAGCCCAAGAACCGTTGGAGCCCAACAAGCCTTCAGTCTACAGTGTTGCTGGTGATCACACTACTCATCAAGGTAAGGGTGAAGGTCAGATGGCGGAGGCATTGATGAGGAGGATTATTTAAATGCATTATGCAACGCTGGTGAAAATGGTGACATCGATGATGGATGAGGGGGTACAGTGGGTGCAGCAGCAGTGAGGACTGTGATGGCAGAGGCAATGCATGGTGATGAAGGTGAGGTTGGAGGCAATGGTGATCAGGTGGGGAACAGTGCAGGCAATGATTTTGAGGAAAATTATATGGACGCAATGGTGGCAAGGTACATGGTGGCAGTAATGGTGATCAAAAAGATAATGGTGGAAGCAATGATTATGAGATAGGTGATAGTGGAGGCAATGGTGATGATAGTGGAGGCAATGGTGATGAGGTAAGGATAAAGAGGATTATTATGGTGGATAAGGCACTGGTTGAAATGGGGATCGTGAGGAAAGTGATGGTGGAGATGATAATTAAAAACGAAGGTGATGGTAAAGGAAAGTGATGATACAGGCAATAGTGACAAAGATGATGAAGATAATGGTGACAAGGAAGGTCATGGTGCAGTCAATGGTTTTGAGATAGGTGCTGGTGGAAGCAGTGGTCAAGAGAAAGTTGATGGAGGCAATGTGATGCAAGTGAAGATGGAGGCAACCATGATGAGGTGGATGATGGTAGAGGCAACAGTGATGAGGCAGATCATGGTGGAGTCAATGGTGTTGAGGTAGGTGGTGTTGGAGGCAATGGTGTTGAGGTAGGTGGTGTTTGAGGCAATGGTGATGAGGTAGGTGGTGTTGGAGGCAATGGTGTTGAGGTAGGTGGTGTTGGAGGCAATGGTGTTGAGGTAGGTGGTGTTGGAGGCAATGGTGATGAGGTAGGTGGTGTTGGAGGCAATGGTGATGAGGTAGGTGGTGTTGGAGGCAATGGTGTTGAGGTAGGTGGTGTTGGAGGCAATGGTGATGAGGTAGGTGGTGTTGGAGGCAATGGTGATGAGGTAGGTGGTGTTGGAGGCAATGGTGATGAGGTAGGTGGTGTTGGAGGCAATGGTAGGTGGTGCTGGAGGCAATGGTGATGACAGTCGACTAATGGTGGAGATTGGTGACCATGATGGTGATAGAGAGGTCAATACTGGGGAGAAAGTTTGGGGCAATGCTAATCAATAAAAATAGTATAATGGGAGCCAATGGCATTGAGTGGCAACAAAGTAGAAATGCCTGATGGAGCAAATAATCACAACAATGTTTAAGTGATCAAAAAAACTTCTCTTCAAAAATTAAAAAAAATTTTTTTTTTTTGATTGAGATGGCACTGCCTTTATTCAAATCAAAATGTTGATAAACACAAGGCACGTGACTTTATTATACAATTGGGTATCTGTGAAATGCACTGTCATAAAATATTTTCTCTCTCTCTTTCTTGACATTTCTGTGTTAATATCTATGAAAAATAGGTTGTAGAGGGTATGTTGACATTCATGTGACACAGCTCCACAGACGGCGAGCGTACTTGCAGATTTTTTAATCATACACATATAAGTACCAAGCGGTACCTGCAAGTTGCCCTCATATCCAGAAACTAGTGGCTTCACAAATAGCTGTAATCCCAGCTTCTTGATAGCATTGCCCTTTGGACTTTGGGTGGTACAGTCTTGGAAGATTGGATTTTTGCTACACTTCAATCTGGCGTATCTTTTGGTAACCGCGATAAAGGACAGCGGTTACATTTGACCAGGTTTCAACAGAAATGACGTCCTCTTCACTTTCTCCGTGACCTTTGTAGATCAGTAGTTCTTCATTTATTATTGTTATTATTATAATTTTTTAAAGAATAAAATGTGGGTCAGAAACAAAAGTTTTTCCCTCCAGTTTGCCCCTGAAGACCTATGTCAGTCTAATTACATTAAATCTTGCTGTGACTGATTTATTTGATATTTTGCTGACATTTACGAGGAGACTGTCAGAGGAGGGGAAAGCCCAATTCTTTTCATCCATGGCGACAGAAACCTACATAGCAATCACTGTAGCTATCAAATCTGACCCAATTTTTTTTTTTCGTGTCTTGACATTTTTTTTTATTAATTTCTTTCTATAACGAAACCTCAAAAGTGTTTCAGTGTTACAGCTCAAGCTGAGCTTCCAACAGAAATGGGTTGAAGTTTTTTCCACAACTTGATTTACGGACTTTCATTGATGTCGGTAAGTTACCTTTTTTTCCTCCCCCAGTCCACAGTGCCACAAGTGCACATTTTATGTCTTTCATATCCAGCTTTGTCTGAACCTGATATTTTCCGCAGGAAGCAAACCAGTGGCAGTCCTTGTCACACACATTCACAGAATCTTCATAGCAAAACTCGGCATTGCCAACCTGCCCAACTTAAAATCCAGGAGATGGAAAGTAAAATTCTGGAAGATTAACTCATTCCATACTGTGGTCACAGGCCTTGGTCAGTGGTTCTGGCACTGCCTTGCAAGTCATGCTGCAGCTGCCCTTGCAGCAGCTGCAGCATGAATTGCCAGGCAGTGCCAGAACCACTGACTTAAGACTATAGGCATGTTGGTACTTGAAAGAAAGCTCTTTTCATGAAGAATTTAAATATGCAATTGTCGTCTTAAATCTAGGTATATATATATATGGGAAAACCAGGGACTGATATGCAATGAGTTAAGCCTACTGCGGTCAGGCACTCAGCAACAACGTACTGATTTAAAAGTTTGCTTTTTTGTCATGGTGTTCCTTTATTGGTCTCATGTAGTGCTCTGCGAGTAGGTAGCACCCAGCCTAACTTTAGTAGGTGGCACCCTACCTAACTTTAGTAAGTGGCACCCAGCCTAACTTTAGTAGGTGGCACCCAGCCTAACTTTAGTAGGTGGCACCCAGCCTAACTTAAAATGCACACTGCTTCTGACTTTGGTCTGAATTATGACTAACAGAAGCTGATGCATTGAACTCATTATCCCGATCCACCGGTTAGAACTGAAGGATAATTATACTCTGCATGAATGAATTAGGGAAAAAAGGTAAAATGTTTGACTGAATTTTCAAAAAGATCCTGGAATTGTCTCCCTTGCTAATTGTGAGGGTTTTTTTTTTCTTTTTCTTAAAAAATTATATGTATATAGCTAAACCAACTCTACCTACTAACCTGGCTAAGATGTAACAAATACTCTTATTGATTATTGATTTCTACAAAATTTCCCAAATTTACTCAAAAAAAAAAATCTGTAATACAGTGGCAGCACCTCATAGCTTATGAAGAACTTTGATAAGCACCAAATCAAAGTACAATCATAACAAATTTGAAGAAAATCATGCCAGGTGTTTTGGAGAAATTAAAATTACAAAAACACATATTTTTTTTTTTTTTTTTTATCAAAAAAATCAAAGCAACACTTTGTGAACAACTTTTTAGTGCTACACACAAGAACTCAAAAAAACAAAACAAAAAAAAGTTACAAAAAAAATCTGAAAGTCACTGCAGCATGAAGCTTGGTAAAGACTAACCAAAGCTACGTGCCCGCCATGTTTGATGAAGATTCAACCAAGACTTTTTGGACAGATGGCTGGCTGGCTGGATAGAATGAAGGTTGGTAGAACATATGATGAGCTGTGCTCAAAATTGTATTGATACTAGTGATGGCCTGAGCAATTTTCCACAATGTGAAATACAAATACAGTAAATTGCTTTATTTTCGCATGTACAAATTTTCACGTTTTTTGTATTTTTGACATTTCACCGTAGTTTTAATTTAATTTTGGAGACGATTCCTATTCAAACAGTGTTAAAATGCTGTTGCACTGTGTTTTTATTTTCACTGTTTTGTGCCATGAGCGAAATAAGCGAAAATAAGAGTACAGCAAAATTAAAGCAATTTACAGTTATGAAAGGATTAGATATATCCCAGAACAAACAGGGATCCAAGAAACAACTGCTGATGTCCAGGTTGATGTAAAATCACTGGTGTTGCTGTAGGTAAGTGACAAACTCCTCATACGAAAAGTTAAAGTTGTGCAGTAAGGAGGGAGTCCTAATACATTGGTACAGGTGATAATTTCACCCCTGTATATGGTACAGACAATATAAAAATTTACAAATAGTGGCTTGTTCATAGTACAGATAGCATACAGGGGCCAGTACACAAGTACAAGAAATAAATGACCAGTACAACAACACGAAAAGCCCCTTTGCCCCCCTCCCCCCATCTTCCAATAACCCTTATGGGAACCAAATAAGCAGGAACGCTTGCTATTTTCAGGACATATTTTGCAGGCATGGTATGACAGTGAGGCATATTATTATTTGATTGACAAAAAACAAAAATTAAACTGAAATAAAAAGCAGATAAGGATTATGACATTGAGCACATCCCGCCAATTTTAACGGCTAACAGCATGTTTTGTTCTTGATACACAAGAGGTCAATTGAATGGAAAACATGATAATTATTACACTGGATATATTCTTGTGATTTTAATGACAACAATGCATATGCAACTTTTTTTTGGGGGGGGGGGGAGGCATTACTTTTGCTGTTTTTCATTCCCCCCCCCCCCCACAGCATAAAGATACCTCAGGATAAAGCAAACTACAAAGTGAGGTCACATCAAAAGGCAAAGACCCTGAACCATTGTGGGATTGGGAAATTGACAGAGGCTGCCCATATAACTACCATATACATCTACTCCCCATTTTGTGGCCAAGATATATAAACGTTGACTGCATGAACCTTGTTTGAACCAAGAACTCATAAATATAGTCTACAAGTATTTATAAACACTCCAGCATGGAGACTGGCTCTGACAAACGGCAGTGAAGAAAGTTTCCAGTTTTGTAACCGCATCAACCAAAGTTTGAGACATTCTCATGCCAAAACCATTGGTGCCACCTCCGTTCCTTTGTCCTTGTCAGTTTGGATCATAAATTTCTTGTGAACCGTGATGAATACCAACTCCTGTATTATGCCATAAAAAGAAAAAAAAAAGAAAAAAAAAAGCTGTTGACAAATTAGAAATCTCTGGACAAAAAGTTGAACATGTTTTTAGCCTTGTTGTCAACAGGTCTGCCCCATACATCAAGTTATGACAGATCTAAAGGGCTCAACTCAGACAGCTGGTAAACAGACCCCTCAGTACACACTTTTCACCTGTGTCGTCTTTACCACTCCCCCCCCCCCTTTCAGTTCCCACACATATTTGTGGCGCGGAGTATTTTGTCAATAACATCTGTATTGAGGACAACCAGGAAATGGGCTTGTTGACAATGGTGGGACCGCAATAATGTAATACGAGTCACGATGTTATAATAGAAAATATGGTAGTTACACTGGGAGGCTTAGCCCTCTAGTCTACTGGTGGCGGCATAGCCCTGATTGAGCTATGTCCCAGTTTCATACCAATCTGATTCTTCTCATTTTGCCAACTGAAATCACCTTTTCTTGCGTGCAAAAGACACAGGAAATGTATTTCACCAACTGCTAGGGTTGTCTTTGCGGTTTATTACCACAGACAAACACAACATGCAGTTGTCTGATCTCAATTAACAGACATGGGGTTTCTGAAGCCTATCTTTGGGCATAGGCCTAATGGATTAATGTAAATTGCTTTAATTTTGAGGTATTTCTATTTTTGCTGATTTTGCTGATGGCACAAAACCGTGAAAATAAAAACAGTGAAATAGTATTTTAACATTATTTGAATTGGAATTATGTCCAAAACAGTGAAATCAAAACCACAGTGAAATGTCAAAAATACAAAAACCGTGCAAATCTATACATGTAAAAATACAGCAATTTACAGTATATATTAGCAGCAGGTATACTCAGTGATCTGGCTTTCATATGGAGGTGGCGGGTGAGGGGTAAAAAAAATATCCCCACATATTCTCCTACCTGTGGATCGATCACCATGTACACAAACAGTCGCACTGAATAATCCTTCCCTATTCAAAACTGCCCAGATATAAATTCTTGTTCATTTTTAAGGTTTTTATTTAAATTTTTTTTTTTTCTTTAAGTTTAAATATGATGTAAACAGAGAAAGAGGCACGCCCCAGAGCAGTAGCTTTCCTTTGATAGCTGCAGCAAAATGATGGAACTCGATGAGTTTCAAACAGTGATTGAAACATCAGCACTGGGCAGTTGTGTGCATACCAATGGGGGGGAGGGGGGGGGGAAGAAAACTAAACCGAAAAATAACTATTAATTTGTAGACAATATTGGGGGCATAAGGCCATATGTGGCCAGAAGACCCCAGAACCACCACCCGCCCCCCTCCACTCCCCTTCTTCAGACAGACACACAGTTACACATACTCACAGCTATGCTTACACTGACACTTGCTCACTTGGGACCACCTGTCTTACCTCAAAGGTACTATCGCAGAGTGATGTTTACAGAGCATAGACAGTTGTTTCTATGACCCAACTTTTAAGTTTTCATTTCTTTAATGTGAAACGTATGACGAGAATGACCACTGTATCCAGATACCACAGTGACCACCTACTTCTGTTTTTGGTGATTCTGTTTGAATGCCATTTAACCCTTAAAGTGGTACTCACAGCTATAGTCATTTTCTCATCACCATTAAAAATATAATGGTTAAAAGATTCAAATTCCTCAGGCAGATACCTTTCATTCAAATACCAGCAAGCTGCGTCTATAGCAAAAAGTAGTCTTAGTCAACAGCTTTTCTCGGGACACTTTGTGAGCATTGTACGCAAAGTGCTCCGAGGAAAGCTGTTGACTCAGTCTTAAATCAGCACTTTGAGGGTTAATTAACCCTCCCTATGCCTGCAACCACACTGCCATTTAATTCAAGGTATTTGTCGTGTGTAAGTCAACATTGTGCTGGATTGGATCTCAGATGTGCCCAACTATGAAATACAAAGTGACAAAGAAGGACGATATATTTTGGGTGACCTAAGCAACAGAGGCTGAGAAAAGGCAACACAAAGGCTGGAACAGGAAGGCAGAACTGCTCCTCCAAATAAGACTGTCGGGGGGTTGATAAGGGATTTCCGCAATACCATACTGGGCATTTTTATTTGCTGTACTTTAAATACGTACTGGAAGCCCTTTTAATTTCCGTAGTTTGTACCAATGGACCTTTATTTGTTATATTTATTTACATTTTCTTATTTTCTGTACCATGTACTAGGCCAAAATTATTATTTGTATCAGCATACCAAGTACCCCCCCCTCCCCCACTTTTACAGTTTGCCACAGAGGAATGGTTGAGAAGCACCATGCTACAATGTATATTTTGGGGATTCAGTCTTCAAAGCAAAATTATCAACAACAACTTCTACATCTTCATGGTTTAACGACCCCACTGTGTCACTCACTGTAATACATGTAGTACCCGTCTTTGGGATTGTCATAATAGATTGAGGCCCAGATAAACATCTCAGATAAACTCAAACAACAGCCTCAGAGGAGAGCTTCAGTGATTTCCTGATTCTACACATCTCCCAATCAAGACAAGATCAAGATTCCCGGGAATGGTTTGACATGAGACAGTTCTGCAGACTTCACCCTTAAAGCACTGATTTAAGACAGGGTCAACAGCTTTCCTCGGGACACTTTGCACTTTGCGTGCAAAGTGTCTCCAGGAAAGCTGTTGACTAAGACTACTTTTTTTGCTTTAGACCAGGCTTGCTGGTGTTTGAATGAAAGGTGTCTTCATGAGGAATTTGAATCTTTTAACCATTATATGTTGAACAGTAATGAGAAAAAGACTATAGCAGTGATTAGCACTTTAAGGGTTAATTGGTACCTTTGAGGCAGACTCTGTATGCCACTATAAGTCACTCATGATCTGCTCGTAGGGATTTAAAAAATTGCTCCTAGGTATTAACAATGTGACCTTTTTTTTATGCATGATGGCACCTGTCATAGCACCTGTAGTTTGACATCATCCCTTCTGCTGTCAAAAACTGTGATGAGACAGGGCTTTTATTCAGTTGTATTTCTATTCATTCATTTTTTTTTTAACTTTTTTGATAGGGAAATCCCCTTTCCAACCAACCCCCCCCCCCCAAAAAAAAATCAGATGACCCTCAGAAGTATAGCATTTTCTTATGTCCTCGTGACCGGCGAATGGATGTGTTTAAATACTGCACCATCACGTTGTCACTCATTGTCCTGTTAGCGTCACTGTCACTCTGGACAATCAAATGACTAGTACCATCAGCGCTGCTGTCACCATTTACAGTACGCGGCAATGTATGCCAAAGTTGAAATACTGTTGGTATGATATTCTATGAAAGCATTAAGCTTGAATGTGGTGACGTGCTGTCAAAGAGAGCACGAAGTTGAGAGACACAATGTTGTCTTTCCCTGTTGTCCTGCCTCATTGACTCTCTCATTCTCTGCAAGAGCAAATAGATCCTTTCACCCATGCGTGTCCTCATGCCCCCAACATTCTTTTAACTCTTTAAGTGCCAAATTTTGAGCTGAGTCAACAGCTTTTCTCGGCATGCATCGGGCACAACGTGCGCGATGCATGCCGAGAAAAGCTGTTGACCTGGAGTATTCTCTCTGGAACTATAGGCATGTTGGTACTTGAATGAAAGGTCTTTTTACGAAGAATACACATCTGGGATCCTAATGATAATTCAGACTAGTTTGACTTAAGTAGATTGACTTTAGACGTGATTGGCACTGAAAGAGTTAACCTTTTACCAGCCAAAACCGGCCGGTGGTCAAATACTATCTGCTACACATTTTTGAATAGTTTCAACACAGCAATGAAAACAGTTTACATGAGAATTATAGATGACACTTGTCACAGTAATGTGCCCCAGGTCAACACCTTTCTTAGAATGGGTTGAGTTTTTAGTGCCAAGCCCCGACCAAGGAGGGCTGTTGAGCCATTCAGTCGTCATTCAAAGGGAAAGGATTCACTTGTCTTTACTACACTACGCCCAACATGTTAAGTTAGTCCTGCCAGGCAACCAGTTTTAGCCTTTCTATGACCAAAAAAAAAACAACTCTAAGACAGAGAAAAGCCGAGAAGTGAAGTCTTGTCATCTGACAGCGCTCTGACGAGAGACCACCTAGCAAGCTGTGAGGACACTCATGCGGCGTATCCTGATACACCTGATACACCTGATACACCTCCTCCATTGCTGCTGTGGACCTGACACTGTGAAGCAGCCCGAAGTGATGCTGCCGCCCTCCCCCCTCCCCCCTGCCAATTATTTCTAGGCCAGCCTGCAGGGTGACCTGGAAGTGACCCAGGCTACAGTGCCTCCCCTTATTTCTAGGCTAGCTCAGAGGTGGCCTGGAATTGACCCAAGTCACTTCTATGCTAGCCCGGAAAGGACCTGGGGCACTTCAGGGGTAAAGTCGAAATGATCACCTAGTGTACAAATGACCCCTGGTATTTTTTTATCAGTTTTGTTCACTTAATAGTGATGTAATAACTTTATCCTTAGTCTGCCATTTCAAGTGTTTCTGAGAACTGAGCCTTATAATTCGATCAATTTATTAATTTTTAATTTGTATTAATTAATACATTATTGCTAAATCCAGTGTTTCCTTTAGGAACTTTTTCAGGGGGTCACAAGACAGAAAATGCAGGGGAGGAGACTAGAGTTTCACAAATTTTACATGTAAATAAACAAGACCTATAACCCTTTAGAATTTTCTCAGAGGGTATTTCAGCTTTTGCAAGGGTAATATACCCCCATTTGGGAGTTAACAAAAACACTGTAAATCTATGCTAAGAAGTGCCATACCCTAGCTCTGTATCTAAGCACTCAAGTTTGCTTATGTTTTGCGTGCAAAAATATTTCAATGGGAAGCTTAGATTGGCCGGGGGGGGGGGGGGGGGGGGGGGGATTTAAAGCTTGCCCAAAAGTGATCTTTTCATAAAAATGTCTTCCTCATGATTCATTATTGCAACAATTTTCATTTTTTTCCCTTTCTTTTCTTTTTTAATAATTTGAAAAATCAGAAATTTGACTGCAAATTTAACTCATTATCTTACACATGTACATATGTATGTATGCATGTATGTATATACATGTACATATGTGTATATGTATGTGTGTATATATGTATGTATGCATGTATGCATGTATGTGTGTATGGATGTATGTATGCACATGCATATATGCATGTACGTATGTATGCATGTATGTGCATATGTATGAATGTGTATGTATGCATGCATGCGTGTATGTATGTATGTATGTGTGTATGTATGTATGTATGTATGTATGTATGTATGTATGTTGCCTGGCAAGTCACTTTTCTGTGACACAAAAGAAAGGAAAAATGCAGCACAATCTGCCCCACAACACAACACAAATGACGGCCCACAGACAGTCAGAATATAGAATCAACAGATAGTCTTCATTCCAGTGAAAAGTCGTTTGAATTTTCAATTGATGAATCCAGCATATAGTCAACCTGTGTCAGGGCACTGGCAATTAAAGTGTTAAGCTGGGTAGCAGAGTCAGAGTACGTCAACCTTCTCTTGACGTCTGCACAGAATGACTCATACTTGTTTTGCTGTGACTTGATTCAACACCTTCACTTTCCTATTTCAACACTCCCACTAAAAATCATACTTTTTTTTTAAACCCCCCTTTCACTTGTTCAAATATTTTTCAAGGTCACTTCATTTTTCAGATTGGTTCATGCACATACAGATCTGTGCAATGCGTATGCTTTGCATTCAATCAGAGTTCTGATCTTAGCAGTAAAAGATTGCCACAGGTATGGGTAGGTCAAAAGATTTACGATTCATTCATTTCTCAATATATTGTGTTTTTTCCAGTGTCCAGTTCCATAAAAGTTACTGCAACAAGAAGTTTATTAGTTTGTCAAGTGCAACCTTGTGTTCCAGCAGATTTATCATGACTGTGAAATAAACGGCCAGCTTGTTTTCAGTCATTTGTTTACATGTACCAATACAACTAGAAAGTAGGAGAATGAAATAACCAGTCAAAACTCACTTTTATCAATCTACAACATCCAAAACGTTCACCTAATGATGCAGACTTGGCCACAGGAATCCAAACTTGGAATGATTTTTTCCGAAAGCTGTAAATACCTCAACGAAATGAAGATATTTGTTCACATTTTAATTTCATCTAAAGTCAAAATCATGATACTGACACTTGTCCTAACCCTTTGGCTTTAAATATATTGGTGATATAGTGTCAACTGGCTCCACCCATCATTTCCAGCTGTAACTGGTTCGATCAGGACTGGCTTTAACTCCTGAAGACAGCAGGTACACAGAGATGCCTGCAACTCCACATCACTGCAGGGGTCAGTCAAGCAAGACAGTCCATACAGAGTACAGTGAGGTGGGCGACAAAACTGCAGAGCTGCAGGCATAGTCGGTATAACTGCAGAACTTTCCATAAGTCAGTCAAGCACATTTTCAACCAGCTTTCAAGGGTGTACCTATCACAAGTAAAGAAGCCTGATTTTCTTTTTTAACTTTCCCTATTAACACACGTGACTTTTGCATATTTAAATTCCTCATGAAAAGAGCTTTCTTTCAAGTACTAACATGCCTGTAGTCCTAAGTCAGTGGTTCTGGCACTGCCTGGCAAGTCATGCTGCAGCTGCTGCAAGGGCAGCTGCAGCATGACTTGCCAGGCAGTGCCAGAACCACTGACCAATACCTCTTACCATAGTATGGAATGAGTTAATATTCCATATTTCAGACCTCCATATTGCTTGTTTAAAATCACATATTTACAATCTGGTAAAATCATCAAGTTTTGAAGAAACAAAATTTTCTCCACATGAAAATAAAACAACTTGCAGTACTAAAGGTATCATAGGCTCTACTACTGAAGACATTGTAAAACATACCACAAAAAAATGAGAGCTACATTCAATTTCTATTGCTAGCCAACATTATACCCTGCATTTTGGCCTGACGCAGAGGTGACCAACACAGCGCTGGCATGTCACTATATTCACAAATAAGATGCTACTGCATCGCTACAAACACTATCAACATGGCACACAAACAATATGCCAGTGACACCCCTCTCTCTCTGAGATGTTATCTACATCCTGGTTTGCATCTGAAGTGCTCGAGAAAAAAAAAAAAGGACTTGCACAATCTTTAAGCATGTTGAAACCATCATAAGGGTAATGAATTTGACAGGTACATGAACTTCATTTTCTTGTCAGTTTGCCATCACCTAATGCGAATTACTTCACCTTTTTTTATTTCATGTGGTATTAAATTTTAGACTTCTTACAAGTTTGAGAAATCAAATATCATGACAATAAATAAGTTTACGGTAACCTGCACCAGTCAAGTTCCCCATTGGGTGTGTGTCTTCCTCGAGAGCCTCCCAGTTTTCATCCTTTTTTTATCTGTTGCTGACCTTTTAACAAAAATTAAGCCATTTTGGGGGGTAGTCTCTCCCCATATGAAAAAAAATCCAATTTTTTAACAGTCTCCCTGATGAGAACAAAATATCTGCCTATATTTCCAACTGAAGTTGCCAGGTATGCAATACACATGACAGTAAATTAATAAAAATACCTGAAAAACACTTTTCTGATTAGTGTTATACAACATTTTCTCTTTTCCAATGCCCAGTTTTGGTCAAATATCTTGAACTCTCCACCCCCCACTCCCCCCCCCACCCCCCACCCCCATTAAAACAAGTGCCTCCAGCTGTGCCCCGGGTAATAAACCAAATGGATGACAATGGGCAAAGGAGGCAATGCAATTAAAAGAGAAAGACAGCTTTTTTCAAAAGAGTCCAAATGACCTTGACCTTTGAACCTCAGAGGTCATAGTAACTTTCAAAGGGTCAAATGACCTTGACCTTTGACATTTAGAGGTTACATGTTCCTTACAAAATATGCTGTGTTGCAATACCTACCATTTGAGTCCAACATGATTAGAATTAGATGCAAATTGGCTGAGTTATGACTGGATGAAAATTTCAAAGGTCCAAATGACCTGGATCTTTGACCTTCAGATGTCACATGTAAATTACAAAAATGTGCAGTGTTACAATAGCTACAATTTGAGCCCAACACAATCAAAATTGGATAAAAATTGACCAAGTTATGGGTAGATGAAAATTCCAAAGGTCCAAATGACCTTGACCGTTGCCTTTTAGGGGTCCCACGCAAATACAAAAACGTGCAGTGTTACAATTGCTACAATTTGAGCTCAACATGGTCAAAATTGGATCAAAATTGACCAAAGTGTGGCTAAATGCAAATTTTAAAGGTCCAAATGACCACACCATCGGAAGTGGCTTTTGACCTTGAAATGACATTTGACCTTGAGATGACCTCTACCAAGAGAAAACTTTCACCGTCAAAATGAAGTACTTGAATGAAAGGTTTTTGCAAGGAATATGAATCTGAGATCTTAATGATAATTCAGACTAGTTTGACTTCAGTAGATTGACTGTAGATGTGATTGGCACTGAAATAGTTAAATAGCTCTCATTTGCATAATTTTTTAAATCATGACCTCTCAGTATAAAAAAGAGCAAGACTTCATCTGTATTAGGTCAATTGTGTTCAGTAAGTTAGTTCAATTGTGTTCAGTACGTATCAAATAAAAGCAATGAAATATTTGTTTGTCCCTTGATGAATGCATGATCAAAATTTCTATGCAAATGAATGGACCTCTCATCTACCCATTCTTCATGGATTTCTAATGTTTGTTTCCATTCTGATTCTGTACTTTGGGGGGGGGGGGGTGTTGTTATCCCCCCCCCCTTTTTTTTAGGAATGGTTCAACCTTTTCATCAGTTTTAAATCTGTACTTAAAGTACACAAGGGGGGAGGGGGTTAAATGGGTCTTTACACTTTCACAGAATATGGAAAATGATGGTCAATTTTTGGCCTGTTTTGTGCAGTTTTGCTATGATTTTCAGGAAAAATCATCATTTTTAAAGTACTAATTTGGCGGGAGGGATGAGGTCATGAAATTTAGTACCCTAAGTACTAATTCAAAAATGATGATGAGCCATCCCTTAGCACTGTTGGTGCCAACAACCCCTTTGTCTTTGGGGCACTCGTGCTGTTTGTGAAAAGCACATGGGGTCATTTGCTATATTCCTCTGTCGCATATCTATCAACGTCCTGGGGCCACAGGAAATCCTGCAAGATTCTCAGACTTGGCAAAATCAAAACAGAAGATGAAGGTCAAATCCCATCCACAAAGTATAAATTTTTTCTTTTGACATTGTTGAACTCTTTACAAATTATATATATATTAAAAAAAAACAAAAAAACTAAGGGGTGGCACACTTTTACAGCACTTCACACAGAAAACACAACTTTGCTCCAAACATGTCCTTATATACACTAGACTTCTTATTTGTGATCATATAAACTATATATATTTTATATGATCACAAATAAGAAGCTATTACAAATAATGAAACCTCTGTAAGTGTTAAGGAATTGAATTTTAATTGATTAATTAAAATACTTTAATTTGACCTAGTTTTGCAGAAAGACAAAAAATAGTCTAAAAAAAAAATAATAATAAATAAAAACTAAAAAAAGTACTTTCTTACAGGAAATGAAACAGTACACTTCCAGCAGCAAAACTACAGTTAAAATTTTGGATAAAAAGCATTTTAGTTAAAAATTTACAGGTTGTTTAAATTAAAACTAAAATGTTTAAATTTTCAAAAAATGTAAAGTCATAAAATTAGAGCTCAGCCCTTTTTTCAACAATTTAAAACATAGTTTCAGATGGTGTTATGTGTTCTTTCACTTGACACTATAAACTAAATCTGATTTTAGTTGTTTAAATGCTCTTTTAGATTTTATGCAAAACTTAAGAACTTTAATCAAAATTTAATTACATCAATAGAAATACTAAAATCGTATATTCAGTGCCGTAATCAAACTTGATGTTATAAGTTTTCTTTCAAAAAATATACACTTTTTCAGCTATTACATGGTAACCATGGACAGAAATAAAACATTTATACATGAGAGCCATACAGTGTACCACAGCCTTAAATGAACATTTCGATCAATATCAGGTTTTATTGCATGGAAATGAAGTTCACATAAGTGAACCTGTGACCTCTAGAATTACGTCAAGGTGGCCCAAATACAATCCCAAACCTATGTCTCACTTTGATACATCATCTTATTAAGTTTTCATTACATTTTGCTATGTGCTTCAAGTTTTATCACATGAAAAGGAAATGTGCATACGTAATCCTGTAACCTTGGGAATTAGGTCAAGGTGACCTATATATAATCCCAACACTAAGGTCTCACCTGAATACACAATCCTACAAAGTTTCATAAACTTTTGTTTAGTTCTGCAGGAGTTATCGCCTAGAAACCAGGTGTGGGAGGAGGAAAATGGGAAGGAGAAGAAGAAGAGACAGGTACTAAAACAGTGTCTCCACCCCGTTCCATCAGAACACATGATTATCATTCAGGAAATAAGAGCAGTCCCACCCATGTGAGCAAACTGTACACAGATGATGACAAGGTACATTTCTATGAAATCTGAAATGACTTTGGAAAGGAGGTTAAAAATTACAGAACAAAAAACTCATTAACCCTCCTCCCTCCCCCCAAAAAAGTAGTGCTACCTGTGCAAAAAAATTTAAGTACCTAGAAATTTTCCTGTGTAATCCAGAAGCAATTAACAGGGCAAGTGGTTTTATAGTATATTTTTAAAGATTTTCCAATATATGGACCCTCCCCCTCCCCCCCCCCCCCGAAAAAAAAAATGACATGTCAAACACACTTGGCAGAGACTGACCAAATATTCAGCCCCAACAAGTCTGAAGAAGAAGCTCTGGCCGTTATTTGTTTGTTTCTTTGTTTGTCTCCTCACCCTCCTACCAAATAAGTTGAAAATGTGAATTGTTGATGGCAGACAGACGGACAAGGGAAATCTGACCTGTGTCTTAAGCTCAGGTGACTGGCTAGCATATATGTATACAAATCAGCTGTCTTTATACTAAATCTAACATACATACGCCCGCTCAAAATCTAAAATTTACAAATTGTGTGTGTGTTTGTTAGTTTCACCATTCCACATTATGAGACTATTTCTTGTACTCTGGGAGAGTTAAAACCTCTGGGGTATTAGTTTGACTTCCAAGACTAGAGGTTACCAACGAATGCAAGGTATGTCCCCCGCATGTGGAGGTGACACTGGCAGCTGATTGGTGCCAAGGTGAGCACAGGTTAAGGTACCATAAAACACCATCTTTAAATGTTCACCCTGCCGCTGGGGGTGAAACAAGGCCCCGGGGTAGGTAGCCGCAGCAAGGGGCAGACAGGTCAGGAGGTCAGCGTTCATTTATCACTGTCAGTAAAGTCATTAATCACAGTGCTCAGTCAGACCTGACAAGCAGACATGTTTGCGTGCTGTACAGCTCTAGGCTTTCAAACTAAAGTCGCAACTAGAAAAAAAAAAGAAGAAGAAAGTTTTGCTTCACAGCCAATATCTATCTGCATGTGTCTACAGAGAAAAACTATTCACATAAGGGATCAGTCAGCTTTGGTCATGCATTAAAGTCACTATAAACATAAAGTTTCTGTGTCTATATGTTGCGAAGCTATCGGGTATTAAAGATTTCAAATTTTTTGCTACCTAATTAGCATAATTTGAAATGCTATAACTACCATTCATCATTCTTTTTGTGTGCTTTTATCAGTAATCAGGGACTGCTAGTGCCATTAGCCAATTTGCCAATCACTACTGTTTCTTCAATTTGGCTAGAGAAATTTGTGAAAGGTTAAATTGCTTTAAAATGAATTAATTTAAGGACCAAGGGAAAATTTGTCATTAATTTTGCTTTTATTTCCAATTTTGGCTAAAGATTTTCAAAGTCCAGATTTGTTACTGAATAATGTACACAACAAAATTAAAATAACATGCATGTTTATCATAGTTTTTAAGATGGTGAACATTTAAATTTTAAAATTCACTTCATTATAATTAGCATCATTTTGAATGTTACAACTTTGATATATTGCACATGAGATGCACCTTTACCACAAACCTGTAAAAAATGTTGGAATGGTATCTCTATCTATCATACATTTGCACTCCTTAAATATTTAAATTTCAGTTGTCCCTATGGCTAGTTATGGAATCTAAGCTTAAAAGACTGGCTTGGGTCACATATTCATTGGAAGTGCCTGTGTGAACAACAGACCCACAGGCAGATACATGTATTCAGCATGAAAATTTTTAAATGTCTATCCGCATAAATTTAAAGACAGTTTGACAGTTGACAGTTGAAAGCTTTATTTGGTCTAAAACTTCAGTACATCAGTAATATACATAGTACAATATACTCATGTTTAAACCGGGAGACCTGCACTAAGATTCTGAAGAATCGCTATCATGCAGGCCACCCTAGAGTTAATTAATGTTAACTGCTATACATACATACGCTGTTGGCTGAAGGAATAAAAGTTTTATACAATTGTTAGACCAAGTGATGATAATACATACATGTGGTTACTAAGGTAAATTATTAATTAGTGTTACTGATACAGATATAACAATTGACAATATTGCAGTTGGTTTCATAGTTATTAATGATGTACTTCTTTGCATATTGAGTAAAACCTTTGAAGGAATGAGTAAGGATTTTTGACATGACAATTTCAGGTAAGTAGTTTTCATTGATTAGGTCAGGTATTATGTATCTAATACACAAACGACTAATTTTAGTATTAGTGACTATGATTGGTATAGTTGGGGTTAAAGTGGGGATATTATGTACTGTTTCATCGTATCTTCGTGGGGCGGAAGCAACCCTTCTTGGC
Organism: Hermodice carunculata; assembly: GCA_964020975.1. Taxonomy (NCBI): domain Eukaryota; kingdom Metazoa; phylum Annelida; class Polychaeta; order Eunicida; family Amphinomidae; genus Hermodice; species Hermodice carunculata. Next base: position 95,717,327 of record OZ026617.1, read on the forward strand.
CTGTCAGTCTGCTGTGCTAGATTATTGTTGAATAAGTTATTAAAATAACTTGGTAACATATTATTTTCATATTTGAAATACAGTTTCCTGCAGGATAATTTGAAAATGTCTGTAACTTTAAGTAAGCCAAGGCTTTTAAAGATCGGTGATGTATGTGCGTTGTATTTGCTTTTGCTCATTAGTCTTACTGCTTTCTTTTGCAGCTTGATGAGTCTACTACATGAGTGAAAACCCCAGGCTGTAATTCCATAATTCAAGTGTGAAAGGAATAAAGCGTTATAAATTATTTGTAGAATGTATTCAGGTAGTAAAGACTGTGACTTGAGTTACATTCATTTGATCAGCAGTTGGCACAAATGTAAGTACATATTGGAATTTTGTGTTTATCTATCATTCTTTTGAAATCAGAGGAGACTTAAAATTTTATTTGCATAATTTTTTTGACAACTTGACTATTTCATTTCAGGGGTACAATATCACCTACCAGGCTATACCTGTGCCTAAGTTTCTATGCATTACAGTTAACAAGAAAAGCTCGGGAAAAGATTTGGTGGTAAAGAAAAGAGAGAATACAGAAAGAAAGAATTCTAGGAATGACAACACGTCTGTGTCGAAACAAAGACATAACAATGCTGCCAAGCTGGCAAGTCTGTATAGATACATGGACTGTGTAATGTACACCATTTTATATTTATAGACCGCTACAGGTGATGCTTTATTAATTTTATGTAAATGCATATTTGATAGACAGAATCATTATGTCTCCTAGAGGGAGCAAAAAAAAAAAAACTGAGGGCCCCATCCACGCAGTGATAACAAGATGAGCAATTAGCCCCCTGTTGGCTACTGTCTAGAGGAAAATATCCATTTTGGGTGTTGGGATATCAACAGTGGCACACATATATGCACACTCACGTCAAACCTTGTCCAGTGCAGACTGGAACCATTCTGAGTGATTCGTACACAGCCCCTGGTGAGCATAGAAATTATTGAAGGTCCATGACTTTTTCACTGAAACACCTTGAACGGTCTCAAAACTGCAAAAGTTCTGTCACTTTTCCTTCTGTGATTCAAGTCCTGCTGGTTCTCAGTCTGAAGGGGGGAGCCCTTTTAACCCATTTCTTCCCACGATTGTCAAAAGCGAATACAGAAACATTTCGCAGCAACACCATGGAAATGTCAGCAGCAAAACTTACGTACCAAAGCACGGGTTTCATGTCAAACACACTCTGAGAACATTAACCTTTTCAGGACCAAGCTCTGACTGAGTCAACAGTTTTCTTTGGCACGCTTAGGGCACTATGCACTTAACCCACACTGAGGAAAGCTGTTGACCTGGACCATTTGTTTATGTTAATGTCGTAGGCAGTTTGTGAATGCAAATCGCGCAACACTATGTCAATTTGAAGCACACTGACTTTCGTCAAAACTGGCACTGAGTTGAGTTGAAAAACACGCTCACCCGTAGGAGTAGAAATAGGGAACTTTTCAGGTCAACGGAAACAAAGTGTGTTCAATTTACCTTTGATGTCCTTTTATTGACTGCTATGTATACGTGTATGTGCGCAGGATAAAAGCAACTTGACTTCCACGCGTCTCATCAGACATCTAACATACAGTGGTCGAGTCAAACAGAAGGTTAACTTTCTACTCTTTATTGGACTTAAATTTTAAAATGGAAAGTGATTCGCCCAAAACTGAACTAGAACCTCGAATTTTAATATGTGCACATAACACATACACTGAGAAATTTTGTACTTTGTTCTGTTATGCCTTCCTGTATACTTACAAAGTGCTCAAATTTTCAAACTTTATCATGTCAGGCATAGTAATTCATGTACAATGCTGTTTGTAAGTCTATGCAACTTTGAACATATACAAAATGACCAAAATTTTATCAATGTCATATATATATATATATACATATATATATATGATTTTTTTTTCTTACTTGATGACAATACTCTGCCCATGTCATCAAAAGTGTGGTAAGAATCTTAAAATAACAGTTTGTGTATGAATACTGCACTGGGTGTCCTTGTCATAAACTCTACTGGAAATTTAACATGAATTCCTCCCTGTCTGTATTTTTTTCCCCACTTTTTTTTTCAACAATTTTTATTTGTGAAGACTGGTTTACAGTAGAGATATGTGAAAACTGCAGGGGCTGAACCAACAGTTTACACAGCTCTATAGGACGGTGGCGATGGTGAGTGGTGGTTGCTGGTGTTGATTGGTGCTGCAAGTGGTGGTTGGCAGTGGTGGCATGGTGGTTGGCAGTTGGGGTAATGGCGGTGGCAAATGTGGTGGCAGCAGCAACAGCAGCTGTGGTGGTGGTTGTGGTAGTGGTGGGTGGTAGCGGTGATGGTTCAAGACTAGCAGCAGAGTTGAGCAGTGGTGGTGTAGGCTGGGATGCTGGTGGTGGTGACAGTGGTGATTGTATTGACAAGTAGACGGTAGTTTAAATGGTTTGCAGTGGTTGGTGATGATAGTGCTAGTGTTGGTGGTGGGAGTGGTAGTTGTGGAATGATGATGATGATGAGGAGGAGGAGGAGGAGGAGGAGGAGGAGGAGGAGGACGACGACGACGACGATGACGACGACGACGACGACGATGATAGCAGGCTCTTACCAGGGGTTACGCATAACTAGAAATTTATTGCCCGAGCTCTTGCTCCCAATAAAATCATAAACCAGCATTCCATGTACTAGCCTTTTGTTTCTAGTTCTTGAGAAAAATGTTTCCACAAAAACTCACATCTTCATCAGGTACAGCAGACACTGATGCATGCTGGGACACTGTCAGGCTGGCACTCAGTGTGACTACATGCTTATAGCTAACTGTATGTATCTAATCTCTTCACCCCTTCTATTGCTGCACTCAGTGTTGCCAACCTGCCAAACTTAAAATCCGGGAGGTAAAAAGTAAAATTACGGGAGGTTGATAAATTAATATGAAATATAGAAGGGAAATATTGATGAAATTCCGGGAGGTGACTCAAAATTGTCAAAAATCCACACTTTTTCAAGTATTTTCAGCATAAAATTCCGGGAGTCTCCCGAGGAATCCGGGAGGGTTGGCAACACTGTGCACTGTACTTCACACTTGGATAATGTAGCAATCCAATGTCCAGTATATGGCAGATGTCCACTCACTGCATTGATACACAAGATAAGAGTCCCCATGGGCTTCCGCAAACTAGATAGATACAGAGAATAGGTAAAAGCCCCATGGAATTCAACTCATAGGACAGATACACAGAACAGGTTAAAGTCCCTATGGAAGTCAACTTTTAGGAAAGTACACAGAACAGGCTAAAGTCCTTATGGAATTCAACTTTTAGGACAGATACACAGAACAGGTTAAAGTCCTTATGGAATTCAACTTTTACGACAGATACACAGAACAGGTTAAAGTCCCTATGGAATTCAACTTTTACGACAGATACACAGAGCAGGTTAAAGTCCCTATGGAAGTCAACTTTTAGGAAAGTACACAGAACAGGCTAAAGTCCTTATGGAATTCAACTTTTAGGACAGATACACAGAACAGGTTAAAGTCCTTATGGAATTCAACTTTTACGACAGATACACAGAACAGGTTAAAGTCCCTATGGAATTCAACTTTTACGACAGATACACAGAGCAGGTTAAAGTCCCTATGGAAGACAACTTTTAGGACAGATACACAGAACAGGTCAAAGTCCCTATGGAAGTCAACTTATAGTATAGATTTGCAGAATAGGCAAAAGTCATCATGGACTTCCACTCATTGGATGGGCTTCCATGAAATTCTACTGATACCATACAATTCTCCCACCAATATCAATTGAGTCCTCAACACTTTCCAGCTCAAAATGCCTGGACATGACTGTGGTTACTTTAATGTTTTAACTAAAATTTCAAAATTTCATGTTAACCCATCAGTGGTCAGAGTACAACTGAGTCAACAGCTTTCCTTGGCACGGGCTGGGCACATTTACTGCACCCAGCTGAAGTCAATCAAAGAAAGCCAGTGGTCCAGTCTTATTTTAACCAGGAAACAGTTAATTACATATATATATATATATATATATATATATATATATATATATATATATATATATATATATATACACACACACATATATATATATATATATATATATATACATACACACATATATATATATATATATATATATATATATATATATATATATATATATATATTCATTTTCCATTAACTGGTGTTTGATTGTTCAACTTGATGCTTCCCTTACTGTAAATTACTTTATATTTGTGTTTAAATTTTGACTGTTTTTGTATTTTTGACACTTCACTGCAGTTTTAATTTCACTACTTGGACATGATTCCCATTCAAACAATATTAAAATACAATTTTACGGTGTTTTTATCTTCATGGCTTTGTGCCATCAGTGAAATGAGCAAAATTCAAAATACATCAAAATGAAAATAATGTACGTACAGTACCTTTAAATATCCTTAAAAAAAAAGATGCACTTGTCCATTGTAGCATGTCTTTTACCAGAATGCATGTCTACACTCTCCGGCAATATCAATATGTACTTGGTGCCTCTCTCTGACAATGATAATTAATCTCTAACCAGCACCTATAAACTCTCTAAGCATTAATCTGTAATTGATACCTTTCTTTGGCAATATTCTGTAGCCAACACCAATTAACTCTCCAACAATTAACCTGTAATTGGTACCTTGCTCTAGCAATGATCTCTCAGCAGCATCCATACACTCTGTTGTTAATCTCTAACTAGTATCTCTCAGACAATAATCTCCAACCCGCCCCAATAGTGTGTGTAGCAGTTCCTTGTTTGTGACCACCCATTTGTGGAGGGGGAGGGGGAGGGGGTACTCCCTATGTATTGCTATACAACTAGGTGCCGCCTGAAAGACTCCCTATTTTCAGCTACAGTCGCTCCCAAAGACCCTTCTTTTACAAGACCATTCTCTCTGAAAGACCCCTATTTGACAACAAATTCAGTTTGAAAGAATTCTGGTTGGGAAAACTGAGAGAAAAATTGTGAATTTTATGAAACACCCATGTATACTGGTATAGTCTTACAACTTTGAAAGGCACCAAATTGTACGTCAACTGAGGGGAAAAAATGGTGGTAGATGGGGAGGCATCTCCCCCGCAGACTGCATGCCTTTGACACATACTTGTCAATGTTCTCTCTCAAAGACCCCCCCTTTTTCTTCATTCATGTAGCTCTTATTGGGTCTGTATTTCAAACCCTGGGTGGCACCTACCTACATGAAAATCTAGGGAGTAACACCCCCACCCCCCCCCACCCCCGGGCCTCTCTAGCAGTAAGTAATCTCTAACCAACAAACACTCTTAGCCTCTCGAGCAGTGATCTCTGACAAACAAAGACCCATAGCCCCTCGGGCAGTATATCTCTAACCAGCAAACAGGGTTTTACCTGACACAGTACATTGTGTGCTTCATGCAGAAAATGGTCAACCAGACCGGCGAAAAATACAACATTGCATCCTGCAGGACAAACAAAAACCTATTGAGGCAAATGTCACCACCCCCAAAATGGCAGGCAATTAAGTTTATGCAACTGTGGAAACTTTGTGAAGTTTAAAACAGGAGAACGTGTTCTTAAAATGCATGAAAATATCAATTCAACTTCATAATCACAAAGGTAAATGATACATGTAATAAATTAACGAAGCTATTGTATTTTTACTCATTTCCATCAGCAAAATTACATAGGAAAATTAGCAATATGAGCGATAAAAGAGGAGTAACTTACATATCAAATGCCATGTGATTCATACGAAATTTCAGAACTCTGAATAATGCAAGAGTAATCTAGTTTGTATGTTCCTTGAACAGAATCACACATTTCAAAGAAAAACTAAGTTCCACTATTGATTATCTGGAGCCAAACTTGTTTCAAATTTCGGTTTAACATGCACCATACACGTGAATTCACAATTTTGACACTTTTTCACCACCAGGAGGCACTACATGTACAATTGGTAAACAATCATTGATAAGTTGATGTATTTGTTTCAAATTATTGTGAGCAGATTCTAATTCTTTCATTAAACCAGAGGCATGCATGGGGGCATGAATGTCTCGGCAGCGTAATTCAAGCCACTCTGAAGTTTTTTGTTGACAGATGGACGGACGGACGGACGTCTCCTTTGAAACTTAAAAGCTTTGGACGTCCGGAAAGTGACTGCTTAGTCTCGCCAACAGCTTATGCTGGCGAGACAAAAATCATACCACTAACCAAAGAAAATAGGTTCTCATAAACAATATCTTAGAAAAAAAAAAAAAATCTTAGATAGGGTTAGCAATACATACATGTTTTCATCATATATAGTGCATACTGGTGTTCATTCAAGCATGACATAACTGCTATGCAGCTGATATATAGCCGCTACGTACAGAGTCTACCATTTTATTGGTTGTGCAATTGTGAAAGAGCTATTATTCAGTGGCTATTATAGCAGTTCCAATGCTAACATGCCGGCCTGCTTCCCCATATGCAGTGCCTATTAGCCACCATATGTAGCTTGATCACCTCATTAAAGTGTGGCAGTAGCTGCAGAGCTGCTATGTAGCCAGTATATGCAAAAGCTCCAGCATTGTTGCCGGGGTTCTTTTACTCCTAAACCCACCACTGTCCATTCTCTCTAGAATAAATATCAAACAAATTAATGTTTGTCTTCTTTTCCATATATGCTCCCCCATCATCCAGTACTGAATGCTATTCCAACAAGTTACTCCCCACCAGCATGCACAGGTTCTTTCTCGAAATAATATCAAACCTGCAGTTGTCCTTTATACAAGTATAACATGTGAATGTGGTATTGGGGTGGAGGAAGCCAATCACAATCTTAGAATTGCATCAAGTGACGGACTTTGTGTGACTATAGACTACTCACATGAGCAGTGAAATGCAATACTGCTCAGAGCATGTCAGAGCCACAGGGCGAGCTTCCATGTCTCATTCTAACCACGCATCACCAGTTTGACAGAAAAAAAAAAAAAACCCCAGACCATGTGATATTCATTTAAATTGAAAAAAGACAAATGGGTTTAATGCACTCAGAAATATGACCAACAAAAGTTAAATTCTCATGAAGATGATCCCTGTCCTGGTCAAGCCTCAGTGTTGAAGTGCACATCTTTTTGGGGTCTAAGGTCCTATATTTTGCACGTGTAGACTCTTTGAGCAGTTACTCTCAGGTCTAATTTTAAACTTCATTGTGGTTGATACCATGGCTTCATTTGTTAAAGACATGTACCGATGAACAGTACCTGTACTTACTTTCTACTGTTGTGTGAGATGCCCACCAGGGGGCCCCACTTCTACAACTGATCTACGAGTAGTTAGTGCACACAGACTTGAAAAAGTTAACCATTTCCCTCCCTCATGCGTCACATGCAAACATGGCTTCTGTGTTAACACCCACTGCATCGACATGTACTGGTATAGGCAACAGTATATCGAATCACACCGTACCAGTCCCTGTATTTACCCAAATGAAGTATTATATACTAGCAGTTGTATTCAAGTTCCTGACAAAAGATACATTGCAGCACACTCAAAATTTATCATGAAAAGACCTTTTATTCCTGCAACTCTTTCAGTGCCAAGTTATGCACTGAGTCAACAGCTTTCCTCAGTGCATTTCTGGCACATTGCGCCCAAACTGCATGGAGGAAAGCTGTTGACCTGAACCGCAACATTCTCTGGAACTATAGGCAAGTGGGTACTTGGATGAAAGGTCTTTTCACAGGGAGTAAGAACCTAACATCCTTATTATAATCAAAAGCAGTTTGTCTCGAGTAGTTCCACCATAGTTGCACTTGGCACTAAAAGAACGGAGTGCCACCACCACACCAGGTCTCAAAGGCAGCTACGGCCTATGACCTGATGGGCGATTGACACAGACAATGTACTGACCAAGACATTTAGCCACTGTAGTGTGGACTAATTACAAGATTTAGATCAACCTTCAGTAGAGATGACGTAGGTGTATTTTTGCCTGGATGGTCTGTATGTATGCATCAAACTTCTGCTTGGAAGAGTCAGTGCAGACTTGTACTGTGATTTACCACTATAATATATTTTAATACATGTAGTTGTATGTTCGCGTGTACACCTGTAACACAGACACACACAAAAAAGCAGTGGTGCCCCTTCTCAGAGTCACTCCAAACATTAAATGTGGCAAGAATGTGGCTGCAGATGTAACATTTTAGTGGTACATATTGTACATATCTCTGTACGGAGAGCATTGTGACAATGCTGTGCTTGCTTCAGAGAGGTGCTATAGGTAACATAAGACTGGGGTAAAGGCATGTCAACGGTATGCATTCCCCACCCCAACCCACCCCACCCCACCCCACTCCACCCCCAGCGTAGAACATGTGGTCTCTCTCCAGCAGAGGGGAAACTGATAGGACACAAACTGCTGTAAACTTATTTCAACCATCCCCTGCTTTTTTTCTTTTGTCTCCCCCCCCCCTTTAAAAAAAAAATCTGTATTTTACAGCTAGCCTCAAGACACGCTTCCTTGACCTACATCTATGGGCCACTTAGCTCAGGATACAAATTATTCTCAAGGATAGATCCACTCAAATGGAGTGCAGAGGTATACATACACATGGAATACACATGCACATTGTTAAATAGCATGGTTTGACACGGGACAATATCCAGGCCAGACTAGGTTTGGTTTTGGTTCTCCCCCCCCCCCCCCACCTGGGAGGGTGACTGATGCTATGATGATCCAGGTGTTATTATACACATGAGAAAAAAATGACACCCAGGGTTTGTACATTGATGGCAGGTACTGTGTGCCAAAATTCAAGAAGCTGGTCACATTTAAATCCAACTTATCCTAGATGGGCCTTTGCATAATTCTTTAAAAACTGTTTTCAAAGAACAGGTGAGGTGAGTAATAATTTACCTGCAGTGACTGCATTTTACTCTACAGAATATTCCTTGACCCTTTTAATGACTGGGTCAACAGCTTTTGCAGCCACACGGTGTGGCCAGCGTGCGCTGGGGATGATGACCTTGACTGATGGCATACAATTATTGATGCTGGAAAAGAAACAGGCAATATTTATGACATTGGGCACCAATGGGGGAAAAAAGTCGCATGGCCATTTATCAGTGTCAGGTCCATGAAGGTTAACCCCTTCCCGCCCAAAGTACAAGCGAGTCAACAGCGTTCCTTGGCATGGGTTGGGCACATTGCTCGCAATCCGTGCCATGGAAAGCTGTTGACCTGGGGCATGCCATCATTAATGGTCTTACAAATAAATCTCAGCAAAAATTCTTTCTAGTCATGCGAAATTTCCGTAAAAATGTCACGGCAGACAACAATAGACATGGAGGCGCTTTGGGCGATTCGAGCGGGAAAGGGTTAGGCCTGCAAGGTCACAAGGTCAGAGGTCGATCCTCTTGTGACAGTGTGGCAAGTGGCCGAGGGCCTGCCCTGTCTGCCACTCAAAGGTGACCTCATTCATTGACTCAATTCGTTGTATGGTCAGTGGCTATTGCATCAGCCTGCAAGTCCTGCACACATTAAAATCTCCAATTAAGACCACCTCCATAAAGAGACCATTTCTATATTAAAGACCACCGATTTACAGTCCAGTTTTTGTTCATCCTTAATTGAATCATATCCCCTATTAATAACGCATTTTCTCAGTCTCTTGGGTGGTCTCGGCAGGCAACATCAGTGTACAAATTTAAAGTTTGCCAATCCTTTATGCAAACATTTTTTTTTTTCATCTGGTTCCATTGATAAATACCAAGGAAATATCTGTTTCACAAGTGTGGGGAGCAAAAAGTTAAAGCATGTTTGTCATGTATCTTTGTACTGATAACAACCACAGCACTGTAAACATGTACTTTTTTCTCTTTGCATCCTCTGCCGTAGGTATAAAATCAATATTCCCGAGAAATATTAAAATCACATTGTTTGTGGGCAGACCTCTTGAGAGTGTTCATGAAGTTGTTTGTACCCCCTTCCTCCCTTCTTTTTTTCATTCGTGTTTAAACATTTTGCTTCTTCCCATGTGACTCAGCAAAATTTGTCCATGGAAAATCCATGATACAAGATTTGAGGATGAAAAAGGATTAAGTAAAACTGGGCGTTAAGAGGCAAGACTTTACTCATGTTGACTCGTCCACCTTGTCATCCTAAATAATCCTGAACCTGTAGGTTATCTTTGAAAACATAGAGGTTAAATGAGATGTATAGTAACACAACATGCCCCACAAGTCAATAAATCAACATATGCCTGATAAAAAATTAGTTTTGTTTTCATTTTTATTTTTTGACCTTTGAAATGCCTAAAATGGAAACTTAAGACTCATCTTCTTCAAGTTTTTGCTAAACGTACAAAATTCAATTGCAGATGACCTTTGACAACAAGTATTGTTTGTTTGTTTGTTTGTTTGTTTTTCTTATTTTTATTAATTTTTTATGGGATGGGGTGGGTGAGTGAGGGAGGGGTTTGTCATGTCTATAAGAACAACAAAATAACACAATGCAATGCCGAATTGGTGCCTAGGGAATCTTACACTAGACCTCCAAATTAAGTTTTAAAAATTCATTAAAAAAAAATGAAGTAAAGTGGTCAGAGCGTAAGTTGCACTCGGACACAAACTTCATGAATCTGTCATTGATTGTTCTTGAAGTACGGTGGTAACATCATCTCCTTGGATGCCACTCATGTTACCTCCAAATGCTCTAAATAATTTAAAAAATACAATGAAATCATTGCTTGAACTAATGTTGTGGTCCATCGTAAGTTTCATTTCTGATAATAAAAAAAAATGATGAATCTTTTATAGTTCTTCTCCAGATATTGCAGTAGCATCAACCCTCTAAGTGCCACTCTCACAGCCTCCTAATGAACACTTTTGAAAATTCCTAAAATTTAAACAAGAAGACTCTGACAGCCCTGTGCTCAAGTTTCTTTAAAAGCCATACTGACTCAGGACATTTTCAGCATGAAAAGCAGATTCTCTACATGTCAATGGGCTAAGTATGCAACATATGTAAAGGTTACAACTATATTGGTCCTTGGAACTTATTCAATGAAACTTCATGTGATGAGATCTGAGTGTAGATTATGTTACACAACTAGGTAACCAGATGTAATAGTCATTTCTCGGCAATAATTTCTTTGTGCTACTTTCTGGTATTAACGTCATACAGACAGGGCATTAAGGTTTTTCTACACTTCAAAAATCTGTGGCCAAAGTTGTAAATATAGGCATCATTAACAAAGACCCTATCAGGATCCTTTAATAATTCATTTAGAAATATTTTAGCCATTCACACACATTTCTTCAGTCAAATTCAAGACATGTTGGCATTTGGCTAATGGTCATAGTGGTCATTGCTCATCTGACTACAACTTTTGCCTCCTTTATGAAATGTACCAGGGTAGTGTGTAACAATACTGAAATTTAAAACAAAAACAATTTTTAAAAAAAGGATAAAAATTGCAGTGCACCACCTATTTAACAAGTTGAGGTCTGAGGATGCCCAAAAGTAATTCATATCAAATTTTAAAACAATTAGCCCAGTGATTTCAGTGAAGATTTGTAATGATTTTCCCCCCCTGAACGATGTCCAAAATTACTGAAGTGCCACCTAGTGAACACACTTGGTAAAGGCCCATCCAAGGTCATCCCTACCAAGTTTGAAGAAGATGTGGCGAAAAGTTTTTGACAAGTCAAAAATATCAAACTGTTAAGTTAGGGGTGCTGGAGCTAAACTAAAATGGGCATAGGGGAAGTTGGTTTTCTCCCCGACAAACACCTTGTTCATTCTCCGCAATATCTTCAACAACAATTTGGTAAAACTGCTGTCAATATTATCTTTTGAGATATCATAGTAATGTTGTCAGGATCGATGTGAAGAGGCACAGACAAATGAATGCAGAAAGTGGAGTTGACTGTATACCTTCCAGCACTGCATGTGCCCGGGATAAAAAGAGGTTTTTTTCTTTCCTTTTTTTTTTCAATCTGCTCTTTTAATGTTTTTTTTTTGTGTGTGTTTAATCTACAACTGATTTATCAGTTCCAGGGCCACAGTAGTTTGTACCTTTGCCCTTGAATACCAAAGAAAGCGTCTGTGTTTGAAGGAAAAAAAAAAAAAAAAGACTTGGATCACCTCGCCTATTTATTTTTTTATTTTATTCTATTTTTTCTACAGGAAGGTAACCCTCAACCAACAGAGTTTTAAGGACAGTGTGACCCCGTAGACTTTCTCGACATACATGTAGTCACATGTTACTCACCCTTTCCTTCTCTTGGATTGAGGCTGAAGCAACAGCATTGCTTTACTCAGGTCAGGCACTCTGCCAAGGAAATCGGAGGACCCGCTGCTAGCTAAACATCCACAATTCTCGTAGCGTTCCCCTGAGTTGGACAATTTAGTAAAAGACTGAAGCAGATGACATTTGCCATCCAACAAGTTTTGCCAGCCTGTAGTGGACTGTGTAAGCAAATGTTGTGTTAGTGAGGGTCAAGCCATGAGACATGGGGAGTCACTGGTCAGGTATCTTGTGGTGTGACACCCCCCCCCCCCCCCCCAAAACATACATACTATTACTATGAAGTAAAACTTATTGAACATTGGTGGCCTGGAAGGGTTAATTAAAAACCGTTGTATTCATCCCCTGGGATACAAGTAGTTAACACACACCTGTTATGACCTGTCCTCAATCTGGGCCAGCAGATCCCACTGGTGGTAAGCTCACACTACACATGTGCTTGGTGCTTGAACAAGGGACAAAGCAGTTGACTCTTCAATTCCTACACATCACAAGTGGTAATGAGAAGACTGTGTCAGTCCTGTGCTCAGCTGACCTTGCAAGGAGAGCCTGATAATTGCTGGCATCAAATGATATAAGCCTATAGAAGCCTCTGTCTGTGTTTGTGTCCATGTCTGCTGAAATGATGCTGATCTTGACTGTTCTATTTTCCGCTAAAATAGACGTGGAAATTGTAAAGTATTGCTGTATGATATCCAAGTCGTAACTAACATATTTCCAGAGTTGTCACCCTGAGACTTAACTCCTTAAAGTAACTGTGACTCTGAAAACTGAGTCAAGGTCACTCAAGTGTACTCTAAACCTTGACTTTTATAAAGGACAATCATCATGCCAAATTACAAAGTCAGATCTAGTTCAAACATTTCTTGAATTAGCACCCAAAACCTAGATTCCATGCAACTGACCTGTGACATTGGAAACTAGGTCAAGGTCACTTGTTTTAAAAAATAGGTGGGGGGGCGGGGTAGCGAAGATGTGTCAACATGCCATTTGAAAGCAATGCCTTGTGTAGTTTTATATAACTGTCCTTTTTAAATAAGTAACTAATTAAATAAAACAAAACAAAAACATGAAATAAAAATAAAAGAGGACTGTGACAGTCCTGCGCTCAGCTGACATGTACGTATACCCTTCAATTTTCTTAAGATTTGCCCCCCCCCCCCCAAAGAACAAAGAAATTCATAAAAAATCCAAAAATCAATGGAGCATGTCCATTAGAACAAATCTGCTAGAAATCCACCCAAGGTGCATTGCCACCAAGTTTAAAGTCAATCTGACTGACAGTTTTGCAGAAGTCAAAACTGTGCATTAGCATCAGACTGCCCACTGACTGACATAGTAATCAATAGGAAAAGTGCATAAGTAAATATACACACTTGTATCCCTATGCCTAGCATTTTAGCAATCTTCAGGATCATTTCTGTAAATTGTCTATTAGAAGACGCATCTCTATTGGGATACTCACCCTAACCTTTAGGATATCTACAAGGTTTTTCTCTCTATTATTTTGTTCAGCCAAAAAAAAAAAACCCAAACAATAGAAGACGTAGGGCCAAAGATTTTCCGTTTCAAAAAAAGAGGAATTCCGCTACATCAGCAAAAATTTTTCAAATTCTGTTTCACTGCTAAATATTTATATATAATTCATATAAGAAAAAAATATCAAGTTCCGTTTCAAAGATGAAAAAAATGCACAATTCTGTTTCGGTTTTGGAAAAAATGGAAAATCATTGGCCCTAAAGATGCATCCCGACTTCAGGCTGCCAATTTAAAGTAATCAAAATGAAAACGTCCCGCCAGAGTTTCATGTGTACGACTTGTCGATCAATTTTTACATCATCCCATTAATATTACAGAAGCATATTATTACCTTTTTTTTTTTGTCTGTGGTATTTTTATCAATAAAAAGTATGCATGTCAAAATGCATGCCACCCTTCAATTATTTTGTGAACTTATCATGTTATGTGTTCTCAGTATGTCTACTGATGAAGCTACCATAATAGCTCATCAGGTCATGGGGTGATAAAAACTCTCTATTAGAAGATGCCCCTTCACTTCATCATATTCAATTTGGAAAAAAATAAAATGTATTCTAACACAAGCCGTGGCTTCAATTAGAGACTTTACAGTATATAATTTTGAAACACATAAAAATCAATAAATGTCAGCAGTACCATCTGGTGAACAAGAAGCCAAGTGAAGGTACATTCCCACTAACTTTAAAGTCTGCAATTTTGGAGATGCTGAGAATTACAAAAACACACAAACTCCAATCAAAAATAGTAAAGTTAATCATCACCCTACCTGAGGAACAAAGTTATTTCTAAGGGTACCCAGAGATGTGTTTCTGTGTTTGTTCCACGCAAATGGCCATGCTGTTTTGACGAATATATTTTAAGTTTAAAATAAATAAATAAGTAAATAGATAAATAAATAAACATGACCCTTTGAAAAAACTTGGTAGACACCCAGCTAGGTGTAGCCTATCCCCATCAAGTTTGAAAAGAATGTGGCCAATGGTTTTTGCAGTCAAGTCAGAAATGTGAATTATGGATTGACAGATAAGATAAAGGACTGCACCAAAGATACACTTAGCCCACTGACAGCTGAACTAAAAATAGCCGGAATTTTTGGGTTTAATAGTGACACATGCCTCAATGGTAGATTTATGTTATGAGCTTGTTGAGGTCACAAAAAACCCAGCTTTCTAGTTTATGGCTTGCTGAAAATATTACGCCCATTATAACAAATCATGCTGGCCAATAGTTAACAGTTTATGGCCCAGAGATAAGAAACAAGCCCAGTGGTGTGCATGTTAAGGGCAACCCAGTTGAATCTTGAGCTCAGATACATCCATCTCCAGACAGGTATTGCAAAAGCAAGTGATCGTGTAGTTTCAAGGTCTTCAAACACAAAAGAGTTCTCGCATCACTGTCTGGCAACTGTGTACTATGCAAAATAAATCTCGGACTTGTCCAGGATATGACTTTTGTTTGGTGCCAGTGGCCAGCTCACCAAAATTCAATTGTCCAACTGAACAAAAAACAAGAAAATGGTGACAGTCCTATAGCTCAGCTGACTTTGCGTGCACTTAGACTGGTCCCGTGACCTTCAGAATAATATCAAGGTCCTCTCTGTGTAAAACCATCATTACTGCTTGCAATGTTAGTCCTCATTTGTACAATTTATGAGTACATTTCCAAAATGAAAAATGACAGAATCAAATGTTACCAAGATATATACCAATATGTCAGTGTGACCTACCAAGGTCACTCAAGGTCAAAATTAATAACATCCAAAAACAAAAAAAACAAAAAAACAAAAAACAAAAAACAAAAAAACAAAAAACGTCGGTACTTGTCTATTAGTGTTGATGGTAACCATGGGTCTAGTGTCTACCAATTCTGAGATGTACAACAAATATGTCAGATTTGCAGCCTATCCCTATAGTATAGTAACGATGCCAACATGTACATATACCTTTAATGATTTTACCTAATATAGATCATTTGTTTAGAAATCAGAAAATGACAGCACCACCAATAAATCTGGTATAGACTGAGTCCAAGTTTATACCCACTAAGTTTGAAGAGAAGGCAATATATATGTAATTTGGAAGAGGTCGACAAAGCAAAACATGCAAAAAATTGTGAAAAAACAGAAACAAAAGCTGACTTAACATGCAAACGATAGAAGTTGTCCTGTGAACTTCAGAATATCATCTATTATCACTGTAGATAACATGCACACCGATTTTTCCCAATTTTGATAATTTGTAAAAAAAATCACAAAGTGACAACACTACCATTCTGTGAATAAATTTGGTGGAGATCAAGCCCATATACATTCAAGAAGATCAAAGTTACGATATGAGAGAAAAAGTCAAGAAAATTAAAAAAGCAAAAAATAATTGCAGTGCCACCTGTTGAATAAATTAATGCTCAGAGGTCCCCACAAGTGTCCCCATACAACTTCAAAGCAATTGGCTTGGCATTTTTTCAGAGAAGATTTTGTAAGATTTTTTTTTTTAAAAAAATGACCAAGATGATTTGTAAAAAAAAAATTCAATTCATTGGAGCATGACCATTTGAACAAACTTGGTAGAGACCCACCTAAGGTACAGCCCCACCAAGTTTACAGTGAAGCTGATTCACTGTTTTGGAGAAGTTGACAATGTGAATTACCATTGCAATCCCCATTGACTTACATGGTAATCAGTAGGAAAGCAAGTGTTAACTATTACCCGAGTTGAAAAATTTGTTAAAGATCATGGATCCAGAGTATAATCACCTAGTTAACAATTTTGTTTAACCTTCCCACACGCCACGTTTCAACACAGTTTCAGAACAAAACAATTGACAGAGCAGTTTCAGAGAAGATTTTTAAAGGTTTTGCTTAGAAAATGAACAAAAAATTCCATGAAAAATCTAAAACTCAATGGAGCATGAATATTTGAACAACTTTGTAGAGACGTAACCAAAGTACATCCCCAGCAGATATGAGGATGGCCTGCTGTTTAGAAGTTGAAAATGTGTAATATGAATAGATGGAAGGACAGACGTACATACGACTGACTGACAAGTCATCTGAGCTAAAAACCTATTACAAATCAAGGATCCACAGTATCACCACCCAGTGACTACCATTGTTTAACCCTCTCGCAAGCAACGTTTCCACGGAGGTTCAGAACAATCTCAGTCATACCATTAGGCTTATTGTATTTATATTAGACAGACAGACAGACAGACAGACAGACAGACAGACAGACAGATAGATAGATAGATAGATAGATAGATAGATAGATAGATAGATAGATAGATAGATAGGGACCTTTTGTAATCAAGGTAACTACATTGAAATCACTGCAAGCATACATATAGGCCTTCTGTAACCATGGTGCCTTCACTACATTCATACATATAGGCCTATAATACATGGCGAACCTGCATTGTAGTCATACATATCGGCCTATTATGACTATGTACCTACTTTGCATTCATATAGGCCTATTTAACCAAGGTACTGCACCCATATTGTAATCATTGTAGTCATACATATAGGCCTATTTAAAGGTAATAGGAAGTGGGCAGAAGAAAACGGGCCACTTTTTACTTCCTGGGTGAGCTCTTTAGCTGTGATGTCATCTACAATGGTCATATGATAATGAGCTTTTCTTTCATCACTTTTTGTGGGCCAGGCATGGAGGCCAGGGTGACATTGGTGGAGGTGTTACCCACTTCTTGAGCTGACAACAGATTACGTATACTGGTCTGCCCCATGCATATAATTAACATACAATTAGCTACCAGGTGGAAGAAGCACTTCTCATTCCCTTTAACAAAGGTATCTATATGTACATCATAATCATTATAGTCATACATATAGGCCTACTACAACTGAGATAACTACACCACATTCATACAGAGGCCTCCACTAAGTCTGGAAAAACGAGTTAGTGAAAGCAAGATCAAAATTGAACTTAAAATTTTAACAACACATAAGACCCATCAGAAAACTCACCAGCTTGGTGGTCAATGTGGGAAAACATAAACTGGAGGAAATCAATGCTCTGAAATATGAATGATTATACAGTAGCTGTGTATATACTGCAACAGATTATTTTACAATGGAACTAGCCCCTCTTGATACCTTAAAATCCAAAGCCAGCTGTGTATATACTGCAACAGATTATTTTACAATGGAACTGGCCCCCTCTTGATACCTTAAAATCCACAGCCATATTGCCTGTGTGACTTCACTACTCTGCCTGTATTCTTCATATTCCAGCTATATGCATATCTGGAACTTTGACCCTCCCCCCTCCCCGGAAGACAGAAACAGAGAGAGGGAAGAGGGAGGGAGAGAAGGAGGAAGGAAGGAAGGAAGAGAGGAAGAAAGAGGAGGAAAGAATTTATCGAAATAAAATGTCAGTTATCTAAATGTGTGACTCAGTGCAAGTAGCAAACATGTCAAGCTGTGTTTGATGATACATTTTACCAGAAGCACTGAACCGTACCATACATTGCAGAATACCATTACAAAGAACCAGCACACAATTATACAAGCCAGTCTGTAACATGTAATTACTGATTCACCCCTGTAGCACCATATATCTCTTGCTGACATCATCAATTCAAACCTCACTATTTCTTGGCCAAATTAAGTCAAGCGGTCTGTGTGAGAAAGCATGCTCTATCAATCCTACATACATATATAGGCCTACTCCTTGGGGCGAAAAAAATAACGTAAGGAATTTCAAATATAATATTTCCACTTTGGTGCTGATGTCCAGATATTTTCTGCTACATACATGCATTTTGTGGTACAATATATTGATCAAAGATCAAAAAAATAAGATTGTCTGTCCGTGTGTGTGTGTGTGTGTGTGTGTGTGTGGTACAGCAGTACGACTTGGCAGGCTCTGCAAAATGCATTAAATTTGAAATGGGCTTGTTTGTAGTTACTTTACATATCTTTTTATTGTGTATCTGAACAAGTAATTATAATAAATCTCAATTATCATGAGGGATAAAACACTAATTTAGGGAATGAGTCAAGCCTTGAGTGCCCAATCAGAGATCACTGATCTACTTGTTGTGTGTGTGTGTGTGTGTGTGTGTGTACACAAATATTTTTTTCTTTTAAAGTTCTTTCTATCTTTCCACTTGGTATTTGTGGCAGCATAAACTCGGGCACTGATCAACTCAGACACTTCAAATTTTGCACAGGTACAGCACTTACAATAAAATTTTGTATACCCTTCAAAAAGGTTGACAGGCTGAAAATTATGCAAATTAGGAGCAATTAAAGTTGTATGCTGCACTGTATTATATCCCGATTATTATGATGCCCAAAGGGAATTATGTATTGAGATGAGGACTGAGGTCAATATCAAGGTCTGAGATCAATGTCAAGATTAGAGGCTAATATCATGGCCAGAGGTCATTGTCAAGGTCAGAGGTCAATATTAAGGTCACAGGTCAAAGTCATAGGTCACGGTCAATGTCAGAGGTCACTGTCCAGGCAGAGGTCAATCACAAGGTCAGAGGTCACTGTCAAAGTCAGACATCACTCAAGGTCAGAAGTTAGTGTCAAGGTCAGGAGTCAATGTTAAGGTCAGATGCCACTCTCAAGGTCAGAGGTCAATATCAAGGTCAGAGGCAGCTGAGACATGGACACTAGCCTGAGTTGCTGTTCCAAGCTACATAAGTAGATTTGTGCTATCGACTAAGAGCACATCAAATGAAGAGTGAAGACAATAGCATAATTTTACTTCTTACTGTATGGCAAAATTAAGAAAACTTTAAATGTTTTGACATCTTCAAACCTAATACAGAAAGATATGCCACTGATTCTTCAATTGGTTATAGACACAACAAATGAACAGTGAAATATAGTTGCATCATTTGAAATTTTTCAAGTTTCCATCACACACACACACACACACATTTGCTGTGATGAAAATCTTCTATTTCTAGGCCTTATACTTTCAAAACCTTTACTTTGAAAATGAAGAAACTTGCAAATACTTAAAAACAAAATATAAATACATGGATGTGTGTGCACATGCATGTGTATGAGTGTACATCACAGTATCCTGACATAAGTGTCTAAGAGACATGGAGGGAGACGCCCCACGCCTTGTGCTGTGTTGGTAAAGACTGTGCTGCAGGATCTGACACTGGGGTACCACATGCACCTTTTCCCCATTATAAATCATCAGCCGGCATCTATTTCCCATTAAAATCACCAGCATGCATCTTTTTCCCATAAAAATTCACTAGCATGCATCTATTTTGCATTAAAATCACTAGCATGCATCTATTTCTAATAAAAAATCACTAGCATGCATCTATTTTCCATTAAAATCACCAGCATGCATCTATTTCCCATAAAAAATCACTAGCATGCATCTTTTTCCCATGCTTTGGTTAGGACAGGTTAGGTGCATTGTGGTCAATCCACACCAAGGAAAGCTGTTGACCTGGGGCATGCATTTGTGATAGGCCCTATTTGCAATTCTTAGCAAAAATGTTGTCTACTAATATAAACTTTAACTGAAAAGAGTAAAGCAGACAGCAATTGACTTCTGGGCTCTTTTGGTCGATTTGAGTGGCAAAGTGTTTAAGAATACAATGCCACGATCACTCAACGTCTTTCCTCTGCACATTCCGGGCTCATTTACCCAGAAGTTCACCGAGGAAAGCTGTTCGCTCAATCTCCAGACTGTTCGAAAGAAAAATAAACTAGAAAAGTCTCCAAAGGACACGATGCCCCCATCTGTCATTGCCCCCATCAGCATTGGAAAGAGTATAGCATGTAAATGGTGTAAGACTTCAACACCCACTTACGCTTATTGAATGATATTCCTATCAAATTTCATGGCTATACCAGAAATACTTTGCGAGCTACACATGGCATATGTTGATTAATTATTCTATCGGGTTCCATAGCTGTACATAAAAAAGCTGCTTGAGATATGTGCGACAGAAATCTGACAAGCCCAACTTGGAACCAACATTTTCATTAATTAATGATGAATCAATGTGGGATAATGACTCAAAGAGGCAAACAAAACCCCAGGTGCACATCTTTATATGTTGGTTTATGTTCCCACGAAGTTTCATAGGTGTACCTCAAACACTTTTTGACATACATGTGACTGAGATCTGACAAGCCTAACATCAAATCAACATTTTCCCTAAAGCCTGACATCAAATCAACATTTTCCCTAAAGCCCAACATCAAATCAGCATTTTCCCTAAGTTAATTAATGATTAAATAACACTGTATAAGTTATCCAAGAGACAAACAAAATCCCAGATGCACACCTTCATATATTGATAGATGTTTCCACAAAGTTTCATGGTTGAAGTTCAAATACTTTTTGAGATACGTGCAACCCAAATGTTGATTAATTAGCACAAGATAATTAATCCAAGAGACAAACAGAACCCCAGGTGCATGCCTTCATATATTGATAGATGTTTCCACAAAGTTTCATAGTTGTACGTACCTCAAATGCTTTTGAAGATATGTGCAACACCGATGTAAAGGGCAAATCTATATGACCCCTTTCCCTCCCCCTCCCCCCCCCCCCCGCTGGGGGCATAAAAACATTTATAAGTATACTGGTCGATTTTGTTTAACCCTTTCCACCTTAAGCTGGCCAAAATTGGCTGGTGTTCACATGTCGTCTGGTTCAGTGTCTTCAAGTAATCTCAACAGTAATGAAACACATTTTGACTGAGAAATGTAGATAAAACCTGTGAAGATAACATGCACCAGGTCAACAGCTTTCTTTGGCATGGGTTGGGCACTTAGTGCCCAACCCAACCCATGCCACAGAAAGCTGTCGACTCAGTCTTAATTCAAGGGGGAAAGGTTTCGTTTCTGTCATACTCGTATGACAGAAGCTAGCATTACAGAACGATGTGGCCTTATCTCATGAAGAGGAATGAAAATCTTGCATGCCACACTGGGGTAATGGAAACACTAAAACAGAACGCATGAGAATCAGGCAGGTTACAAACATCATGACAGGTTATATGTACATGTATAATGCTAGCTGCATGACTTCTGTACCAAAACCAAGAAAACAGCCTCACCCGGACTTCCAAGCTACTGGACTTATTAAGGGCCTAATTTTTAGTCACATGTCTTCAGTTTCCTAGGATTTTTTGAGGGAGTCCTCATTAAGAGAATTTATCGCCAGCATTGACAGGCAGGATGGATTTATTACTGTGGGCATATCCAGAGAAATTGGTAGGTGATGTTAAAAACAAATTGTAATTGCCTCACACAGGTTAATGCTGATTTATAATCTCCCACCCCCCAGCCTCTGGTTTTGCCGAGACTCCACCCCCCACCCAGCCAATGATGGGACACTGGTCCCCAAGTTTGGCTGGTGACATTGTTTTTGTTTTCCTGGGCAAACTTGCTACAATGGAAGTGGGGAAAGTACATTTCTGGCTGACCTAGACAAAATGAAAAATTCCAAGTGTTTCTTTCACGTGGGAAAAGACAAGCCAGTCTGTTTAAATGCACCAACAAGTTTTAAAAAAGGGGGGAAAAAGGCTGTAAATTTTCATGCAACAGACTTGGGGGAAAAAAACCCTTCCACTGCTGTGCCTTTTTTTTTTTTTTTTTTTTTTGGGACAAAACTACAAAGCTGTAAATTTTCAGGCGACAGACTGGAACACATATAATAAGGCTACGGTTGATCTATAACTGAGGGCCATTGGCCTGGTGACTTACTATGTCTGATTCTATCTCAGTTCTGCCCTCCGACTGCCTACTCTCTAATTTACAATGACGTACTCATCAATGACACATCTGTCACTATTTACAAATTTCCTCGACAATGCTATCTTCAGTACTGACGGAGTTCCCAAAGAGTGCCAAGGTGATATTTATGCATTTTCTACTTTCTCTTCATGTTATAGATAGTTTGCGTTGCCTTTTACATTCCAGATAATCATATTCTTATCTTGTAAAACAAGTTTGCTGTTTAAGATTATATCCTAATCTCACAAATTCTGGTATGCATCACAGAGATGGCTAGCTGTCAGCAACGCTGCCAAATTGACATTGATCAAACAACATGAAAGAAATTCTCCCTCTGCCACTCACCTGATGCAGTTACTCATCTTTGCCATGCCACCTAATTTAACTCTGTCGTGGCCACTTTCAACCGAAGTTGACGTTCTCAGACTTGACTTACAATGATACTCTATTAACCCCTAAAGCGCTGATTTAAGACTGAGTCAACAGCTTTCCTTCGGGTACTTTGCGCACAGTGTGTCCCGAGGAAAGCTGCTGACTAAGACCACTTTTTGCTTTAGACTAGGCTTGCTGGTGTTTGACTGAAAGGTATTTCCATTTGAAATTTGAATCTTTTAACCTTTATATGTTTAAGGGTAATGAGAAGATGACTATAGCCGTGATTAGCACTTTAAGGGTTAATAAATTGACCTTTAATTTAAGTACCAGCAATCCTACAGTTGCAGAGAGCAAAAAGCATAAGACTGACTGAGTCAGATGCTGGACACCGACAGAGTTAAATTTGCTTGTAAATCAACCAGTCCACTCACTTTTTTTTTGTAAACTGTAAAGTGAGACTGTTGGGAATTTCAACCCAATGCTTGACAGCTTCCAAGCATATGCAGGTTCAACTTGAAAAAAAAAATGCTTCCAAGCAAATCAGTGCCTTTAAAATTTGCATAAATTTATTAAATGCTACAACTTTTGTCTGTGGTTTCTTGGATGTGCTTTCAGTAAAAACCTATGAATTTAATTTGGAATGGCACCTCTACCAAAAATAACTTTGAAGATATTCGACATTTAAACTTTTCAAGTGCCCCTAATTAGCATAAATTAAAATTCTACAACTTTCATTTGTGGTTCATCGGGTGTGCCAATAGCCCAAACTCCTGAATTGAATTTGGAGTGACACCTCTATCTATAATAGTTTTGAAGATATGTTCTTCAGCTGTGCCTACAGCATATACCTATGAATAATTGAAGTTGTAATGGTACCTCTACCTATCATAGTTTTGAAGATATTGAACATTTAAACCTTTCAAGTCTCCCTTACTAGCATAAAATAAAATTATCAAAATTTTGTTTGTGGACCCTTGGATGTGCCTGCACAAACCTCTGAATGAAAGTTGGAATGGCACCTCTACCTATAATAGTTTTGAAGGTATTCAAGATTAAAATTTTCCGATGGCCCTAATTTGCATAATTTTCAAAATTGTTACCCATTTTCACAAACAGAACAGACTTTATGTATGAAGGTATAACCAGGTCAAGTTTGGAGTTTCTGCATATAATACATCTTCAAATAAATGTTAGACATTGAGCTTTTAAAATTTTAATTGCAACTAATTTGCATAATGTTGAAGTCCATGATTATTCAATACCATGGCATGCAATTTCACTAGCAGGGCAATGCTCCTGTTAAGTTTATAGTGTCTGTGTACAGTACAGTCTGAGAAATCATCCAGACAAAATTTGGCAGAACGGCAGAGAGAGAGAGACAGGGAAAGAAAGAAAGAAAGAAAGAAAGAAAGAAAGAAAGAAAGAAAGAAAGAAAGAAAGAAAGAAAGAAAGAAAGAAAGAAAGAAAGAAAGAAAGAAAGAAAGAAAGAAAGAAAGAAAGAAAGAAAGAAACAAACAAACAAACAAACAAGCAAAGAAAGAAAAAAAGAAAGAGACCATCCTCATTGTGTAGGGCAAAATCAAGAAAGATACAGGACCCTCTCCTTTACGCAATATTTCATGACCCTTTAAATTCCATCTAAATGCTGCAATGGTCCCCCTCTTACGTGGCACCCCTGACAAGAGGCCATATCCCTCTACAGAAGCCACTACTTCATGCAGCTAGTATGGTATTTTCATTGCATTTTCCATCCCAAAAGAGGCCACCACTTTTATAAGGCCACATTTCTAGTGCACTTAGGGTGGCCTTATAAATCAGGAACTACTGTACATACATCTATATACAAGCAGGAATTAATATGGTTTAGGACAAGAAAACAACTGAAATTATGTGTTTTGTCTTGATTTTACACAAAGTCCTTATAACTGAACAAGGACACTCAAAAATCACTTTTTTTATGAAATGCATAGTTGTCAGTGAATCCTTGCATGTGCATGGAGTAGTGATCACCAGGTGGCAGCTTATCAACCAGTCCTTTGATGATCATTGTCTTGAGCGACCACTAGGTGGCAGCATCTAAGTATAATTCAGTGCTCAAGTGTTCCATTCAAGTGGCATCCAGTATCATGCTGTAATGTAGCACAATGCTAGCATCAGGAAGGATCACTTTCCAGCCTCACTTGGTGGAAGTTGTGCAACCAGAAGTGGCTATAAGTAAACACACAATGCCACACACTGATTATATTGTATCATGAGCATATTACAGGCCTGACTGCTGTGAACACATTTATTTTCAAGGGCTTTTACTTCCAGGGTTTTTGCATTTTTATAACCTTTCACTGAGACTTTAAATTTGCTATTTTAGTTTTACTTCCAATCAATGCCATGTTCAAAACTTTTTTTTCCACTGTGTTCTAAATTTCACAGTTTTGAAGCAGCAGCAAAACCAGTGAAAATACAAACACAGCAAAATCAAATGAATTCACAGTATTTGGGACAGGAAATGATTGATGGCATCTTCAAATATTTCAAATCTACTGGGACACTACCCCAGTCCCCAGTTGTGCCACGTTTGTCATGTAGGGTGGTATACAACACAAGCAATGCATAAAAATAGTCCTGGAGTGTGCAGACTCTAATTAAGTACCTTATCCTTGTGAACTAGATAAGTCAGCAAATTTGCTGATATTTTTTGGCCTTGCATTGACCCTTTGCAAGCAGGTGCCACAATTTCCGCCTTGCCTCATTGTACGTCAAATTCCATTGCAATGAGTGGCATGTGTTTTTTTTCCTGGATGTGACACAGCGTCTGTAACCCAGTGTAACAGCTTCACAAAGTGTACACTTTTGTGTACACCAGTATCCGATTTTCACGGGTCAGTATTCATTGATTATTTACAAGTCTACCCTCACTCTCTGTTCTGTACCATTCACCCCTGAAGAGAGTCAGTGGATCGCTCACTCTCAACTACACTGGTACTCAACGCATCAGTGGCTTCTGCATTGCCTGGAAAGTAGCTGGAGCATCAGGCAATACAAAACCCAATGACCAATACTCCAGTTGGTATTTAAGTGAAGGCTCTTAAGCTCTTTTTCCAAGGAATCTGAATATCTACTTTCCATGATACTGTATGTATATATATATATATATATATATATATATATATATATATATATATATATATATATATATATATATATATATATATTGTATATATATATATATATATATATACGGTATATATTTAATTTCACGTTTTTAACCTTAAGTGTTAATTTCACTCTTTTACTATTTCAGCCATAGTACCTTTTACGCCTGTGGTACATGTAAAAAATTTTGTTTCGTGTCGTGTTTTAATTTTCACGGTTTTGTCCATCTGTGAAAAATGTGGTAATTAAAGTGCAGCAAAATTCCATGAATTACGTTATAACATGTACAGGTATATGCTAAATATGCAGGAAAAAAACTTTATGTGCAGAATGAGTTAATAAGTGGTCAATTAAAAGGTGCAAATGTGGAATTTACAGTTTCCATGACGATACATTCTAAACACAAGTTTGTAATTGGTGAATCAAAAAGTACCTATGTGGAATTTGATGGCAGTACCTTTGCAACTTACTAAAACCCCAAATACACATAGCGTGTACAGATTAATTGGTTAATTTTGATAGAAGACAATTTTAGTAAAAGGTGTTTGTTGCGATGGGTGTTTGACAAGACACTCACTGCTGAGTCAATACTACGTCTTTGTCACCAGGTGTCTCTGATGTGCCAGAAGTGCATTGTGCAGGTCTTTCCCACCATCCCTTCTTAACCCCTTGCTGCCTCAAGGGGTCAAAAAGTCTCTGGATCTCCAAGTAGTCTGCTTTGATATTTCACTTGAACAACTCAATAAAATGATGAATGGAAATTGCAGATGAGATGTACTAACAGAACATTCTTCAAATGCCACAGGTCAACAGCTTTCTTCAGACAGGTTGGGCACACCAAGGAAAGGTGTTGACTCATTCTTTGGTAAGGAAAGGGTTTACCATCACATGCAGGGATGTGTTAACCCTTTGCCTCCTTTTCTTCCATTTTTCCATGAAAGTTTTTGTACCTGGTGACATCAATTAGCTGCAACCTTGTCTGCAATAACCTGGAGGACAATCGTTATTTTGATTAATTACACCTTAAATTACACAGAACTACTCCCTGTCTCCACAAAGTCACTTGACAGTCCCTTTGCCAAGTCCTTAAGTCTCGTTTCATCTATTTTATTTCACCTGTTTTGGTTTTGAGAGATCACCTGTACACCTGTATGGGGACAAACTTTCTACAGCAGCCCCTGGAAGCTGGGGGGGGGGGAGGGGGGAGAGAAAGAGGAGAGAGGGTCTTCCAAGACACTGATTATGATTTTAATTTTTTTTTTAACTGTAAACAAGAGAGTGTGAATGCAAAGATTTAAATTGAAGAGTGCCGTTTATTATGATACCAACATTTTTTTTTACCAACATGTGACATTAAAGTAGACGTAGAAGTCACATACTTGCAGGTAGAAGATTTAGCAAAAATTAGTGATGTTATGTCTGTAGTGTCAACACATGTATGCCCGAGGCTTGCAGAGAGTGTCCTCAAGTTGCCACACAGCCAAGTATCCAATTAACCCCTTAGTTCACAAGTGCCATTTTAGTAACTTTTTAAACAAGCTATTTACGTAAAATGTGTCTAAATTTGGCACTGATCGATAGCTGGCAGTATTAATCAGGGGCACAGACGACAACACGTTCTCCTCGGAATAGCTCTGCAGGTTGGCATCTCTCCAGAGCTGACCCTGAAGCTGGGGTTGTCTACAAGCTCACAATGGGCGTAGCTCGACCAGAAAAAAAAGCCAGTAGTAAATCTCGACAGAACCCACCCACAGTTGCCTTTCAGTGGCGATCATTTTAACATTGTCCTCGTCAAAGATCAAAGTGGCAGACCACGGTGGCAACGGCAGTAAACTATACCATGACTACCACTTTTTCAGCCACAAACACCGCAGAGGAAGTAACCAATTGTCCCTGCTCAATATTGCCCCCTTCCCCCTTTTCCTTTTATTTTCTTCTTTTTTTTTTTTTCCTCAAAATTTTTGTGTGGTGTATAGTGTGAAAATTATTGTTTGTATAATATACTGACAGCAAATCCCATGAATTGCCCTTGGGAAAATTTATTTCCCACAACGCATACCAGACACAGTTATTATCGTACCTGTAACATGAAGTGGCATCAATAAATTTCATAATGTATACAAACAGGTGCAACAGTGTCACACCTTCCATACAGTCCTGGACAAAAAACAAAACAAAAAAACAAGAACAAAACAAGAAAACATACACCACACACGCATTCTAATCTCTACACTCTTTTGCCAATCTAGTCACTGTATGTGTCTGAACTTTGCCTCTAGTCTTTACCTTAATAATATTACTCATTACTGTATTCAATTAAAAATAAAAAAAATATGAAAATTCAAGGCTTCAGCAGTCAAATTAATTTATTAACCTGTCACAGTTGGGAAACCATCCAGCAGGCTAAAAGTGATCATTTTTATATTTTTGAAAGTTATCCACCGGTGAAACCTGAATTTTTGTTTTAAATGGTGTAAAATGTGTATTTCCTGTTGTGCATACGAGAGGTAATTTACTGTCTGTTCCTTGTACTGAAGCCTTGTTATTTCCTATGCCAGTCTACCTGGATCCACCCACCCACCCACTGGCCCAACCACCTTTACCCCCACCCCCGTGCATGTACTAGTAAATATTGACTCTTCCTGTCTCACACAGGTAACAAACTTGTCATGTCATACTTTTATACAGCCACCACCATGCAAATGATAAACCCACTATGACCTGTCGCCTGGGTTTTTTTTGTTTTTTGTTTGTTTTTTTTTTTTGTTTTTTGTTGTTTTTTTTTTTTTGTTTCTGTTTTTTTTTTTTTGTTGTTTTTTTTTTTGTTTTTTCTGTTTTTGTTTTTGACACATAGCTGGCTCTCTGACACTGTATAAAAAGTGGATAAAATGACAAAAGTGACACCTGGCTGAATAACGCAGTTAAATATGCTAATAATTGTGTAAATGAGCACAAAATGCATAAGTCACAGATTTTTTTGTCTAAATTGGTATTGTTGGATATCATGAACAATTACGGTGTCACGACAGTTATGGTGTATTCACAGAATGATGATGCTTACCGAAAAAAAGGCAAACACACACACACGAACACACATAAAATGAAAACCCTTGTAACAAGGAAATGTGGATTTCTAGCCCCCTCCCCTTCCCCAAAATAATAACGAAATAAAATAAAATAAAATAAAACAAAGGAAGTGTGTTTGGATAAAAAAGGAGATACATACAAACATTTGTCAGGAGAAAGCAAATACATATGTAGCTATAATGTATCAAGCCACACACCAGTCACCAGAATGAGTCCTTGACACAGTTGAGCACCGAAGCAGCCCCTGTCTCTTGACCATACCAGAAGTGCATAAAAATGTCTTTGTTGACAGAACATTACAGCTGCCAACTGAACTTACATAACTAATATTTCTTTTTTTTTTTAAAAGAGGGGTTTTTTTTTTGAAACATTTTTTTTTCAAAATAATCCCACATACATATTTGTGTAGTGTCTAGACGCTCCTCCAAGGAGATGTATAAGTTTCCGTGCTCTGAAAAACAGTCGAGATAGAGGAGTTAAGGGGTCAAAGAGCCCTGGGCACAGTCAGGGCATCAAACCCAGATCCCAGTGGAAGCCTGGGTGGCCCCCTTTTTACCTCTCCCTCTTGTACACTCCCACAAAAACTGAATTTGCCAATTTAGTTGTTGCATGCATGGGAACATTTACTATTGCATTCTGCACCGTACCATGGGTCAAAGATGAGACTCTCATGGTTTTTTTTTTTTGGTTTTTTTTTTGTTTGTTTGTTGTTTTTTTTTTTTTTTTTTGTGTGTTTCTTTTTGATAAATTGTGATAGCATTTGTATATACATGTATTAATATTGATTGTCCAAGTATTAGATAAGTATCAAAATATTTCTATGTGTTTATAAAAGAGCATGCATAATAGTCAAATTATATGATCTACTCAATACTCAGTCCAGCCCACTTTTTATCATGTTTTACAACTTTTCCTCTGTTACTTGCAATACGAAATTCAATGAACTTAATCTTTTTTACTAGAGAAACAAAATTAGCAAAGTTAGGCATTTTTTCCCATATTTACAAGCATGTATGCATTTTTTACCAAGAATAAAAATAAGATTATAAATTGGTTTGACATCTGGGTTTCCCAGTAAAACTTGTTGAACTGTAAATTCTAGAATATTAATTTCATGTACAAACAAACTCAAAAATGTCTAAGCGACTGTCATTGTCCTGAGGACAAGATTAATCTAAAAGCAAAAAAAAAAAAAAAAAAAATAATAATAATAAAATAAAATAGATTAAAAAAAAAAGAAGAAAATAAACAAATAAACTGAGTGTAATAAACAAAATTAATCAGAGATAAGTTATGTGAAGAACAAAAAACAAGCAAACAAACAAAAACAAAAACAAAACCAAGCAAAATAATAGAAATTACCAGAGATTAGTTGTTTGTATATTTGTCTATGCAAGACCTCGAAGTTGGTGCTGGTTACTGCATCCCAGGGTTGGCATGTCAACACTGTGTGGAATGACTCTGACAGCTTGCCAATATAGTATATAGTAGGCTCAGCACCCACCAGTCTCATCCACATGTACATGTACCAAATTCACACATATACTACACCTTTCTATATTTAATTCATCTCCTTACTTTTACCTGTCACATCTTCTTTCCCTTGCATGTGGCATCTGAGAACTGTGTTGGAGTGGAGTCACTTAAATGGGGGGGGGGGGGGTGTCCCAGTTCTCCGGTGCAGGAAATAACTTTGCTCCATTCCATTACAAAAATGCAGAACATAAAAATATTCCAAAATGATGTTCAGGGCACAGTACAGAATATAAGAGGGCTTTTTAGTATGCTGGTATGGAAAATATAATGCCCTTGTATGCCAGTACAAAAATACCCTTTACACCCTACCCTCCCCCCCCCCCCCCCCCCATATATTGGTAGTGTTGTTGCCAGGGCCCCAGCCAAGGCCACAAAGCCATGTACTTGGGCACCCCACACCTCTGTCAACTTGCCAAAAGGTCTGGTCCACAGTCAGCAAAACCAACGTACTCTATATCATCCATCACACAAAACGGACCAGATTGCTAGCACGGTCATCTGCCTTGCCAGCAAAAATGAAAAAAAAAAAAAAAAAAAGGCCTATTGCCCTATGCTCACAATGTTAGCAAGATTTCTCGCAAACTCGCATGCAGTGCACTATACCTAAAATTAAAGCGAGTGAAAATGCTTGCCATGGCATTGTGTGTGTTGCTAATTACTTTGTACATGTATACCCCATAAACAGCTTCTTGGCAAATATAGCATGCATGTATACTGTACACAACTTGCTAGAAAGTTTTTACTGTGCACGTCTCAGATTGGCAAGGCAAGAAGCTAGTCAGTGCAGGCCTTAAGGGGGACGTGATCACTAGCACTTCCCTCCATACACACCTGAAACATGTTAGGAGAGCTGTGGATAACTTGCATGGACAGCAGATTTTACAACAAGTCCATATGAGCAGCTCCCCTCATAGCTCTCCTGAAGTGGACTTCAGGAGAGCTATTCGCAACTCACCAGGGATTTGTTCATGGAAAGGCCTGAGCGAGAATGTGATTGTGTGCATACTTTTACAAGCAACTCAAATGCATTCGTAGTAATTACGCCTGGGTGCCAACCTAGACATTTTGCTTTTCCAAGAATTCTTTCTTTCTTTCTTTCTTCCTTTCTTCCTTCCTTCCTTTCTTTCTTTCTCTCTTCTTTAAGACCAAATTTGTCTGGAGTTTTTCTCAGACACTTTTATTCCAAAAACCAACAAACTTGCTATGGTGACTGACCTACTAGTGAAATTGTGCACCTGGTTGGGAATGGTCATGATGTTTGAAATTAAGCGAATTAGGGGCAATTAAAATTTTAAAAGCTCCATATCTCCCAAACTATTGCAGATAGACAAAAAAAATTTAATGTGCCTATATAGGTTTGTGACACCTGCCAATATAATGGACAGTAAATGAAAGTTGTAGAATATAAAATTGTGCTAATTAGGGGCATTGAAAATTTTTAAAGTTGAATATCTCCATAACTATTACAGATAGAGATGCCATTCCAAAATCAACTTACAGGTTTGTGGCAAAGCCACATCCAATGAACCATGAACCAAGATATAGGCTGTCAATTTATGCACATTAGATAAATATGCAAAATTTAAATCTTAAATAGTTTCAAAACTATTATAGATTGAGGTGCCATTCCAACTTCAATTTGTGGGTTGTGACATAGCTGCATCCAATGAACCATGATCCAAAATTGCACAATTTTAATTTATGCATATAAGATGAATACACAAAATTTAAATCTTGAATAACTTTAAAACTATTATATATGGAGGTGCCATTCAACTTCCATTTGTAAGTATGTGACATAGCCCTATCCAATGAACCATCAACCAAAGTTGTAGGCTTCTTTTAATTTATGCAAATTAGGCAAATACACAAAATTGAAATGTTAAATAGCTTTTAAGCTATTATAGATAGTAGTGTCATTCAAACTCCACTTTATAAGTTTGTGAAATGGCCACCTCCAATGAACGAAGAATGTTGTAGTATTTTAATTCATGCAAATTAGCCTAATACACGAAATTTAGATTATGTTGAACAATGACAAAGTGCAGCATTTAAAGCCATTCTCATTTTGAAGGCATCCAGACAGATTTGCCATGAAGCAAATCTTCTTTTCCAGTGGTTAACTTTATTTTTATGCTAGATTTTGCTGGCAAGAAACAATCTGTGTAACTAACACCAGTAGTTGTCCATTTTGTGACATCCATAGTGTATCATCTCTCTGCAAAAGCTGAGGTGTGTTGTGAGACAAAAAAAGTGGGCCAAAAACTACTTTTTTTTAACCTCGACAATAAATGCTGCTGGGCAAATGACCTCTTTTTACACTCGACTACATTTAACTTTTTTTCTTCTCTGTGACTAAAATGCTTCATTCTGCTTTTGACTTCTACATGTCTCCACATGGTGACTATGCCCTATTTTTTTTCAACTGTGCCTATCACTTGCTTCTTATCTTCATGACTGTGCTGCATTTCTCTCTGTTTCAACTCACTGATTATGCCTCATTCTGTTTTGCCTGCTAAACAGACCAATCTCCATGTTTTCCCAAGTGTAGTGGAGATAGTAGGCACCTTGGCCTGCTTTGGAGGCAACATTCTGTTTTATTTTTTGTGACTGTATAATAATACTCTTGTCCTTCCACATAATGGTACCCCACTGTCCAGTTTCATCCCACTGACCTTCCATGTGACTATACCCCACTGTCCACTTTCATCCCACTGACCATCCATGTAACTATACCCCACTGTCCACTTTCATCCCACTGACCATCCATGTGACTATACCCCACTGTCCACTTTCATCCCACTGACCATCCATGTGACTATACACCATTCTCTACTTTTCATCCCACTGGCCTTCCATGTGACTATACCCCATTCTCTACTTTTCATCCCACTGACCTTCCATGTGACTATACCCCACTCTCCACTTTTCATCCCACTGACCTTCCATGTGACTATACCCCATTCTCTACTTTTCATCCCACTGACCTTCCATGTGAATATACCCCACTCTCCACTTTTCATCCCACTGACCTTCCATGTGACTATACACCATTCTCTACTTTTCATCCCACTGACCTTCCATGTGACTATACCCCATTCTCTACTTTTCATCCCACTGACCTTCCATGTGACTATACCCCACTCTCCACTTTTCATCCCACTGACCTTCCATGTGACTATACCCCATTCTCTACTTTTCATCCCACTGACCTTCCATGTGAATATACCCCACTCTCCACTTTTCATCCCACTGACCTTCCATGTGACTATACACCATTCTCTACTTTTCATCCCACTGACCTTCCATGTGACTATACCCCATTCTCTACTTTTCATCCCACTGACCTTCCATGTGACTATACCCCATTTTTTACTTTTCATCCCACTGACCTTCCATGTGACTATACCCCATTCTCTACTTTTCATCCCACTGACCTTCCATGTGACTATACCCCATTTTTTACTTTTCATCCCACTGACCTTCCATGTGACTATACCCCATCCTCTACTTTTCATCCCACTGACCATCCATGTCACTATACCCCACTCTCCACTTTTCATCCCACTGACCTTCCATGTGACTATACCCCATTCTCTACTTTTCATCCCACTGACCTTCCATGTGACTATACCCCATTTTTTACTTTTCATCCCACTGACCTTCCATGTGACTATACCCCATTTTTTACTTTTCATCCCACTGACCTTCCATGTGACTATACCCCATTTTTTACTTTTCATCCCACTGACCTTCCATGTGACTATACCCCATCCTCTACTTTTCATCCCACTGACCATCCATGTCACTATACCCCACTCTCCACTTTTCATCCCACTGACCTTCCATGTGACTATACCCCATTCTCTACTTTTCATCCCACTGACCTTCCATGTGACTATACCCCATTTTTTACTTTTCATCCCACTGACCTTCCATGTGACTATACCCCATTTTTTACTTTTCATCCCACTGACCTTCCATGTGACTATACCCCATCCTCTACTTTTCATCCCACTGACCATCCATGTCACTATACCCCACTCTCCACTTTTTATCCCACTGACCTTCTATGTGACTATACCCCATTCTCCACTTTTCATCCCACTGACCTTCCATGTGACTATACCCCCACTCTCCACTTTTCCTCCCACTGACCTTCCATGTGAATACACCCCACTCTCCACTCTTCATCCCATTGACCTTCCATGTGACTATACCCCACTCTTCACTTTTCATCCCACTGACCTTCCATGTGACTATACCCCATTCTCCACTTTTCATCCCACTGACCTTCCATGTGAATATACCCCATTCTCCACTTTTCATCCCACTAACCTTCCATGTGACTATACACCATTCTCCACTTTTCATCCAACTGACCTTCTATGTCACTATACCCCATTCTCTACTTTTCATCCCACTGACCTTCCATGTGACTATACCCCACTCTCCTTTTTTTCATCCCACTGACCTTCCATGTGACTATACCCCGTTCTCCACTTTTCATCCCAAGGACCTTCCATGTGACTATACCCCATTTTTTACTTTTCATCCCACTGACCTTCCATGTGACTATACCCCCCTCTCTACTTTTCATTCCATTGACCTTCCATGTGACTATACCCCATTCTCCGCTTTTCATCCCACTGACCTTCCATGTGACTATACCCCATTTTTTACTTTTCCTCCCACTGACCTTCCATGTGACTGTACTCCAATGGTTTTGCCATAGTTTTCAAAGTCAAATGCTAAATGAATAACTATACCTCTGTCCATTAGTGGTGAAGTTGACTTTCACATTGCTGTCCTTTGTCATTTCCTACAACCACAATGTGCCACACTATTTCTCATCTATATTGTATTTTATTTATGTGCTCCAACCTTAAACATCTCCTGGTGTTCCAAGCTTTTTATGATTAACTGTGCAATCATGGTGACTATGCTCACCGTCCACTCTCATGTACATGTGATGACTATGCCCACTGTCCACTCTCATGTGCACGAGTATGCCCACTGTCCACTTTCATGTACACGTGACTATGCCCACTGTCCACTCTCATGTACATATGATGACTATACCCACTGTCCACTCTAATGTACAAGTGATGACTATTGCCGGTTACTTAGCTGATGGCACAAAAGCGTGAAAATAAAAATACAGTGAAATAGTATTTTGCATTGATTTGATGGAAATTGTGTTCAAAATAGTGAAATTAAAAATTCATTGAAATGCCTGAAATACCAAGACAGGGAAAATTTATACATGTGACAATAAGTACATTTGCAGTATGTCCACTGTCCACTCTCATGTACACATGATGACTATGCCGACTATCCAGTCTCATGTACATGTGATGACTATGGCCAGTCCACTCTCACATACACATGATGACTATGCCCACTATCCACTCTCCTGTACATGTGATGATTATGCCCACTGTCCACTCTCATATACATGTGACGGCTATGCCCACTGTCCACTCTCATACATGTGATGACAATGCCCACTGTCCTATACATGTGATGGCTATGCCCACTGTCCACTCTCTTATACAGTTGATGGCTATGCCCACTGTCCACACCCATGTACATGTGATAACTATGCCCACTGTCAAGTCTTGTGTACATGTGATGACTATGCCCACTGTCCACTCTCACATAGATGTGATGGCTATGCCCACTGTCCATGCCCATGCACAGGTGATGACTATGCTCACTGTCCACTTTCATGAACATGTTACCATCTACCTGTCTTTTCAAATACAGGGAGAGATCTGAAGTTAAAAACTCTGTAGCCAAAATTGGAAACGCAGGCGTAATTACCAAAAAAGGGCTTTCCCACTTTAATAATTCATTTTAAAAAACTTAAACTTTAGGACTGATTGGCTAATGGTCAGGGCAATCCCTGAAATACACAACATCCTTTGCTTTTACACCTTCACTTTTTTTATCATTTCTGTGATCAAGCTCCATTTTCCAGGGATCTCTGTGACTTATGCTATCCCTCTGACCAAACCTACCTCAAAATGTGCCCACACTGCACCAAAGAAAGCTGTTTATTGTTGGCATATTCTCAATGAAAAAAAAAAAACAAGAGGCCTGTGACAGTCCCTGCTAAGCTGACCTTACAATACATACTGAAGTGGTCCTGTAAACTTCAGAATGCTATCCAGGTCACCTCTGTTTCAGGATGAGCATCTGGTTCAGTGCTATATTGAGGGTGCTTCTTAAGATTCTATCACAAAACAATCAGTATTTTGCCACAAATTCAATGTCTTTACATCAGAAAACAAAAAAGTTGAATCCAAGTTTCTTCAATGTTCTTTGAAAAAGAGGACGGCACTTGGTGTGGTTGCTGAAAAAAAGCTAGGACAACAAACACAAAGGACAGTGAGAGAAAACAAATTGGTAGTTTGTTAGCTTGCCAAAAATGTATAGTTTGTGGCAGTTTTTATGCATATTGATTGTTTTGTGATAGAATCTTTACAAGCACCATCAGCATCCATCATCACTGCTGCTAATGTGAACATATCCCCTTTATGATATTATTGCATTTTGATAATTTGATAAAAATCAGAAAATGACAACAAAGTCTCAGTCAAAGATCCATGATTTTTCCAACACTTTTCTCTGACACTATTAACTCCAAACTTGGCATGACTGTACCTCCATATAAGGAGCTTTACCCTTTTATTCAGAGTAATGAAGATGTTTAAAATGATGCAAATTAGGGGCATTTGAAAATTTAAATCTTGAATATCTTCAAAAGTATAATAGATAGAGATGCCATGCCAACTTCTGCTTCAGGGTTATTGACCATTGCGCACGTATTGAATTTAAAACAAAAGTTGTAGCAATTTAAATAATGCTAATTAGCAGCATTTGAAATTTTCAACCTTGAATATCTTCAAACTATTATAGATAAAGATGACATTTCAACTTCTACTACAGGGTCATTGACCATTGTGCATGTAACGAATCTAAAACTAAACTTGTAGCAATTGAAATTATGCTAATTAGTAGCATTTGAAATTTTCAATCTTGAATATCTTCAAAACTATAACAGATAGAGATGTTATTCCAACTTCTACATTTATGTTATGGACTAGTATGCATTTGATGAATTGGTAACAAAGGCTGCACAAATTTAAATTATGCAAATTAAAGGCATTTGAAATTTCAAATCTTGAATAGTATGCAAACCCAGCAGATTTGTTCAGCTGTCTGATAGGTAGTGACACCTGGTGAGACAAATTAAAAATGCAATAAAGTCTGAAGGTTTACTCCGTCGTAAAAAATGATAGTTACATACACTGTAGTACTGAAGTACCCATTGTACACTGTTGTAACATTTGTCCTGCCGACCATACACTGTGTACTGAAGTACCCACTGCACACTGTTGTACCATTGTGATACCAATCGTAAACTTAGTACTGAAGTGCCCATTGTACAGTGTCATAACATTGTCGTACAGATCATACACTGTTGTACTTGCAGTACCCATTGTACATTGTCATACCGATAATACACTGTAGTAGTGAAATACCAATTGTACATTGTCAGCTTTGACGACACACAGCCACTGATTTGCCATGCAGAAAATCATCTTTTCTAGTTGTTACATGCATTCTGCTTTTCCCTACTTCATCATATGCCACCTTTCATGTTGGTATTGCCACCTGGAAAGTTTCTTCTGTGAATTTTCACAGCATCTTTGAGAAAATACAGATCTGTGATTATGCATTCTCATTATTTCTATGTGTCTCAACCGAAATTTTGTTTTTCTAAGATTTTTTCTTCTTTTTTCTTTCTTTCTTCCTTTTCCTCTCTTTCCTTCTTTCCTCTCTCTTTCTTTCTTATTTTCTACACAACCAAAATTTACCAGACGTTTTTTCCACACATCATACTACCTGGAAAATCCACATTTTACATCCAGACTATCTTAAAAACTATAGAGATGCCATCCCACTTCCATCTGTACATTTTGGACTTTTGCAGATGTAAAGAACACTGAGCAAAAGCTGTAGCATTTATACAATGCTCCTCAGGGACATTTCAAATTTTAAACCCTGGATATTTTCAAAAGGGTATTAATACAGGTGCCACTATTAACCTCCATGCATTACTGATCATTGCACCTAGTTTGGCAAAAGCAACATATTTTGCCATGTTTGATTTAAAGGGATCTGCCCCCACACATGGGTACTCCCTTGTTGAATAATACAGACCACAGCAGCAACGCAGCTAATATGAATGTCCTGTATTTGGGGGATCTGATTTTATATATACATCATCTTTTACAAGATAGGAGGCACATAGAAATGTCACAGTAACTTCTATACTTATGCAATTGTCGAATCATATTTACTGAATATCGAACAAAAGTTTCTGCATTCTAAGTGGACAAATCAAACTATATAGTTGTCAGAATATTTAAATGAACAGTAGACAGAAATGAGAACATTGCCACTCATGCCATGTACACATTACTGTGTGGACAGATAGATTTGCTGCCAAACAATTTACCTTTTCTTGTACTAGATCTGTCACTCTGCAAAACCTTTAATTTTCATCTGCATCATTATAGTTTTTTTTTTTTTTTTGGTTACAAAACTTAGCCCGACATCTCCACCCAAGTTTACATGTTGATCATATCCAAAATGACTGCACCCCCACCTTCTCCTTTCTGCCAGGCTGCCAATCTTCCTGTACTGTACTTATCGCCTCCCCTGACAGAGATACTGATCTCCTCTGTGTGAATACACTACAAAATCTACATAAGGTACATCTGCGTTGGTTCACCTTTAACACCATGGCCTCAAGCCAAGTTTTCCAGCACCGATTACTGGCCACCACGTCTCTCAAAAAAAACCTTGATTCACTTCGGGTAACTTTCCTTTTTTTTTTTCACTCTTTCAGTTTTCTGTTTAACATTGGCCCAGCTTTGGCTTCATTGTAACTGAATGTACCATTAACCCCATGAGTTCTATCTTATGCCAAAAGGCGTGCACGTGCACGTGCACGTGTGCGCGCGCACACACACACAGGGCCAGAAACTAACCAAAATTCAGGAATAAAAGGAAAATCAAACAGACTGCCAACACAAGAGACAATATTTCAAAGGTCACAAAGTGGTGGACACTGAAAACAAAATTGGATGAAAAGTAATGATGGAAAAAAATAAATGAAACACAAACAAAGCAAACAAATCTGAAACCGAGTGCAAAGGCCATCAATAAAACTGCACAATGAACACAGAAAGCAGTCATGCTGCCCTCTTGTGGTAGAAGTATGAGAAAAATTCCATATGGTATACCCTGAACTGCTGGGGGCCACAATTCTCTCCTAGTCCAAGTAATAAGACTGTCAAATCAGGATGGTCAATGAGCAATAATCACCCAGCTAAATGAGAGGGTCAATCACATTATAATTGTACATTGCTGGCATACTGAACCTGCCACAACTTAGTAGTCTGTTTCAAGGGCCATCTAGATGTTTTAAAGGGCCAGGCCAGGTGCTTGCTGGATATAAAACCTGGGCATAAGCTAAAAATGAAAATCTCTCTCTCTCTCTCTCTCTCTCTCTCTCTCTCTCTCTCTCTCTCTCTCTCTCTCTCTCTCTCTCTCTCTCACACACACACACACACACACACACACACACACACACACACAGAAAAAAAAAAGAAAAAGATTTGTAGATTGTTGGATTTCTCAGGCTCTGTATCCAAATGTAGTACTCATCTGAAACTTTAGGATAAACAAGCACTTGGCCAGAATGTTGGGGTGTGCGGTAATGCTCACAAAACAGCAGCTCAAGAGCCAGACGCAAGCAATTTTGTCTGTTCTGCCCCCCTGCCCCCTCCTATCCTATCCTGCTTTGGCAATAAAATAACACACCTGTGTCTTGCCAAGCTAAGTGGGGTTGACATGTTCTCACAAGGCATGACCTGTGCACGCAGGTCTGAGGACATGGGCTGTTTACCCATCACACCTCTCAAAGCCTAAATACATGTATAATGTAGGTATATTTCTTTCCATGGAGGTTAGGGGGCCCAGTGCACTGGTACAGGTAATAATTTTGCCCTCACCCCACCCCTTCAAAATGGGGAAAATAAGAAAATTTAGAAATAATGGACGGGACCAAGTCTGGAAATTAAAGGGGCTTCTGGTATGCAAGTAGGGTAAACAAAAATGCCCAAAACACCAGCATGGAAAACTCTTTAACCTCTCTCCCCCCCCCCCCCCACTCACCCACTTTATGGTGGCATATTGACAAAAAGCAAATCTAGCACACTTATCTTGTCTTCTGTACCTTGTTCTATACTGTGGAAGTAAAGGCCCGGAATGGTCAGTGGTTTTGGCATTGCCCTGGAAGTGCCACATCATAGTTTTCTAGGCAGTGTAAAAGCCACTGGGTACATGTATGTATGAGTAATTGAAGGAAGGCTCTGATTGATGGGAATCTGAATTAGGCCCTGTTGGCAAAAGGGGGGGGGGATCCAATAAACCATATATATAGTTTTATCTAAATAATCCAAAAAATAACCTTAATCCTAGATCTTTCGCTTTTCAATAATCCAATAATCCTTTGATAAATTTTATTAATCCAATAATTGTATTTTTTGGATCAAATAATCCCAAAGTCCCTCAAAAAGGCCCAATGATTCTAAAACACTAACAGGATCCCCTGAACAGGGCAACTTATATTTCACACTAGATAAGTCTTCATTTATAGATGCACATGAGGAAAATTAGTTAGTAGCATGGTGTGAGCATGGCATGGGTCAGTCAAGGGTGGGGGCCTGAAACCAGGCAAATTCACCTCACCTGACGACCGGACAGCTGCAAGAAAGTAGTCCCTGTCCAACTGGATTCCCACCACTCCTAAAGAGACTACTTCAAGACCTCCCTGTTGCTCCTCCTCCTCCCCCCCCCCCCCCCAGGCACACACTTGACTCTGTCTCACCAGGCCTCAGTACATTATCCAAGCCCTCCCTTGTCTAATTACTCTCACCCATTAATAACTGTCACTGTTGGCTGTCTGTAGCGACACACGGTATGGACATGGCCATGAGGGATGGAGATTCCATCCCAACAGAAAACTTGGCCCTCAGGTCAACATCACTGAGCACTGGACCCACTCAGCTGATCAATGTACGATAGAACTGTCTCCTGCCTGCAATAGCACTGCCATAAATACATATGACAACTGGGCTGTAAAGTTGCAGTTCAAACAAATGTGGAGGAACTGTTTTTCACTGGGCATTCCAGTGACTTTCAAAGCAAACCAGAGAAAGAGAGAGCGACAGAGAATTTTTGACATATGAAGCTGCTGTTCAAACAGTGAAAAAGTGTTGTAACCACGGCAGACAGAGATAAGGACTTTGAAAGTACAGGACATTCTGCTAGTTTTGGTTCAGATACGTCTTTTCCTGAGTATGATATATCCATGGGCATTTCAGGAGGTTTATCTGCTGGTCTGGTTTTGGCTTCTGAATCTGGGCATGACTCGACCAGTTTTGGCTTCTGAATGGGGCATGATTCAACCTCATGATACACAATGACAGGCAGGCGAGCATATGTCAAATGCACTCCAAGCTGAAAAGGGCAGAGCTATTAAAATCGTGTACATCAAAGAATCGACAATTTGAAAGCGGTTGTCATGTGTGTTATCAAAAGTCTGAGAGTCAAACTTCTCTTGGGAATCGGGAAAACTGTGTTTTAAAATTGGATAGCATATACAAGCAGGTCAGAGAACTGGAAGACAGCTTGAAAGAGATGTACAATGCAGAAGAAAGTCATTGATATTGATACCAGTTACAGATACAAGAGTGCATAAGCACACCGTTCCCACCCAACCACTTTGATTACAGTGAGCCGTTTATTTAAGGAGCTGGGGGCAATTCCTATTTCATTATTAGGTCCGCTTACACACCCGTGATTCGTGACTGACTGAAAATCTTTGCCCTGATTTGCGATCAGGGAAGTTCCGTGTTATGTGTCCTTGATCAAAATAAATTCATGTACATATAAAACGTGACTGGAATTTTACGATTTGATGCTATCTGTGATTATTATTGTTGATGTATAAATGTGATCAAGAGTTTTATAATTAGAAGTTAGAACTACAGTGACTGTGAGGAGGGCTGATAAATTTAACATGAGAACAGCTTGGAATTAACGGTGGCCTATGAACCACAGTGGCATTTCCCCACCCCTTAACATTTAACAAGAAATATTGATATTCATAATTAAAATCTTCGAAAATTGTGCTTACATTTTAAAATGGCCGGCAAGCTGCTTAACATTTAATCCCTATTCAAATATCAATAATTTGAATTTTAGATATCTAAAAATCAAATTACATTTATCTAAGAGTTCACTTTAGGCATCTTTAAAGATGGCTGAATTAAATATATCTAAAACTGAGCATTACCTATCACTGCATAAAAAGTAAAATGGTAGGCCTACATCATAAACATATAAAAATCAATACAGATATCTATGGGGCACCATTTTACTATTTATCTTGTATTTCTTGATATTAAGC
This sequence comes from Hermodice carunculata, assembly GCA_964020975.1. Lineage (NCBI taxonomy): Eukaryota > Metazoa > Annelida > Polychaeta > Eunicida > Amphinomidae > Hermodice > Hermodice carunculata. The sequence goes on from OZ026617.1 coordinate 95,760,670, forward strand.
TAGCAACTCTTTATATTAATGACTTCTTGATATCCAGAAATACATTTCTTGATATCAGGAACTTGATTTCTTCATATCAAGAAGTCAAATTCTTAATATATAGAAGTCTCCCTCTTGATATAAGAAAATCAAGTTCATGATATCTATGGGGCACCATTTTGCTATCTACCCAGAATTTCTTGATACATGTATCAAGAAGTCAAATTCTCGATATCAAAAGGTCTTTCTTGATATCAAAAAGTTATTTTTGATATCAAATTTAAGTCAAGCACTTGATATCAAAAAGTTGAATTCCTGATATCAAGAAATCTACTTTTTGATGACAAGAAGTCAAATTCTTGATATCAAAAAGTAGGCCTCTTGATATCATAGAGTCAATTTTGTGATATCAAGAAATGACTTACAATTCTTGATAACAAGAAGCAAATTTCTGATATCAAGCAGTTGACTTTTTGATATCAAGAAATGACTTCTGATGGCTAAATGGTAGGTTAATTTTGTGGTGCTAATTGCATATGTGTTAGCTAATACCAAATAGGCAAATTCTGACATAAGGTGTGGCGGAAGCTAATAATGTGGACAGTGATGTTACACTCAAGTTAAAAAGAAAACTACATACTAGCAGATAAAAGATGCCATGACACTGTACCCTTTGACTGCTGTATTGTGTCAGGAAGTATCAGATTACTAAAGGCAGATTTATGAAAGGGCTGCTAGCATATCAATGTTTTCTCTAGTCCTGTTGCATTAACCAGAGGAGCACCAGATAATCTAAAAGCTGAAGCACATTTGCAAGGACCATTTATTCACTGCTTGGACTTCTTGATATCAAGAGGTTAACCTTTAGATATCAATAAGTCTGTATCACTTCTTGTTATGATGACGTGACCTCTTGATATCAAGAAACAGGGGGACTTCTCGATACCAAGATGTGGAGTTCTTGATATCAAGACCTGTACATGTAGTTAATTTCTTTTCTCAGAAGCCACCTCTTGGGCGTCATGTGAGTAATTTACATTGCATCTCTGCATATAATTCTCTGAAACAATACCTAGTCCTGCTGACCTACCACTGTAAAATGAGGATAACACACCCAGGTAGAAAGCTGCATTTCTCAATACAACCTTACCAAGTGGGTAATGCTGGTTTGATTCCAGTGCTATCCCTTTTGATTTTAAGTTTAGTATGTACCTACAGGAATCCTTGCTGGCATATTCATACCTGGTATAAAGTTAATGACCTAATATGCCGTGGCAAGTGGCTGCAATAGGGAAGCTGAACAGGTTCAGCTTCAACCGGTTTCAGGCCTGTTCCAGGCCTCGCCAAGAACCGAAAATGAGCAACTGTCAACTGATGCTCAAGAGCCTGGTATTTATACTACAGGGCATCTACATCGTTGCCAATGTTTGCACGTTCCATTGTTTACATTGGCTCATAGCTTCACTGTGAATTACGTTCGTAATTCCAGTTTGTTCCCATCCAACTATGTTTTGGGAAATGGCTATTTTCCAAACAAGGAAAACAGTTGAACTGACCTGAATGGGTCATTCAGTACATAAGGCTCCACAAAGAGTGCCGGTAAGCCTTGTTTATGTCTCCTGTGTGGGGAGTGGGGAAGCTTGCTAGATTCCCTACAAGCTGCATTGTGACAGTTAAGGTGCTTACACACACTACCGTGTTAAAAAGTGTTGCTTATCATGGGGCAGTGGGCTAAGACAATAAAAATTAAGCACAAGACTGAACAAGAAAGCTCATTTTCACATGAAATTGAGGCCAAATGGTATAAAATTAAGATCAAAAGTGACACGACCAGAACAAGGCTCTTGCACTGATACGCTCATATTGAGAAAATAGATAGTGTTTCCCGATGCACGGACCATATTTTACAATGACCATGAACATGCTTTTATTAGTTAACAGTTACTGTAAGTTGCTTTATTTTCGCATGTATAAATTTTCACGGTTTTTGTATTTTTGACATTTCACTGTAGTTTTAATTTCACTGTTTTGGACATAATTCCCATTCAAACAATGTTAAAATACTATTTCAATGTGTTTTTTATTTTCACGGTTTTGTGCTATCAGCGAAATAAGCGAAAATAAGAATACAGCGAAATTAAAGCAATTTACAGTAGCTTGCTCATGGAGAGAGCACAGTTGAACAGTGGAAATACATACAGAGGAGTAAATTAGAGCATGAATCATACAGCATATTCAAATACATGTAGATGTAAAGCAAAATGAACGATGACCATGATACAAAAAAGTGGTGTCTCCATTTCAAATGATGCGGTAAGTACATTTAGGAGAGTAAGATTTGTTCGCACCTGGGACTTCATGTTGTACATCAATCTGAGAAACCAATTAGTTATTCAACTAGCACAAAGAAAAGGGTTATTCAGTTCCAACGGACCCTATGGTGTAATGGTTAAGACAGGTCACTCTTATGACACACTTCTCCAGAACTGTCCAGGTTCAAATCCTGCTGGATCTCTTATCTAAAAGTGAGAACATCTGAAATGTCCATATGTCCAGCTACCATAAATAGTCCCAAAGAGAAAAGAAAATGAGCAGCTGTTCAAGTCAAATCATCGAAGAATAAACCACTGGTAGGAACAATTGAACACGATCCTAAACTTGATCTGGGAATTATAGTGGTACATTTACATCATGTGCAATTTGGAAGTCCTATTTGAAAAAAAACCCAAACTTTTTGAGTTACATCAAAAAAAAAAAAAAAAAAATCGCACAAATGACCCTGTGTCCTTCAAAAGTAGGTCAAGGTTATCCCATTTTAAACTCAGCCTGGGCATTACAGTGGTAAATATTTGTGTCCAATTTGGAAATCATACTTCAAAATTAACTTTTCGGGTTAATATCTGAATATGAAAAACTGATGGACAGACAGACAGACAGACATACAGACAAAAGATTACTATATGTATACTATAAATCTTTCAGGGGGTGGGACAAGAGCATGCACAGCAAATGATAGGAACCAGTAAATTTGGTTGTCACAAATTAAACAGTGACTCAGACAACGAACACAGAATATTACTTTTCAGTCCACATTTTACCTTCTGAGATGATCCCCTGGACACTGACAAGTGGCCCTTCACCACAAAACAAGACAACCTGGACTGCAAAACAAGCAACACTGTGGAAACATCCATTTGAAAAAAAAAAAAAAAAAAGGACCAGTCAGCAGAGACCAATCGGCAAACTGTCAGCACAAGGTCTTTTTTTAAAATATGTATATATATATACAGATATAATTTGTCTTTGGACGCCTTAACCCTGAACAGCTATTTTTATTGACTGACAATGGCATATGTTCCAGCAGATTGGCTGTAGATGCCGCCTTCTGGTGGCATAATGCGTCACTTGCCTTTCTCTTGCCCCTTCACTGAAATTCTTTTACCAATCAATGCACAACAGTCAGGAGACTCTGCGTACAGGCCTCTACTCTTTTTTTTTTTTTTTTTTTTTTTTTTTTTGTGATATCCATACAGGTCAACTTTAAATCATTAGGTGAAAACCAAAACCAAAGGGGGGGAGGGGGGGGGAGAGAGAGAGACTACTGTTGCTTGTGTTCATCATTTCCACTCACTCGCACCTGTTGGAAGTCTACTTTTAACCAAAGTCCAAACCCGAAATCCATGACCATCTTCAAAATGTTCATTTCATATTCTTTAGGGGAGAGACTACTGTTGCTTGTGTTCATCATTTCCACTCACTTGCACCTGCTGGAAGTCTACTTTTAACCAAACCCGAAATCCATGACCATCTTCAAAATGTTCATTTCATATTCTTAAGGTTGGCAAAAACAGACAAAAAAAAAAAAAAGAAAAACAAAACTTTTTTTATTGCCAAGTTACATTGAACTATTTCATTTTATAAAATAATGCAATGCCAAAGGTACTGAATTCACTTTAAAGGTCTAATTTTCTGGTACGTTTGTATTTGTATAACTTCCCCGCGTGTTTCCTGGCGGTTCGGTCACCGCACACGGCCCAGCATTGATCCATGTGTCCGTGTGTCAAAACCGCGGCATGTTGAACTTGTATTAAGTTTTCTTAATAAAACTGAAAAACTCAAGACTCAAAGAAAAAGCAAACAAACATACACAAAAAATGAACAAAAAACAAAACAAAATAAAACAACAAAAACCTCCAAGAAGCAAAACAAAAACAAAACAAAAGACAAGCACACAAACAAACAAAAAACGACTGACGAGGAAAGTGCATGGTCGAGCAAAAAAAGCTGGGTCGATGTGTTACTTTTATAGCACGAGACAAGTGACACGCTCAAGAAACACGGCATCTTCCGTGTTCGCTCAATATCGTGATGGAGTCCCCGTAATTTAGTTCACACTGTCATATCAATGCGACAATCAATTATTGTTTTATATTTTCAACCACCCGTCGCCCCGGTGCGATTAGCTCTTTCTGATGCGATAGTATATGTCTGCCCATGCGACAGAGTTGTCTGTACAAGGACAGTACATATATGCTTGTTGAAGCAACACATTCTTGGCCCAACCGCACGCTTCGTGACTGAAGTTCTTGACGCTGCCACCGTGAAGCTATGTGGAGTAATGGCATTTCACACCTTCAGCTAATCAATAGAGATCTACCCAAGAATAGATTTCAACGTTCCAAGTGCCTCTATACGCTCTGTCGGCAATTTTAATTTGCATCGAGAAAGTTTCCTGAAACGGGTGTAAAGCAGTATAGTGTGTTGCCCTGGCTAAGACGATCTGAGTTTGAAATTTAGTGACGTTCACATTACATAATGACCCTTAATTGTAATTGTCTGCTATTTCCCTAGAACCCAAGAACATTTTATGTCAACTGCCGTTACAAAGTCGAAAATTGGGATCATATGCCTTGCGGCGATTTCAGAGTAGGCTGAAATAAAAACTGTCAAAATAAATAAAAATAAAAATAAAAATACCCCCCCCCCCCCACACACACACACAATAGATGTGGCACACAAGCAGTAAACAATATAAAACGGAGAAGGAAATTCTGTATACGCTTACCTGATGCTCTGTCCACGCAAATCTGGATAATGACAAGACATGTCAGTGAAGTTGTGAGTGCATGTGTCCATACACCCAGGGCTTGGTTCACTCCAATATTCATTGATGCTTTACGCACAGTTCTGCGTTCCCGCGCTCACTCAAATACAACTGACAGCTTATGACTACAGTGAATCGACTGTGTGAAGCAGAAACCCAAAACACTCCTCTTTGGCTTTTAACACCACTCCAACATAAAATGAGTTGCAAAACTTGTGCTAATTTTGTTAGTTTCGTTGATGCCACTCGCGTTTCCCACTTGTGAAGGCCTGTGAATAGTAACTTCCTTCACTGTGTCTATGATACCTTTCCCTGCTGCTTGTATATTTAAATACTCTTGCCACGTGCGTCTGAATGGGTGCGTAACAACAGTTGTGAAACCCTGTGCTGATTGGGTCACGTGAACAGACAAGTCCATTTCGACTAGCAGGGAGTCAGGCGTGCAAAAATTCGGATCACACACCGAGTGCCGCAATGCACTTCTGAGCGTCAATCAATCTGGCTCACTCAATCGTTGTGTCACCAGACTGCAATGACGTGCATGTCTGTTTGTACATCTCTGATGACACATACAAATGTTCATGTCCTTGCCTCATTCCTTGAATTCCGAAGACAGCAGTAAACTGACGGACATGTTTTCCAATATTTCAAGAAATTGATCACAGTGTTTCGCAACATGGCTAACTACAGGACTGATTCGAGATAAACGGGTCCGGTATCTTTGCAGGACAAGAGTTGCGTACAGTATATTTTTTATGCTATGGTTAGATTTGAAGTGTAAAATTCATCAAATTGAGGAAAATAAGTGGATATGAAAAAAAGCCCATTCACTGACTTTTAACACAGGCATTCTTTTTCTCCAGGAATTCTGTGTAAATTTTTCTTGCGTCTTTCCTTCTTGGTATGTACTTATCCAGCGTTCTTCTTGGAACTGGTTTATGCATAGTCGCTCAAATAATTGAACGACCATACCATTGTACTTGTTGCCTCCTTACGTAGAGCAGTGAAAATATGCAAGTTAGGGTCAGTATAAATTTAAAATCTTGAATAACTTTGAAAACAATATAAGCGATGTCCTCTAAACCCCTGTACATACGCAATTGAAGATCGTGTATATGTTACGAATAGTGACCAAAAGTTATGATGCTAAATGGGGGCATCGCAAAATTGAAATCTTCAAGGACTTAAAGGCTATGACAGATACATAATGTTATGTCGTTCTAGCTTCTATCTGTCTGTCATTGGTCGTTTTGCATCTAAAAATATTTTACAAAAGTTGTAGCATTGTAAATTATGCTAACTAGAAACATTGAAAACTTAAATATATCAAAACTATTCATTCAAACTTTTACCTGTATATACCGTGCATTGACCATTATGCTCGTGTCTTCTGAATATAGAATAAAAGATTGTAGGTTCCTAAATTATGTCAATTTGGGATGCTTCAAATTTTAAATCTTGACAATCTTTATGACTATGACAGATAAATACACCATTCCTACTTTTTATTCATGTTCTTGACCATTTATCACCAAGTGAATGTTATACGAAAGATAGGGATTTAAAAGTTGCTTAGATGAGAGACGCTTAAAATCTTGAACACATGTACTCAAAGCTATATAGTAGAGCGGAATGCCGTTCTCACTATTATATACCTTTACATATATGTGCCGTTGCCCATAGCGCATCTTATACGAGCATTGAACAAAAGTCGTAACACTTTGGATTATGTTAGCTACTTGCAGTTTTAATTCTTAATCTTCATTGTCTTCATAACTATAATATAGATTACATTCTCACTTCTAAACGTATATATTATTGGCTATTGCGTAATGAAGATTGAACAAGAGTCTGGACATATTAAAATATACTAGTTGGGACATTTTAACTTCCAAATCTTGAATGTTTTACAGACAAAAATAAATACAGATGCATTTCCAGGTTCACCTATGTGTTATGGACCAATGTACTACAGAAAATTAAACAAAATATGTAGGTTTTTAAATTACTATGCTTTTACTTGGGGCATTTCAAATATTCAGTCAGGATATATTTTCAAAATTATCACAGATAAAGATATCAACCGAACTACGTTTTTGTTACTGACGATTACGCATCCAATAAATATTGAGCAAAATTTGTGAGATTTCAAATACTGACTTTGCATGGGTAGCTCTTCAGCATCTGAGAAACTATAGTAGACAAGTATGTTATGCTTCGATACATATTCTCTCTCTCTCTCTCTTCCCCTCCCTCCCCTCTCTCTCTCTCTCTCTCTCTCTCTCTCTCTCTCTTTCTTTCTTTCTGTTCAATTAATCGTTAGTTTCTTTAGAAGACATTGCAATTCGGATGTGTGGACCAGAAATGCCATCCGGAATCAATATTACCACGATCATTTTCTCAAGTTATGCAAGCGTCGATATTACCACGATCATTTTCTCCAGTCATGCAAGCGCAATATTACCATGATCATTTTCTCCACTTATGCAAGCGGAATATATTAACAATTCAGAATTCAAATCCGATCAGCCTCCCCACAAACTTACTTACGGTTATCACGAAAACCTAACAGAAATAACACACAAAGATCGTGTGATGTATGTTGGTATGTATAATCTGCATATATATATATTTATACATATATATATATATATATATATATATATATATATATATATATATATATATATATATATATATATATATATATATATATATATATATATATGAAGGGGCACTCAAAATAATTAAAAAGATTTTTTTTTCGTGTAACAAATCGCCAAAGTTTCCGTGCAATAACTGGGGTGCAACGTGCATGGAGTGTACACACATTGTAACCTTCACCACAGAAACACGTATCGTGCAGCTCTGTGTGTATGCGATCGATGTAAGAAGGTGGGTAAGGGGAGGTTTCTGTACGCTGGTACAGGTAATTATTTTTCTAGAGTACATAGTACGGAAAATAAAAATCTTTCAAAATTTTTGGATAGTACGAAGTACGTAAAACAAGAGGGTTTCCAGTACGCCAGTACGGTAAATAAAAAGCCCCAGTACGCCAGTACGGGAAACCCCTTTCCCACCCTCATGTAATTGCCTGCTCAGCTGATCATGGATAGCTGTTTCTTCTGTGGCCTGTCAAATCTGACCATCAAGCTCACCCTCCGCCGCATCAAATAATAAAATATTCTCAGTTAATCGTCACACCACCGTGGCCGTCGCGACTTTACCCCTTAACAGCAAAATCGCCGAACGCTGGGAGTGAATGGGTTTATGCCCTTTGTAGCAATATCACTGAATGGTGGAAGAATCATGCTTGTCACAAAGAGTCACCCAAGGTTTAGGGTTAATATTACGCCTGTCTAGACACATGAAGCACACAAGAAAAAAGAATATGACAATAACTGGGCGATGTGTCTACTTTTACAGTTGTAATTTGTATTTATTTGGGGTTGGTGTGCAACACTAAGTGTTTAGTCTCCTCCCTCCCTCCCCTCTTCCGAAGAAAGAGAGGAAGTCTTTAGTGGCCTTCTTGATGCATCTATATCGAATCAAACCGACACACAATTTCAGTCACGTTAAACGTTAAACCGCACAAGAAACAAAAAAAAAAAAGAAAAAAAAATATTAAATATTCCGGAGATGCTGCTGCAGAGGCGAAAACACTTTCAGCAAGTTTTGCTGATGCACCAAAAGCAGCTGAAGCGCAGTTACAATGGTTTGAGTTGACACTGGTCATATGATATGAGGAAGCCATACGTGAGCCTCCATGCCAGCAAGACAGAGAGAGAAGAAATCCTGCATGCATTGTGTTTGATGTGCACAGCAGCCTCTGGTGGCAACAGTGTGAACTAGAAAGTAAGAAAAGCGCGCAGCAACAAAGCGTTTGTGCCTTGACTTGAAAATGGAAGCTGGAATGATATCTGTACGTATCTTTTGGGGTTTTTTTTGTTTTTGCTTTTGTTTTAAGATTTCAACTTAAAACTGCGACCTCGTTTAATTTTCATTAGGTCGGTATCATGCGTAATGGTCAATGAGAGAAGGCATCAAAAGTTCAAAGTTCACAGGAAGCTAAAGCATTTTAAAAAGTTTTGGCTCAGACCCTTCCCCGCCCTCCTCCTTCCGAAACCGAAGATGACTCAACATTGAAATATCACCCTCTCGGATATGACATGGCACAAATTTGATGCTATACTTATTTGCGACGTGGAACTGATCGTATCATGGAACTGAACTTTATTAGTTGTATCATGTACACACACAAATCATGACATTTTGCTAAGAAAATTAACATATACACAAATACAGGAGACAAGTATTTCACTAACACGATACAAGAAGTAATAAATACATTTAATGTTACAACAGCACAATCACATGTGATATACATGACAACACGTATACAGAAAAATAGCGTTTGCCAAAGATTCTCTCTTCTTCTGTAAATATGTAAAAATTTCTTTACTGTTGCATGCAATTTTGTCAATGTCGTGTAACTTGATGATGGATAAAAAAAAAATCGGAATCATCTACATTGCCAAATATCGCCAAAATATCGGTCAGCGCATTGTATAGGTGTTTTGTTTTCAGTTTCATATGTTTCACAAGCTATTATAACGTGATATATTCGTCTTCTAAGATATTAAAATTTTCGCACAATCCTTCTTCTAAAAGGATTTTATGTGGCCTTCTGTGTCTACCAATTTCAATTTTCAAATTATGTGAACCTATTATAAATCGTTTGATGTTTTTCCTCAATGTATAATCTTTAGTCACCAACAGATATTTCTCTAACTCGAAAGTTTCTTTGAATTTAGTATATGTACGTAGTTTTTTTTTGTCGGAACCAGAACTGCTTTTCATCGTTTCTTGCCATTGGATGATAAATTCTTTTAGTTCTTTCTACAAAAGTCCGAGTAGGAAAAATGTCAGCGCACAAACCGACATTTTCCCACATTTTATTAAAAGCCAAATAAGTTGAAAATGTTTTCAAAAGATGCAATCCATTTAAACTTTCCGGTATCAATATATTCCACATTACAAGAAAGCAATCATATAATAATACGTAAATACAGGACTCTTATGTCCATCTAGGGATATGATTTGCATGTCGAATTGTCATATATAGATATATAACTTTGGTTTAAACACATTTTGTCGAAAATATAATTGGGAGTCAGGGCATACCTCTATATTAATCCCTCTTGCACAGAAAGGAAGAGTAGTTGGACACTGCACAACAAGGGGGACGATAAACTTGCTCGACACACTTGTTAGAGATGTAACAAGACGTAACAAGACAGAAAGAGTGGCACTCCCACACAGCTTGAAGAAGTAAACCAGGACAAGACTCCACAGACAGCAAAAGGCCGGGGGGGGGGGGGAGTAAATCTTCACACTATATGTTGATATAGATATTACATATGATAACTGCTTCGTGTTTAAATATACAGATATACCATCATACCAACCGTCATGTCACTGCCGCGAGTCTACCTGTGTCATTGATATACTACTGGACGGCCATTTCATTTGGGGGGGGGGGGGGAGGAGCAATTTTTGGAGCAATAAGGGAATGTTTGGATTGTCCACCAGCCATTTCATATGAAGGTCTCCATGTACGCTGTTGTATTTCATTCGCAGCCGAGTCATGAATAACTGCCAGTCGACGATTACCAATATAGAAAAGCTTGTTTGTTTTACCAACGTTAATAATACGTTTAACACTCTTTTTGAAATCAAGAGTAGACTCAGCATTGCGCACAGACAAATGCAACTCGTTCCATAATCTAATCACGGAAGGAAAGCATGAACTGTCGAATAAGTTTGTTTGCGTACGTATGTTTGACAAATTTTGGCGTGATCTGACGTTATACTTATTGCGTTCAGACACAGTGGTTGGAACTAGATTCCTCAGATATTGAGGTGCAAGACTACGCATGATATAGCAGAATAGAATCAATTTACTTTTCTTTCTTATCTCTGATAGCTTTTCAAGACCCGTTTCTTCATAAATAAAATTGTGGTTAGTGCTCCTTGTTGCCCCTGTTATTAGTCTCGCCGCAGAAAGCGGAACATTTTGAAGCTGTTGAGACTCCTGTAAAGAACAATCGTCCCACACAACTGAACCATACTCAAGAATCGGACAGGCAAAGCTGTAATAAATAATTTCTAATGACTTCCCGCTTAAGCAATATTGAAAATATTTCATGATATTAGCAATTTTTGTTCTTCTTGTAACCAATCTGTTAATGTGACTAGTCCACGTCAAGTTTGATCTTATTATCAATGCCTAAATGCTTATGTTCATCTCCGGTCTGTAAGGTTTCGTCCATAAAGACAAAATCAGAATAATTGAGAAGTATTGGCTTCTTAGATATGATCATACTTCTTGTTTTTGACGCGTTAAACGAGACCAGCCATCCATGCAACCAACTCTCCATCTCATTCAGATCCAGATTCAGAGAATAGATCGCACAGGTGGCCTCTTCAGCTTCAATAAAAAGGGTTGTATCGTCTGCAAACAATCTAATAGACCAGTTCACCACATTAACGTCATCATTTATATAAATTAAGAATAACAGGCGACCAAATACAAATCCCCGAGGGACTCCTGCTCAAACTTTACACCCAAAGAGACGCAGCTCCTGGCAAAACGGCTCGTTGCCTTCAACCTTCTAAATAATCTTCGAACCACCTAAGAAGGGAACCACTAATTCCAGTCTTTTTAAGTTAGTGCAGGAGACCAGGGTGGTAAACTGGGTCACACGCTTTGGTGATATCGCAAAAAACAATCCTTCCATCTTTTTGCAGATCAGTAACTTCACAAAAAGTATCAAAAGACAGAAAACCTGGTTGACAGTACTGTCGCCAGGGGCGAATCCAGACTGACAATCAGATAGAACATTATCTCTAAAATAACTATAAACGTGTTCAAATATTTCTCGTTTAAACACCTTACTGACGCAACTCAACAGCGAAATAGGTCTATAATGGGAGAGGTCATAATTAACAATTATCTGTGTATTCAGCTGAATACACAATCCGATACACAGAATTCTTCGGAGCCACAGATGTGTGTTCCCATTGGATTGCATGTTGAATTAACCTCAAATTAAAAGACTACATTTAAAGCTGCAAGAATGAAATTTACGTGAACATTTCATTTTTGTACATATTTTACCCCACAAAGTTTGCTGTTTCTGTAACCGGTGGTTTTAAAGTTATTAAGGTGTAAATTGCGATGAAAAATAATCGAAATACCCAACTCTGTCCTTAAATTACTGAGATGCCCTCTGTACAGGAGAAAGGTAGACGCTTTTTTTTTCTCTCCCCTGTTGCTACAAAGACAAGGGTCTCCTCTTTTGAAGACTGAGACAACGCTTGCTCTCTTCCATTCTGTTGGAAATTCGTGATAGGACAAGGGCATATTGAATAGTTTTGCAAAAGTTTGCGCAGTAACTGGTGTAGCTTCCTTAACGACTCGAGGACTGATTTTCGACTGATTCCGTGCCGGCCACTTGCCTTAGAAACATCAAGAGTTTCTAAAACGGTTCTAATCTCTCCTTCGTTGATACTTAAATTTTCATAGCGACTCTTTATGGCGTTTGCTTTCAGTATAATAAAGAAGCCCCCCCCCCCCCACATTTGCCCAACACGAAGACGATGTTTTCCGTACCCGTCTTGTTTTTCTGATTTTTTGCACACCGATGTTGTGCGACAATACACGAAACCCAACAACAGCGCCTCCAGAATATTTAAGTTTTTTCCTTGCATAATTTAAGTGTTAAAGCGACCGAAAATTTTGCATCAGTTTGATTTGATACTGATTGTCCAGGAAGGATGTAAAAATCTTACTTATTTGTTTATTCATTTAGTTAATAAAATAAGTAAGTTATTCAGTTAGTTAGTTAGTCAGTCAGTCAGTCAGTCAGTCAGTCAGTCAGTCAGTCAGTCAGTCAGTCAGTCAGTCAGTCAGTCAGTCAGTCAGTCAGTCAGTCAGTTAGTTAGTTAGTTAGTTAGTTAGTTTAGTTAGTTAGTTAGTCCCCGCAAACATCGGTAGGCAAAACGATTACTCATTAGTATCTTTGCGCAATATGGTTGGGTTAGATTCGACCGGACTGTAAATATAGGAGGAAGAATAGCTCGAAGGTTCAAGCTGCCTTGGAAGTGTGACTGTGTATTTCCGATATGTTCCATCATAATTTGCAAGTTTCCTTGAAAACTGCTGTCTGTGCAAATACCGAAATTCTTGCGCTAAATTTTGGTGTACAACTGAAATGTTATTTAGTTGGTAAAATTCGAAAGTAACACAATTATTATTTATCAGAATGATCCGACGGAAATACATATCTATTGTCCAGCAAAAGACCCTCTGCTGCATGCATCCAGAGACAGTGACTGCTTCGCAGGAAAAACATCTCTTACCCATCAGAATTAAAGTATTTTGGTCTCAACACACAATTTTCTGTTTTTCCCAAAGTTCTTTACTATGTATGTGTGTCAACACAGATATTCAGTTTTTTTTTTATTTATGTCCGGGTGCCAACCCAGACATATTATTTTTCCTCGCGTTCTTTCTTTCTTTCTTTCTTTCTTTCTTTCTTTCTTTCTTTCTTTCTTTCTTTCTTTCTTTCTTTCTTTCTTTCTTTCTTTCTTTCTCTCTTTTTTGTCCGGAGTTTTGGTCAGACACTATAATTCCCAAAAGCACCAAACTTGCCATGGTGACTGACCTGCCAATGAAATTTTGCCATTTGGTTTGGAATAGTCAAGATGGTTAAAATTATGCAAATGAGGGGCAATTAAAATTTTAGAAGCTCTGTATCATCAAAACTATTATAGATAGACACAATGTTCTAACTTACGCATATAGATTTGAGACAAGTGGCAAATCCAATAGCATGCAAACAAAAGTTGGAGAATTTTAATGTATGCTTAATTCATCGAATTTCTCCACTCTCCACACATGCAGGCCTTCAACTGCTTGTTGACCTATTGCTTAACCTCCATGGTGCTAGGTAGCCATTTTGCATTCATAATCATAGCCGCATCTTATGAACCATGAAACAAAGTTGTAGAATTTTAATTTATGCAAATTAGGAGGATACACAAAATTTAAATGTTGAATAGATTCAAAACTATCATAGACAAAGGTGCCATTTTAACTTCATTCTATATGTTTGTGAGAAAGGTACATCCAATGAATCATGAGCCAGAATTGTAGAATTTTAATGTATGCAAATAAGGCGAATACACAAATGTGAGTCTTTCATAACTTCAAAACTATTATACATAGAGGTACCATTGCAACTTCAATTTGTAAGTTTGTGACAAAGCCACATCCAATAAACCAAGAATCAAAGTTGTAACATTTTAATTTATACAAATTAGGCTGATACACAAAATTTAGATTATGTTAAACAATGGCAAAGTGTAGCATTTTAAACTGTCCTCATTTTGAAAGCACCCAGACAGATTTGCTGTGAAGCAAATCTTCTTTTCTATTTCTTTCCTTCTTTCATTTTTACCAGCGAATTTGTCTGACAATTTTCTCGGACTCTATTACATTTGGAAACTCCAAACTTGCCATGATTATAGCTCCAGACATGAAGTCATGTCTTTTTATGAAGAGGGGTGATGATTTTGAAAATTATGCACATTACGGCAACTCGAAAATTTAAATCTTGACTATCTCAAAAACTATTGTAAGTACAGGTAACCAATCCAAATTTAATTAATATGCTTGTAACACTGCACATTTTTGTAATTTACATGTGACCTCTAAAGGTCAAAGGTCATGGTTATTTTGCCATTTGAGATTTTCTTCCAGCCATAAATCGGTCAATTTTTATTCAGCTTTGGTCATGTTGGGCTCCAATTGTAAATATTGTAACACTGCACATTTTTTAATTCGTATGTGAGCTCTAAAGGTCAAAGGTCAAGGTCCTTTGCACCTTCAAAATTTTCATCCAGCCATAACTCTGTCAATTTTCATCCAATTTTAACCATGTTGGACCCAAATTGTAGGTATTGCAACACTGCATATTTTTGTTATGTAAATGTGACCTCTAAAGGTCGAAGGTCAAGGTCATTTAGGCCTTTGACATTTTCATCCAGCCATAACTCTGTCAATGAATTTCCTAAGAAAACACATAAATCAGACATATTTCCTCTCCCCCCTCCACACAAGCTGGTGACTGTTTCACAGCCAGGCTGTTATGCAACCAGAGATAATTGAACTGTGAAAGCCTGGTCCCTTTACCTATCGGCACACAGGCAGTGGTGCCAGTGCCCAGTGTCTTGGGCTTACTCTTCAATCCCTTGGGAGACTGGCTGTGTTGGTTGGGTAAACTTGTCCCCATTGTTGTTACAAAGTGGGGGGAGGGGTAAGGGGTTTCCCGTACTGGCGTACTGAGCATCTTTATTTGCCTTACTTACGTAGTGGAAGTCTTTTTAATTTCCACACCTCATACAAGCTACTATTGGTACATTTTCTCATTTTCTGTACCATGACCAGGTCAAAAATTATGACTTGTACCAGCATACTAGGCTCCCCTTACCCCCCTCCCCCTTCCCCAAGCAGGCTACATGGTCTGAAGCTTTTTTGGTGTGACTCCACATAATAAGCTAGTGCTGACGGAGAGGTGCCACACACCTGGGCATCATCATCATCATCATCATCATCATCATCATCATCATCATCATCATCATCATCATCATCATCATCATCATCATCATTGAGAGGTGCCATTTTAACTGCAATCGACAGGTTAGTGACATGGCAACATCCAATGAAAATATGCGCCAAAGTTTAGCATGTCTTTGTAAAGGCAGATTCAGATAAACTACCAGAAATCACTCAAACACAGATCCAAACTCCCTGTAATGACGAACTGTAACATGGAAGGATTTTGGTCAGGGTCAGTGGGTACATTGGAGCAGGCAGGGCTCACATAGCTGTTGTATTTCTGGACCCAGCAGTAACATTTGCTCACCAGTTAAATATCTATAATATTGTTCATAACCTTTGTAAACACTGCCCACGTCCAACAAAGATTCATGTTATTTCATCCCTGTTCAGCCTGTGCAAACTTGCAACTTTAGTTTGTCCACACCTTTAGTAGGTTGGTGAACCTCAATAAGTCAAACATGTACGTGTACAATGGTATGGTTTTTTGTTAAGAGCTAAGTGAAGTTGGATGTTGCCTGTGCAAAACTTACAACTTAAGTTAACTGACACATTCAGGCTAGCGACACTCAATAGTTAAACCCACAAATCTCTGTATGAGCTATGTGAAGATGAATGTTATGAATGGCAGTGGATTAGGTGAGTCTAATAGTTGATATTAGTAGAGATTGTCACGTAAATGTTTCTATGTTCCTGTAAATAATGAAACATGAATGCATGTACTTATAAATGCAAGTATATCAATGTATAATTGTTTCACTTGCTGAAGTCATTTTATGCCCGAGATTTTCAAAGCATGGGAATTTGGTGTTGATATAGTAATTTTTACTTCATAGTATAAATGGGTTTAGCATTTTAAATGTCATGTAAAATTATGCAAATTAGGGGCAATTAAAATCTGGAAAATTCTGTATCTTCCAACCTATTACAGATACACACAAAATTTAAAGTAGTACTTACAGGTTTGTGGCACCTGTCAATCTAATGGACAGTGAACAAAAATTGCAGCATTTGACATTGTGCCAATTAGCAGCTCTTGAAATATTTAAAACTTGAATATCTCCAAAACTATGATAAATAGAGGTGCCAATCCAATTTCAATGTTTAGGTTTGTGCCATAGCCACATTCAATGAATCATCAACCAAAGTTGTAGAATTTTGGTTTATGCAAATTAGGTGAATAAACAGGATTGAATGCTTGAATACCTTTCAAACTCTTACAGATAGAGGTATCATTCCAACTTCAATTTTTAGGTTTGTGACATATCCACATCCAATGAAACATAAACCAAAGTTGAAGTATTTTAATTTATGCAAATAAGGTGAAAACAAAATTTAAATCTTGAATAACTTAAACTGCTATACACTGAGGTGTCATTAGAACTTCACTTGATAGATTTGTAGGAAAGTTGCAGACAATGAGCCATGAATCAAAGTTGTAGCAGTTTAATTTATGCAAATTAGGGAAATGCACACAATTTAAATCTTGAACAGCTTCAAAACTATTACAGATCAAGGTGCCTTTCCATCTTCAGTTTATAGGTTTTTGACACAGCTGTATGGAAAAATATTGTTGCAGGAGTTGAAGAAATACTGAATAGGCAATCTTTAAAAAATTTCCAGGCACACAGACTGATTTGCTAACAAACAAATCAAGCTTTTCTAGTTTCTTCCTTTGTTTCTTTTCTTTTCTTTACTAATGCATTTGTCCAACACTGTTCTTTGACACTATTATACACAGAAACTCCAAACTTGGCATGATTGTACCTTCATACAAGGAGTTTTGCTTTTTTATGCACAGGAATGAAGGTGGTCAAAATTATTGAAATTAGGGGCATTTGAAATTTTAGATCTTAAATATTTTCAAAATTATAATAGATAGAGACGTCATTTCAACTTTTAATAGAGGGTTAACAAAAGTTGTAGCCATTTAGATTATGCTAATTAGCAGCATTTTAAATTTTAGATTTTGAATGTCTTCAAAACTTTTATAGATGGAGATGTCATTTCAACTTCTTCTACAGGCTTATTGACCATTGCACAAGTTATGAATCCAAAGCAAAAGTTATAGCAAATTAAATTATGATCATTGGCATAATTTGAAATGTTCAATCCTGAATATCTTCAAAATTATAACAGATAGAGATGTCATTCCCAATTCTACTAAGGTATTGTTGACCATTGCACACATAATGAATTAAAAACAAAAGTTGTAGCAATTTAAATAATGCTAAGTAGAACCATTGGTAATTTTAAATCTTAAATAACGTCACAGCTATAATAGATGGAATTGTCATCCCAACTTCTACTCCTATGTTATGGACTAATACCCATCTAATGAATTCGGAATGAAGGCTGCACAAATTTAGATTATGCAAATTAAGGCATTTGCAATAAATTTCAAATCTAGAATATTTTCAAAATTACATACATGGATAGATTATTTCAGTTGTCTGATAGGTGATGACACCTGGTGAGAGAAATTTAAATTCAATAGAGTCTGAAGGTTGACTTTGTCACCAAAAATATAATAGCTAGACCTACCATTAACTTCTGTTTATATCTTCCATGACTGTGTAGCTGATTGATCCAGTTAAATGAAGTGAAATGAAGCACATTCAGTTTCTGGGCGTATGTACACATATATTGGATCTGAATTGGGGCTGAGACTAGGAATTTTTAGTCTCAGATTGGGGCAAGGCCAGTTGCCTAGCAATAGACTCGGCATCTTGGTGAAAGTGGAACCATAGGGTAGAGGTATGGTGGAAGTGTGGCTTTGAGTAATGTGTTGTCTGTAACAGGAAGGAATAGTAACAAATGAAGTCCAAGAAGGAGCTTCAGTTACATGTGCACAACCACTGGTAAAAGTCAGGTGAGGCCACCCCTCCTTCTCCCTCCTCACTAGGTACCTCAGCTGTGACAGAGCTCTATTTTTAGATGTTGCCAATCAGTATGCGTAAAGGTTGCATAACTTACGTATGCAGACTGACAGGTTGCGCCTGCATCACACACCCCAGAGAGGCTTACACACAAGCTTGGCTGCACTGTGTAAGACATACAGCTGGAATAACACACAGGTTTATGTAGCAAAATAGAACCTCAGTTTAGTAAAAGTACTTTGAGGCAATTTGAAAAAAAAAGGATTTCCAATAATTCAAGAGATAAGTTAGGTGCATCGAAGTAAGAATTGGAGCTTGTTACACTGAAGCTGCTTTGTGTCAAGTGTGGCTTTCCAACATTGTTCCTGAAAACCTGTTGATTTCACCATGTGGTCGTTTCTGCTATACACTGTAGTACTGAAGTACCCATTGTACACTGTCATAAAATATTGTCATACCAATCATATACTGTAGTACAGAAGTACCTATTGTACACTGTCGTAACATTGTCATGCCGAAACTGATGTTTGCACACAGAGCCATAACACACACACACACACACACACAAGTGTACGGTGAATACCACACATGTCATATACACGCCCATAATACAGTTCTAATACATGTGTCGTATATATCTTCACTGGAATTGCATCAACGAAAGAGAAACACGAAGTTGACATGCTTTCCGGATATCGATATAGCACTACTGTAAATATGCAAATAGTATGATATGGAGCTTGTTATGGATTGGCCTACAATGACTTCAACTTTTTTCCTATAGACTCATATTATAGCCTTTGGCTGCGACTTCAAAATCTTAAAATCTCTCAAGCATATGTTTCTTTGCTCTCTTTTCACAACTGGAGCTTAGATTTACGTCCTGTGTGTGTGTGTGTATGTGTGTGTGTGTTTGCTTTCGGGTTGTCCGTCCCGCTGTCTGTGGTTCCGTCTGTCCCACCATTTATTTGTGAACACGATAACTCAAGACCTCCTCGCCACCTGAAACTTCAATTTTCCTCATTAAGACCATTACTTGACTGGATTAATTTGTTTTTGAACCCATTATCTCAAGACACTACTGGCTATCTGAAAGTCAAATTTTCTCATTTGTATCTTGAGATAACTTTTTGTCTCCATTATACTTTGGTGACCTTGACCACATTTTCAATGTCACATGATTTTTATAAAGGTGGACCCATCAGTGAATGCTATGCACAGAAGTGCCTCCAGTTGTTACAGGTAGGGATTTGTGGTGAGCACGCAGAATGTGCCGTTTGCGTGCCTGGCCAATTGCACATGGACGACATCTCAAATCTTCATTAAATAAAAATCCATCAATGAATGATAAAATTTCACTGACGATGTCCAGCAATATACTTCTTTATGAATATTAAATAATTGCCATTTTGACTACTATTATCATCAAAGTATCACCCAGTGAGTACAAAACAACTTTATATCAATGCACTATTTTGTCTCTGACATCCGAATCCTAATCAACCAAATTATTGTTTCCATAGCAATAGATTTTTGAAATTTTGGCAAATTAAACAAAGTAAGTTTGTATAACAACTGTCCTCTTGTCTTTAGAAATACAATTTTGTTAATAAAGTTCCGGAATTCTTTTTTTATACACAAATTTAAATGTCACCTAGCAAACCTTATATCAAATCTAAATTTCGGTGAAATGAGTGGATTTTTTTGGTTAAAACCAGTTAAAGCAGCCAAAGGTAGTTATTTCTTTAAAATCAAACTTCCAAAAAGTGTCACAGAAATAAAATCTAATTTCAATTTTTTACGCAAAGCCAGTTCAATATATTAAAACTAAAAGATTTTCTTTGACACCTCAAGCAGTTGTTCCCATTGATATCCTTATCCATATTATTTACACTGGAAAATAAGTAAAATTTGATTAAATCACCCTAAAAGGTAAGAAAACTGTTGCGCTTGGAATGCAAATCAATCAACAAATTGTACGTGGATGGAAAGTCCTGATGTTAACAGTGTCGTTAACGTAAAGGTATCAGATTGTGGCCACATGTATATAGAAACGTATATTTTCACACACACACACACACATATACATATATATATATATATATATATATATCACTGCAGCGTGGCCATACAAAACTGGTAAACATCAGGGCGCATCTCTCTACCTGGTGTGGATCCGTCCAAATTTGTACAGTTATCACCATTATAAGAAATTTACGGGCTACAGTAATACTTTAGTTTCCTATTAAAACTTGGCGTCTTGGGTCATGGAGAACCATATCGATTTAATCCACATACTTATGTGACTAGTGGTGATTACATGAGAGTTATGCAGGGAAGTGACTTTTCCCCCCAAAGTTGAGACAACCACAAGATGCAAAATACGCTGAATATACAAATCACAAGAATGTAACACGAGACAGCTTGTAAAAATCTATTCCATATATTTTTGTTGTTGTTTTAAACATCTTTATTTCACCTAGATCGCCTGATAGCTACAAAAAAGGCTGATCTGGAGGCTCTCCAGACACGTCAGCATGCACACACAATAATATTACGAAACACACAGGATAAACTAGAAAGGAAGATTTGCTTTAAAGCAAATCTGTCTGTGTGCCTTCAAACGTTGTAAATATACAACTTTTATCCTTTGGTACTTCACATTACATTAACCTTGACTGGATGCAAATTTCAAAGTCCAAATGACCTTGACCTTTGACCTTTACAGGTCACATGTAAATTGTGCAGTGTAACAATACCCACAATTTAAGCAACATGAACCAAATCGGGTAGAAATTGACCAAGTTATGGTAAGATGAAACTTTCAAAGGGCCAAATGACCTTGACCTTTGCCCTTTTGAGATTACATGTTCTTATAAAAATGTGCAGTGTCGAAATACCTACAATTTGAGTCGAACATTATTAAGATTGAATAGAAAGTGGCCAGGTTATGACTGGATGAAACTTTCAAAAGTCCAAATGACCTTGACCTTTGACCTTAAGAGGTCACATGTAAGTTTGAAAAATGTGCAGTGTTACAATAGCTACAATTTGAGCGCAATATGATCAAAATTGGATAAAAATTGACCAAGTTATGGCTAGAAGAAAGCCATCATCAAAAGTGGCCTTTGACCTTGAATGACCTTTGACCTTGAGATGACCTCTACCTGAAGTGAACCTTGACCTCAAAAATGACATTTTGGTTTAAAATTAACCTTTCACCTTGACATGACCTTTGACCTTGTTTTTATTGAGATGACCTTCCTTCATTTGCATAATTTTGAAAAGCACGACCTTTCATTATAAAAAGGCCATTCATGTATAGAAGTATAATTGTGCCAAGTTTGGAGTTTCTACATGCAATACTTTTCAAATGAAATGTCGGACAAATTTGCCTGTAAAGAAAAATAGAAAAAAGAAAGAAAGAAAGAAAGAAAGAATTCCTAGAAAAACAATATGTCCGTGTTGGCAAACAGACATAACAGGAGGCCAGCGTGATCAGGCAACGTACAATATCATAGAAATAAACTGTTCTATGTCAAAATACGAATCTCCTACATTTAACAATGAAGTCCAGCACGGCTGTGAATATTTCCTAGTTTGCTTCGACGTCCAAATCAGGACTTCTTGTCAACATTACTTGGATTACATAATGTTGGTCAAGATGCACGATGAGAAATGGGTTGACTTTCGGGGCTAGTAAAATCCGTGTTGGATTCCGCTTTCGACATGTCGAATCAGCCACATTATTCGCTTAGTGCAGGTGACTCCAAAGAACAAAGTGTCCTAATCTAAGTTGTGTTTGGCAAATATTTAAGAAACGCTGTCCGTGGGCAAAAATAAGTAAGGGTGTCATTTTCGAACAGTTATCGTTTTAACCTGGTTTCGAACATCGAGAGAGAAGGGGACAAACGGATATCTAAAGGCAGATTGTTCCATGAATCTATTACAAAGGGAAGAAAAGAGTTGCTAAATCTAACCGAGCTTGAAGTATGTTCGTCTAGCGTTTCCCACCCAAGGTATGCGACCATACGACCACGGTCTGTGTAGTGTAAGGCACCCGCGCATATTATCGCAGTCTGATTCGGGACAGATTCTATCACATCCGATAAAGTTTGGCCGCAGTTGTCAAACAATACACATCCATACTTAAGGATTGCTCTAACCATCGATTTATTCAGCTTGCAAAGTGCATAACGAGACAATTTATGTTTCAGTCTTTTGGGCAGAGCTATTCTCTTTCCAGCTTTGTTAGTGATGCGCATAACGTGTGCTTTCCAACTTAAATTTTGAGATCAATGTTATGCCTAAATGCGTATGACTTTCACCTTCTGGAATTACATGACCATATAAACATAGAAGGTCATGGTTTGGTTTATTTCGTTTTGTGGAAAATACCAACGCAAGAAAGAGACTTCAAACTCTCCAAACCTGCCCCAAAAATCCAGTACGATCCCAATTTGTATTCAGCCTTACAGCAGATTTGGTTGGGTTTCTGACCTATTTCGATACTACTGGTATCATCGGCAAACAATCTTATATCCGACGTAATATCCTCGATCATGTCATAAACATTCATTAAAACAAAAGTTGACATAAAATAGATCCTTGAGGTACATCAGCCTCAGCTGGTAGTCAGGTTGAGGATTGTTCATAAATGAATACTCTTAGAAGTCGACCAGATAGGTAATCTTCAACCTAGTTGACCAGATTTCCACAAAACCAAGAGAACGTAATTTAAACAAGAATAACTTTGTGCCGAACTTTGTCCAAGGCTTTTGACACGTCTAAGAGTGCTGTTCGAATTTCGTTACCACATTCTACTCCACTGTAAATTGTGTGCACCACACTTGCGAGCTGATTTATGGTAGAATCTTTTTTCTTAAATCCAGAATTGTTATAAGTAAGCGCATTATTTGTTACTAAGTATTCGTAAAAATTATTGTAAACTAGTCTTTCCATTACTTTAGACACATTGCAAAGGAGTGATAATAGTAGGTATTTATTCTTAGTTTGCTGGTCTTCCTTTTTATCATTAGAAAAGAGGTTGGATTTTTTTTCCATTGGACCGGAAATTGACTTTTTTTTTTCAAAGATATGTTGAATGGTTTACAGAGGGATCTAGCTTTGTCAGGTTCTTTTTTTTTTTCAACAGCGTATTGCCGATTCCATTCATATCTATCTCCTGAAGGCCCTAAGAGTCTCATTTCAGATCCAGAGAGCCAATAAAAAACTATTAAACTATGCAAAACATATGCATCTGACTGTTCCAACTTGGGCATAAATCTCATTTTATATATATATATATATATATATATATATATATATATATATATATATATATATATATATGTATAGAGAGAGAGAGAGAGAGAGAAGGTGCATAGTGATTTAACAACAGTGTGTCAAACAATAGGAGAGGACACAATTACCAATTATCTATGTATTCAGCTGCACAGAATTCGTCAGGGCCAGAGATGTGTATTCCCAATGGATTGCATGTTAAATTAAAGGACTACTTTTAAATCTGCAAAAATGAAATTTGTGTGAACATTTCAGCCATATATAATTTTACCACACGAATTTTGCTGGGTTTTTTTTGTTTTTTGTTTTGTTTTTGTTTTGTTTTGTTTTGTTTTTTGTTGGTTTTTTTTTTGCAGTGAGTGGTTTTAAAGTTATCAAGCTCTAAATTACAATGAAAAGTAATGTGAATACACAACTCTAGCCCTGAATGACTGAAAAGTCCTCCACAGGGGAGCAGTAAAGCTACTGTTCTTGCTCTCCCCCAATTGGGGATGGGGGTTTGGTGGGCAAGAGGAGATATCATGACAACCATCACATTTGTGCCCTACGGCTCTCTGTGAATCAAAAGATGAAACAGGTGCATATTTGAACAAATACAGTAGAGACTCACCCAAGGTACTAGTACATGCCCTGACTGCCAGTTTTGCGGAGATTGAAAATGTGAATTTCCATTACAATCGCCAATAACTTAGAACGCATTAACCGACAAGTACACACATTAAGAGTAAATGCATTAAAAGTCGTGGCTCTACAGCAACGCAACCTGGTGCACAACTTTGTTTGACCCTTCTACAAGGTACATTTCCAATACATTTCAGTATAACTTGAACTATTGCTTTGAATAAGAAGTCGAAAATAAAAACAATACATGGAAATTCATTTACAAAAATCGTTAAAAAAAAAAAATATATCACACCACCACCTGTTGAACAAATAAGGTCTATGATACTCAGAAGTATCCCTATGCAATTTGGAAGCAATTAGCCAAGCACTTTAATTTCGCAGAAGATTTTTTATGGTTTTGCCAACAAAGACCCCCTCAAAAAAAAAATTGAGAAACACAAACAACAAAAATTTCAAAAACCAATGGAATGTGATAGTGTGAAGAAACATGGTAGAGATCGACCCAAGATAAAACCAAACCAAAGTTTGAAGTGAATCTGGCAGACCAATTTGCAGAAAAAGTTGAAAATGTAATTGTGAACAGACAGATGAGCAAATGGATGACGACAGATGGCCACCCACCCTAAATCAACAATTTCAAAATGGTACCTGATTGCACAAGCAGTATAGATGTGAAAAGAGAATCTTACATGGCTGAGAGGTCACGAGTGATTTTCCACACCAACAACGATCCCGATTGAGAGAAAAATGGTAACTCACTCTCCAGCCATGTAAATTTTTGTTCATTCTATGTTTTATTCGGTATTTATTGAAAAAAATATGCCCTAGCCCTACTTTCAACGCCGACTTGGTGTACCGTGTTTGTTTACGTCCGTTGCAGTAATTTCACGTCACGCTTGACGTATAATCAAACATCCCTTGCGCACATTTGATTTTGTGTAAATGCTAATGCACTACGTCACTGATATAGATGATTCACAATTTACTTGTAACAATGTTTTATGTCACGTGATCTACAGTGAGCTTCTACTTTCGAAGTTCACTCTACAAAGTGATAATTCACCCTCAATATATAGTAATGGTAATAGTTGTATTGAAAAAGAGTTTGATGTTCCTGCCACATTTGAATAGCGCACGTGTTGCGTGTTGGAATATTGACGTCTTGTTTCACAGGATCAGAGGTCAGAGGCCAGAGACTATTTAAGCTTCAAGATGAACACGTGCTTCAGGAAATAACCAAATTTGATATTGTTAGCTTCATGAAATCTTACTGCAGCAGTCAGGAGGATTTTGCTCTTGATGGCTGCAATATTTGTGTAACCTCTCACCAAATAGGCCAAAAAGCTCAAAAACATTTTGTTGAGATAGCAACGTGTATCAAAAGAGAAATAAAGACTGAAATTTAAATTTTGCCATCCACTTGTTCAGAAATAACTTGGGTAAAGCTACATTTTTTTTAAACATGATGTTTATAAAGCATATGTTTATATTAACCCGCAGGGCTCAACTTACTTACAAAAACGAACGGACATTTTTGAAATTCTGGAGGCTGATATAGCTAAATACTTCCTGTCTGGAAAATGTATGATTTGTGGGGATATGAATGCCGGCACTACTAAAGAATCAGATTTTGCGGTCAATGATTATGGTAAAAATATGCCGATGCCTGACACTTACATATGTGATGTTTATTCAGCCCGTAAAAACATGGACAAATAAAAACCTGACATACATAGGGGAAAAAACTACTGGAGCTATATGCAGGTTGTCTGGCCTCCGCATTAACGGGAGGGTATTTAGAGGTGATAGTTTTAGGGTACTGCTCATGTTTTAGTCATACGGGTGTTCTTTGTACTATAGATTACATGCTTGTTGACCATACTCTGATTGCTAATTTCTCACATTTTCATGTGCATCCAGTAACTGTTGCATCTATATGTAGTATGATATCTATCTATCTGTCTTGTCACAAGGCAATACGAACATATTACAAATGAGACGCATATTATACCAGGTAAACGATTTAAGTGGCAGTACGGTGATGATGAGCGATTCCTAGAAGCTCTTTATTTCATGAATCTAAACAAGTATAGACTTACTTCATATGTGTCTTGGTAATCCTGTTTTAGATATGAATGATTTGGTTTCGGGTTTCACAGATTTTCTCACAGAGAGACCTCACAAAGCTAAAATGAAAAGTTATAATTGGTGTTAAAAAAAACGTAAACATAAGAAAAAGCAAAAAATGGTATGAGACTGAATGTTACGAGGTTTATAAAGATTTTAAAAACTGTCCATTATCCTACACAAGCAACCATTCAATACTAATCTTCTCTCTACATATCAAAAAAAAACAAAAACAAAAACAAAAAAACAAAAACAAAAACAAAAACAAAAACAACCAACCAAACAAACAAACAAACAAAAAAATCCCGGAAGCAAAATATGGACAAGACAGGTAGAGGGGCATTCATTGCCGTGTAGAATCTTTCCAGATTAAAGTATGGATTTGGACAATCACACAAGTGAGATACAGCCTGGAAATTGAACCTGAAATAAAAGAACAAAGCTATTCAGCCAATACCAGTAGGCTTGAAGCTGTTTGTAGCAGATACACACACACACACACACACACACACACACAGACACACACACGCATATATATATATATATATATATATATATATATATATATATATATATATATATATATATATGTGTGTGTGTGTATATATATATATATGTGTGTGTGTGTGTGTGTGTGTGTGTGTGTGTGTGTGTGTGTGTGTGTGTGCACTGCAACAAAAATATTAAAATTTTCTGCAAAGGAACATTGTGTTGAACCAAACAACAATGATCTAAGAGTGAAAGGAGCAAGAGGAATGATTTTAGTATGAAGTGTTAATCTTGAGTTTGTGTATTTCGGACCGAGGAAAAAATAATGAAATGCATCTTCAAAGTGTGATCCAAATGTGTAAGCAGCTGATTCTTTGACTCAGTTTTGAATAAATGAGAATTAAGCGGACTAGCTCCCAATTGGGAGACGCGTTTGTTGTATAGCAGTAAACCTATTTCCAAAGTTAAACAACTCAGGGAAATTAGTTGACCAAGGTACTGACTTAAAAATTTACGTTTATATACTTGAACAGAAGGCGAATTTCGAATTTAAATGGGGAGCTGGTTCCACAGTCTAACAGTTGACGGGAAGAAAGACCTGTCCAGGAAGTGGGTGCAAGCCTGAAAATGGCCGAGATTGAAAGGACGGCGAAGATTGAAAGAAGGTACATCATTGGATGCAACTACAGAACATAAGGGTTCGGGCACAAGCTCGTTCACTATCTTATACATGAGAATAAACTTAGCTGTCTCTCTCCGTTGAGACAATAATTGCCAGCAAGTTCTTCGTATAATTTGTCTATGTTGGTAGGCCTACATTGCATTGCACCAGTCACAATGAGAGAGGCATCACTTTGAACACTTTCGAGTCTTTTAGCATCAGATTCAGTACAGCCACTCCACACTGGGCTAGCCTATTCAAGGATAGGTCGAATGAAGGAAAAATAAAAAATCTCTAGTGTTGGACGGTCCAAAATTTCCTCACTTTACATGTAAATGAGCCAACTCGTATTATTTCCCACTGATGAAGTTGAAGATAAATAACATTTTATTCTAGATTGTAACTACTATGATGATGGCAGAAAGTAGCTTGGCACAATGTCATTCTGATTTTCTACAATTATCTAGCGAGAATGAGTTTAAATTTATTAAGTCAATGGGACATGGTTTACCCTCGACCGTCAGACCAAAACTGAATTTTGTTTATAGTGCTTTTTAAAAAAATCTAGATTTGTGGGTCATCCTTAACTATCTGAGATTCTGTGTTCATGTCATGTAAACCACATACATTATGTATATGTTATGTGATTGTTATAGTAAGGAGCATTCAGTGTGTATGTATATGTAAACCCCTGTAAATAGTTAAGAATATATATTTTTCACATTTTTGTATATGCGACTACACTATACTGCTTGTGTGGTTTATGTAAATAAAAGATGAGGCATATAATGATATGTAATTTTTGTGTAGAAATGATGGTATGGCAGATGCCCAGGCATTGTGGGGACAGGTAACAGTTAATTGATCTGACTCAACTGTGACATGTTGATACAGATGAAACAAGAGGATGCTGACTGCGTTTTCTCCCATTCCTGAAGTATTTTACGCATATATGACACCGACTTCAGTCTGACACCCCCTTGTATTGTTGCGCAATCAATGAAATTACTCCCTGCCCACATGAGACAGCTTTGAAAAGCGTGGCTTGTGTAATGGAGGTTGCCAATCATCTCTGATAGGGACTACTTTTCGTAGTAAACCTGCAGTAGTCACGTGCTTACTATGGAATACCATATAAAAGAGCGCGGAGTGAGAAGCCTGTTTGCAGTTTTGCCGCATTAATAAAAGTTCAATGTTTAAGAATTCGGTCTCCCAAAACGCGTTATCGCATAATCTTATATCGCTTCAGAATATATTTTGGTGATTAAGTATGCAAAAATAGGTATGTGAGAAAAAAAAAATCTTTTGTGCCTCGCATATGGGACGGTGTTGGGACAATTGCTGGGTCATTAGTCGGCTTTTTCCTAGGTATTACCTCGCGAAAAACAGAAAGATGTCCCAACTCACAGGTGCTCTTAGTGTATTGAATAAATTATGCAAATGAGGTTTTAGATTTAACTCTCTACCCTTCTTGCCAATAGTTTATACCCCCGCAGACTGTTGAGTAAGGTCCTCAGTCCAAAGCCAACAGTCGGCAGGGTGTATGCTATTGGCAATAGAAATACTTCAAACCTCATCTGCATTAATTTATTCAATACACTACCAGCACCTGTGCCAATTGTGTCCCAACACGGTCCCAAATGCTTCGCCAAACAAGATGATCTAAATCTACCCCATTTTTCAAACATTGAATAGTCCAACTATCTTACCTCAATCGTACAAGATTCCAGACGGTAGTCGAAATGTGGGGTACAGGAAAGCAGTTTTGTTCAATTGATTGCATGAGAATCGCATTGATATATGTTCTACCCGTATCACGGATATATTACAGGTAAAATTGAATTTCGGCTGTCTAAATGCTGATACAATAAAAAACAAACAAAAAACAAACACCCCCGCCCCAAAATCGAAGTGTATGTTTCTTGCAAACAAGAGGCGTTTTGCTGCAAGACAGTTGATCGTCTTTTTTTTTTCTTCTTTTTTTTTTTTTTTTTTGCTAAGCTTGCGACCCTCAAAGACCAAGGACACCGTCCAAATCCGGCTTGACTTTTGTTCGTATGTACGACAGCAAAAGAGCTCATGGACCATACATAGTTACTTGCATAGCTGACAACCCTTGTATGATGAGATACAAGGCACAAGGCAAATTTTTGGAAATGGAGAATAGGCCTACGTGTTGGTGTTTCAATTTGTAACATAGACGAAAACAGAAATATATATGTAGAAAGATTGATATTGTGTTTTGCTTTATTACAATGATGCTGAATTGTTCATACTGTTGAACTATTCATGCTGCTGAAATGGTTATGCTACTTAATTTGGTTCTACTGGATGCTCATATTGACCTCTAAAGTGTGGTGACCTGAGAATGTTGATCCGTAAAGGATGTTATTTTATGAGTTGGTGACTCTTTCAAGATTACCGTAATCTTATTGGTTACGACGGTGCACGTGGCAAAGCTGAAAATAATTTAATGACTTGAGATGGAGTGCCCAAGTCAGCGGAATCGTAATAGTGATTTGTGGGCGTGGCCAAGTCATTGGAATCGTAATGTCTAGTTCCAAGTTTATCGCACGTGCACGTGGCAAACATGTTGTATTGTTGAAAGCCGTCTTTTTTGACTGGAAATGTTGAAAATAAAAATATTAAAACTGGACGTTGTCTTTTTTTACTTTATAATGTAATTTCTAAAATAAAGCAGTATTACATATTTGCTTCCTTTCGATGTAACTCATAAAATAAAACAATTATGGACTTTTGCTTCATTCACTGGTTAGTTTTATGGACCTGAAAGAAGAATACTGACCTCGGCCTTCGGCCTCGGTCAGTATTCTTCTTTCAGGTCCATAAAACTAACCAGTGATCTCAGCAAAAGTCCATAATTGTATATTATTTTATGATCAAGAAACTCGTTCAAGATTGCTGTGATCCTATTGGTTACGATGGTGCACGTGGAAAAGCTGAAATAATGACCTGATATAAAGTGCCCAGCTGATCAGCGAAACCGTGATAATGATTTGTGGGCGTGCCCAAATCGGTGGAACGTAACTGCCAGTTCCAAACCGATGTGGCCACGCCCACAAATCAATATCACGATTCCGCTGATCTGGGTACTCCATCTTGCCTCCAAAGCAGACCCAAGCTCCGTATTTGTCTACCCCGCTGGGGTATTAACACGGGAAACTCCATATCAATATTAAACTATTTTCAGCTTTGCCACGTGCATCATCGTAACCGATAGGATCACAGCATTCTTTTTAAAGGTTTTTTGTTGAAAAGAAAAATCTTGAAACTGGACTTTTGTCTTCTTTAATGTAAACAGTAACCTTGAAAGAGTTACCTGCTCATAAAATAAAACAAATATGGACTTTTGCTTCTTTCACTGGTTAGTTTTATGGACCTGAAAAAAAAATCTATACTGACCGAGGCCGAAGGCCTCGGTCAGTATCCTTATATGAGGTCCATAAAACTAACCAGTGACCTCAGCAAAAGTCCATAATTGTATACTGATCAGAGCATATAGGCCTGGCAAGTGTTATGACCTGAACATGCTGACCTGTCAAACCTGATGACCTGAGCATGCTGAGCTGCACAAGAGGGTGTATAGTCCCACACACGCAACCCTTGGCTTCCAACGAGCATCCCTTCAGGCCTCAGCACTCCTGCAATATTCAGAACCATTCAGTATTGCTACAGAGCATCCTTTTATATATATATATATATATATATATATATATATATATATATATGTATATATGTATATGTACATAAATATATGTATATGTATATATTTGTATATACGTATATATGATATAGTGCGTGTGCGTGCGTGCGTGTGTGTCCGTCCATGTGTGTGTGTGCGCGCGCGTGTGGCCCACCCAAAGCGGTACCCTAAGACTGCTGCGCCCTCAGAGTCTGATACGGAAGCAATGTATGTACGTATTTCTGTGTGTGTGAAGGTAGGAGTGAGATTGAATTTTGTTAACCTTCTATTGCGTGTGCTCGCATCAAATTCGAACAACGCAACAATAAACAGGTACTAAGTTTCACATTTTTCAAAGAAAGTGATGAATTGCGTGTACTTGTTTCGACTGTATCTATTGCTGAGTGCTGCTCATTATGTTCGGGAAAAGTAGCAAAGAAGGGACTGTAAAACACCAGATGAAAGTTTCCATACTGGTGCAGATTTTTCGCGAAAACGCTCATCTGTAACAGTTTGAGAATATTGGGCGTTCTAAGTGAGTCAATTGGCATTTATAGTTTGAAGGTCCCCAAAACATGCACTGACATCACAGGGGAAAACAAAGCAGATGCGTACCAATATATACATATATCCGAAAAAGTGTGTTTTTCTCAAAATTACTTACGCTGAAATATCAAATCTTTGATGTGATTATGCTGGATTTCTCTCTCAATCTTAAGATGCCTGAAGAAAGAAGAACAAGCAAGGTGGGAGTGGAATAGCGTATGAAATATGTGTTTACCTAAATTTTACCTTAGTTATCATAAATAACTATCTCTTACCTCAGCCAAATTTTGAACATAGACGTATAATTAAAGATGTAGGCCACCTTCACGGACAACACACTTTTCTTTGTTGACATAAACATGTTGATTTTTTTGTGTGTCAGTGGCGACTTTTTGGCGATCTCTTTCCTCTCAAGAGCAAGAAACAAGGTGAATAATCCGGAATACTATTGTCTCCACTTCCTCATTCGGGTCTAATCACAGGAGCACCTATGGTCATTTGATATTTTGATGTTTTGTTCGGAAACTGTTTTGAACCTACAGCTTTCCACAGATGAAAAAAAATACAATATAGTATTCGGAGTAATCAATATAAAAAGTGCACACAAAAGTATAATGGGACCATCCACCACGATCGAGACTTTTCGCGTGTTTTATGCAGATGATAAAGAATGAGTTTAGATGCAAGCTATTTGCAGTAGATACACAAGCGTGCACTGAAGTAGTCTGCTCTTGTATATATTTCGAATTACATTATACAAAAACACAATTACATCCAAATTTTGTTTTTAATGGAACAAAAAGTACATAAAAGAGAGAAATCCCAGACGCCATTGTGATGTTCACCACGAGGGTCCAGACGATATGCAGGATTGAAATATACATTTACTTCACATATACCTAACTATTGACAGGAATTCCTATAAAGGTCCAGTAAATGGATTCAGTGGAGTGGAGACAGACTTACCGTCCTTGTTTGTGTGTACCTATTTTACCTTGTCCCAAACAGCCCACTCGCCTTGTCTATCAACCAGATTCATATCTTGGCCGTCTGCAGAGTCCAGTGAAATGGCCGAGACAATCATCAACATGATGTGTTCTCTTCTATGCATACCAGACATTCCACCCGGCTACTTTCACACAGATACTGTAGTGCCGACAACCTACATGCAGCTATACCTGCGCCAAAATTTAGCCAAATGTGGGCTATCTGCTATATCTCCAGTGCAAAAAGGTGATGTTCTAATGTATTTTAAACCGTTAATGTTGTTGTTTTCAGTTCACAGTGTATGAAATGCATTTTTTTGCATCAACATCGATTACCTTATCCACTTGAAGCTTGTTTAGTGATCATGACGAGACTATATGTATGTATTTATGTATACATGTAATGCATATTCGTATATGTACATACACATACACGCTCAAAACACACACACACACACACACACACATATATATATATATATATATATATATATATATATAGAGAGAGAGAGAGAGAGAGAGAGAGAGAGAGAGAGAGAGAGATTATATATAATAAGCATTAGGTGGACCAGTGCCTAAATTGCAGTATAAGGGGGACCACACAAGTACCTAGTATAGTTGGTATAATCCTAAAAAATAAAACTTAACTAAGAACACTTTTTGTGTCCCATTAACTGAGTATCAGATATATGTAAGCATCTTTTTTCAGTTTTAGGGTGGTCATGTAAAGATTACCACACTTAAGGGGACCAGTGTTTGGTTTCCCTTAAGTCTGTGGTCTGCCTAAGTCTCTCTTTTATGTATATGTGGATATATATATATATATATATATATATATATATATATATATATATATATATATATATATATATATATATCTTCGGCGCTCTTTGGACGCTTCGCACCGAATTTGCAAAGAGCTGTTGACTCGGTCCAGAATGTGGCACTGACAGAGCGAAGGTGGTTTTTCTTTTTTTTTTTTTTTCTTTTTTTTTTCTTTTTTTTTTTTAATGAACACATTTTATATCATTTTGAGACAAGAAAAGTACAAGTATCAATGAAACATTATAGGCCTATACCTTAAAGTTCTATAACTTGTGATCCTGCAATCCCATCCCTGCAAGCAACATACAAACATCGTGCCATGGCCACACATCTTGCCACTAAGCCAGCTTTTCTGCCTCCATATACCTATTACCACTGCATTTTGCCATGGTAACTCCGTTTTAATTTCACCAGCGTCCAGCTCCTTCTTTCAGCCAAGGTTACCTTTAGTGTTCCGTGGCTGCACCTGGCGGCAATAGCCGAGGACAAGAACAGAAGGTTCTAGCCCTGCCTAAAACAGGGCACTGCAGTCACTGGAGTGCCAGGGTTGTGTATTCCCATTACTTTACATTGTAATTTGCAACTTAATAACTTGAAGACAACTGCACATAGAGACACCAAATTTCGCACAGTAAATCTATATGCGTAACTTAATACCTCAGGAAAATCATATAGCCACAGCTACTAAAGTGACCAGTTTATTTAAGGTTACTTTAACATGCAAACCAATGGTAATACACAGCTCTAGCCCTCCAAATTTTTGTCTATTCGGTTGTGTATTGGGGCGAATACACACTTCAGAGCTAATTCTGAACGTTCCTATTTCTACCACGGTTATGTTCTTGAAATACTACGACTCCCCTCCGCCATTGGTCAATGGATGCGTCTCAGAACGGCTCCTCCAGCTATAACAGATTTGAAAATGTTTAATTGCTCAAGTGTTCCCATAATTGACGTAATAAAGGCATTTATTTGTAGCTCATCGGACGTGCCAACATCATGCTCTTACCAATTAAAGTTGGCATGGAACATCTATGTACGATGGCTTTGATGATATTCAACATTTGAATTGTTCAAGTGTTCCTAATTAGAATAAATTAAAATTGTACAAATTTGGTTTGCGGTTTATTGGATGCACCTACAGAACAAATCTATGATTTACAGCTGGAAAGGGACATCTATCCACTTGGCAGCTTTGAAGATTTTACCTCTTTCAGTGCCACTCACGTCTAAAGTCGATCTACTAGTCAGAGTTATCATTAGGATCTCAGATTTGTATTCCTTGTAAAAAGACCTTTCACTCAAGTACCAGCATACCTTTAGTTCCAGAGAAAATATCCCAGGTCAACAGATTTTCTTGGCACGCATTGCGCCCAATGCGCGCCGAGAAAAGCTGTTGACTCAGTCAAAAATTTGGTACTAAAAGAGGTAATATTTAAACTTTTCCTCAAGTGCCCCTTATTAGCATTAATCAAGAGTTAATATTTAAACTTTTCAACTGCCCCTTATTAGCATAAATCAAAATTCTATATTGTTTATTTGCATGTGTTTCATTGGATGCGCCTGTAGCACAAACTTAGGAAATGAAGTGGAATGGCACCTCTACCTATGATAGTTTTTCATATGTTTAACGTGTTAATTGTACATGTGTCCCTAATTAGCATCAGTCAAAATTCTACATATCCTATACATTTAATAACCCCCACCCCACTCCACTTTGACGACCGTCCTTCAATGACCGCTCTTTGGGAACAACCAGTAGAGCTAACTACTGACCCAATCAAGTCTCCGCCCGTACCATGATGCATGGAGCTTAATAAGTCAACCTCCTGGTACCGATCAACCGGGGACAGAGAGATATATAGTGGACTTTTTATTCACAATTTGTTCATATGGTGGACCTTGACCTGATCCCCAAGGTCACCTAACTGATTTTACAAATTTCCTCGGCATATTATAATCCAATAAATTATGTTAACAAGGATGTTAATGCTGGACATGGTTGACAAGTTAGGATGGCATATTGCTGTCCTTGACCTGTACTTGCTAAGATCACGGAATAGCTTAGTTCCGAGATAGGGACAATTTTTGCCACCGGTGGCGCTGACTACTATGTTCCCGCGAAGTCACGGACGTTTCTCCAAGTCTCGGGGGACACTTTCAAGTCTCGCCATTTTTCCCCATTGAGTTAACACGGGAAAGTTGGTGTCATTTTTTTAACGCCGGTTATTTCAATAATCTACAAGTGTAACTGCAAGAAAGCATGCCAGTGTACAACTGTAAGATACCAGGATGTACCAAAGGTAGCAGAAAACACGGTCACTATGAAAAATATTGACACAAAACCTGAGACAAAACCTATACAAATTGGGGCCTGCATTGTGGCACAACTAACCATGCATTAAGTCACCCTTGATTGACTCGGTGAGTTCTGAGGGATTAGCCTAGGGCGCACTTCTGCCAGTGCTTTGAAGATCCTCGCGCTTGGCTGACCACTAACCAGATTAGCGCTTGACGGGCGCAATCAGAAATTAACAGTAAAGCACCTGACTTAAATTCGCAATACCCTGTCTGCAAACTTTGTTACCTGATCACTGGCACACTGTAGGCCTTCAAGCATTTTCAGATCAGCTGTTATTATTTGTTTAAGATTGGCGACATTAAACAATAAATAAATATCGAATAATTATTATTAAAGCCAGTATGGGTGACCCCTTCTTCCGTGACTATTCCCCAGACCTGGTTCAGTGCTCGCCTTGCGAGGTTGGTCTTGTACAAAGGGCCTTCACATACAAAAGTTTGCATGGAACAAAGTTCGACAGCACGTGTAACTTAACCCCATGGATGCGCCCCTGTTCCGCAAGTTGGTAGCCCCTGGATTCGCGGCACTTCTGAACATTCTTGGGTGTCCAGTCACATTTGCTTATTAGGTAGGCAATCTTTAGAAACTTCTTAAGGTCAACCACTTTCATCTTTGAGAATTTGTCCTGTAGTTCACTTTCCGTCTGTTCAATCACGTTGACCGCCGTTCCGTCGTCCTTATTTCCCGCCATGTTCACTGAAACTGAACGATCACTGTTCTGTTCTGTTCTGTGGTGGGATTTTTTTGGCTGTCTGTCGATATGACAAAGTTAGCCAGGATGGATTTTGTAGAGCCTAGTGGCCACCGTCCTGAATGGGGCAATCCCAGAACGATCATTGTTGCATGTCGATTCTCTTATGGGTTTTGCTGTCACGCTGTGTTGGTCACGGCCTACTATTACCCCGGGAAAGCTTGACCGCGGAATTGCGTTACCAGGCATGTTGGGCATGCGCGGAGGGAAAAAATCTACCATGCGAAGCCTGGTGTTAAAAAATATCCCTAACTCGGAACGCTTCCAAATGTAAACTCAAGTTCTGTTTGAGCTTCGACTTTGACAGCTTGCCTGACGGTAACACAGTAGGGCTAACTAAGGAATGTGTTTTGATGACCTCAACTTTATTGTGAAGGTCATACCGCAAAATTAATCAATTGTTGGTGTCTAAATGGCAAATGGAGAACTATTTGACTTGTGACTTTGATGGATATTGATCATAACATGACCTCTATAAAGGCCAGATTTGGATTGCACAATGGCTATCATATAATTCCCAAGGTCACGAGACAATTCATGAGCTGGGATTTATTTTGATGCATTATTTTCTATCTTGATGAAAACTAGAGAACATGTGAAGGGGAAAACATCATGTTTCGGTGGGTCATAAGTTATACATACGTACCCTCAAGCACGAAAAGCATTTATGCCATAAAATCTGTCAACACAAATGTCATCTGACCAGGAGGGTATTACACAACTGGGTACATCCGATTGCTAAAAAAGTTCCCAATGCACCCCAGGCCCTGCACCCACTACGACCTTGGTGTCCCCACCTTTTCGAAGCATACACTAATGATCTTGATCTTTGACTTTGGAGCCTTGGGTTAAATGTACCGTACAAAAATGTGCACAATTACAATGTAACCCAACATGAGTCAATTCCGATGAAAACTGACCCAGTTATAGATTGACGGAAACCTTCAGATGGCGACATGATCTTGAACTTTGACCTTGAGAGGTCAAATGTAATTACACTCTTACAACTTCTACATTTTGAGCCCAATGTGATTTAAGTCGGATGAAAAATGACCGATTTAGGCAAACATGAAAATCTGCAGATGTGCACATTATATTGACTTTTGACCTTAGAGGTCATATGTAAATCTGTTTAGTTTGGCTTTGAGTAGTACTATGCAACGAACTCAACATAATTCAAGTCAATTGATAATTTTTAAAAATTACAGGTAGACCAAAACGTGTTTTTTTGTTTGTTTGTTTTTTTTGTTTTTTGTTTTTTTGTTGTTTTTTTTGTTTTTTGTTTTGTTTTGGTTTTTTGTTTGTTTTTGTTTGTTTGTTTTTTTTTTATTTTATTTTTTTGTATGTAGGTCAGAAAACCCACCAAATTACGTCTAGGTCACAAATTGAATAATCCTGACAAAAGATTAATACATATGATTCAAACATTATTAAGCATTGTTCCAAAGGTCATTAGCAAGTCAGATTTGTGGCGTTCCAAATATTGAAAAAAAAACCTAAAAACTGAACAGGTCATGACCTTGAAATGTAGGCCAAGGTCACAAATCGAGTATCAGGTGCCAAACTTCAGCACACTGGTACATTGCTGGTAAAACGATAACTGGCAGGCCCCAGCTTTGTCTTAGATTTGGACGTACATTTGTTTAAAGAAGAAAAAAAAACTCATTATCTTTTTCAAACAGCCATATGACCTTGGCGTTCAAATATGACGAGTAAATATATATTTTTTTTCCTTTTACATTTTTGTACGACCAGAGCCCGTCTTTTCGTACAACTCAAGACCATTTAATTCATTTGATAATTTCCGATTTATGGCCAAATGTTCGAACAAAGCTTCCCAATCAGAGAAAAGTAGATCAGGTCACTAATGGAACAGTGCAAAATGTCAGTGTAACTCAGACTGAGTGATGCAATGAATTCTTACCAGTCTTCACGGTTTCTGATTTTCAGCGCATATGACATTTAAAATCCAACAAAACGC